>NQII01000697.1:831162-967504 GCA_002778355.1 Clitarchus hookeri
TCCCCCCTAGCACACTGTAGTGCCAATTGCCGTCACTCATTTCGCCTTTGTACAACTACTCCATTCTACAATCTGAGTGAACCCCCTTGCAGCCTGAGAAACCCACAAGGCGCAAGATGCTGCGCTCCAGTCAAGTTGGTGGTCTCAATCCCCTCGTTAGGCTTGCCCTGGCCGGCAGGTGCCGAACGGGCATGCTGGCTGTGCATCAGGGGAGGTTTCCTCCTCCATGGAGCCTGCTCCAGCCGCCCCTAGCCCGCCATGGCTTTTGAGAGTATTTACATTTCCTTGCATGCCATCCAGAAGGTGCAGCTCACAGCAGTTAGCAGATGGTAGTCGATGGACTCCAGGTGTATCTCTCGCTATCTAGCCACTTTACCTGCGTGCATTTGCTTTCAACAGGTATCTAGGTTAACTTAGTTAATTTTGATTCCATAGCATTCAACTTGTGTTTTTCAACGCATGGTAAGGAGCTCTTGTTGCGGAGACTTCTCTGAACATTACGAGTGTTGGCCTACGTGCCTCGTCCGTGCCGGACGTATTATGTACTGGGGTCGCTCTAACCCTGAGACTATGTTCAAACCTCATTACAGCCCTGCTGTGAACAGCTTGGCAAAATTGGTCCTATGTCCATCAGATATTAGCGGGCACTGGTCAGAGATATATGTTTTGTACAATCTTAACGACGGAGTAAAACATATATCTACCAGTTACCTCTTTGTGGTCCGGTCATTCTATTTCACTTTAAGACTTCCTTACACGCTTTGCCTTCTAATTGCACATCCACCTAAATACTTCCAGGTGCATTCACGACCATCGCGTTAGAGGATCGAGCCACAACCCCACTGACGGGCGCTCTAACCTCTTGTCAATGTTTGGTGTNTTCACGACCATCGCGTTAGAGGATCGAGCCACAACCCCACTGACGGGCGCTCTAACCTCTTGTCAATGTTTGGTGTATAGTGCTAGCTAGTTACGGCACCCTCTAACGCCACTGCAGTAAGGGGATAGAGAACCTTCCGCAAGGCTCCTGAGGCTTGACGAGAACAAACACACTAGGTTACCACGGCTCTCAGGCTAAAAGCTGGTTGTGCCGCTTACTGAGCGCGTAGGGTATTTGCGTGGGGAATGCTCTTAGTCCAGAGGGGAAGTTGAGGACAGTAACTGGTTGTGCTGCTCACTCAACTCCTCTCCAAATGTCGCTATAGGCCCAAGCACTGTAAATTGTGAGGAATACTTTGCATCGCCGATCGATAGGACTCTGGCAGGTGTCAACCCCAGGGCACCAACCCCAGGAAGAGTAAGTTTCTTCTTAGACAGACTACACCAGAACCTATCCTCCCCCGCACTGCTACGTCATTTTACTTACATTTACAATTGTGCCTGTTCCTACAGGACACACACTGAATTCAGTAAAATAACAATTCTTTACTCTTCTGTTGTATTATCGTGTAAACGTAGCATTACATCTCTGACTCTGCATTGCTGTGTACCCACAGCTATTCCATTGCCCCATCATGGGACGGCCAGAAAAGGGATAACAAAATCCACAGTGACCAAGCCACTCGCTCTGGTAAGCCAGGGCCAGACACCCTTAAGGTTCAAATGCATTGGCCCAAACAGCCCTTAGAACCCTCGTTAAGGAGAGACTGTTTCCCTAGTCTCTAGAGGGTTACTGAGCCAGTGCACTATCACTACGTTGCCAACTGGCGTCAATTTATTTTGTTTATAACCTAAAAGCACTATGACAACTTGTATGTTCAATGGCTTAATGTCTGCTGTAAAAAAAAAACACAACTCAAAGGACGAGTCTATCTTTGTAAGTTCAACTCACCTTGACTAACTTAATTTTTGAAGTCTGAATCCATCACTAAAATTTTGATGTACAGGAGTCGGGGTGGGTCAAAATCTGCCCAAAATATCTATAGCAACCCACCTATCATAACAACCTTATTTCTAGGGTTATGCAAATATTTGGTATACTGAAACGAAAAATAACAACGTTCAGTTACTGTAAGAAATTTATTTGCCGAAAGATGTAACGAAATGAAAATTCTCCATTTCATTGAATATTTGGGTTTTTAATGAATGTTTATACAATGCACCACTAAAAAATTTTTTTGCCTGTAAATAATTTTGTTTGTTTTCTAGATTTTACAACTAAAATAACTTCATAAAATGAAAATTTAAATGCAGGCAAGAACACCTGTAGTAAATAATCCATATCGTAATTTTTTTTTTGGTTTTGTTTTGCACTGAATTTGTTATAGTGAATAATTTGCTAAAATCATCTGAAATGCATGAAACTTTCATTAAGACTAAATAAAATTATTTTTCATTTTCATTTCAGTTTAATGAAAGTCCATAATATGTCTTTTGTTTTGTGAAAGAAAACGTCACATTTGCACAACTCAACTTATTTCTGGAAACTGTGAAAGGTCATTTGAGTAAGGTTCTACTGCATTTTTATATTTTTGACCTCCTTAAAACATTGAGAAGTAATGTATGTTATTGAAAATTTTCCGAACATGTTTTGGAATAAAAAACTTTTTCCATGTGAATATCTTGTCAATTGTCTGCACCCCACATTTGAAGTAATATTTTTTTGCACAAATCTGCAGCTTACACATACAAAACTTTACACATAAACAGCATATTTAAAACTTTTCATACAACAAAATTTTATAAAATCTCAAATAGATATTAAAAAATTTAATTCTCATAATGAAATGTTATTTTAATTTTGTCTTTCTTCAAATTCATTAATAAATTAATGCAAACTAAGCCTGCAGCTTTTCTTAAACAGTACAAAACTGTTATTTTCTTTTAAGTAAACTACCATTAGCTCGTTATTACTACATGCATAATGCAGTACAATACTGAAAGTTGATTTTTACTGCGGACATAGTGAAGCGTGGAGCTGAGAAGTGTAGGGCACAAGTAGGGTTGCTCACTTTCCATTGTGTCAAGTGTATCGTTGATGCCATTGCTGACACCAGACACATGCGCTGTGATCAGGTACAAGTGGCGGAAGCCCGTCTCCTCACTGGCCCACAGAAACTTTATCTCACTCTTACACTCACTAGGTGGGAAGAAGTACAGCAAATCATTCACCTGCAAACAATCCAGGACAAACACCTATGTTCTGTACTCATACACACCATAGTTATCCAAATAAAAAACTGTTTCACAGTACTCTGATATTTATTCACAAAAAAAGTGAAGTCATCTATATTTTGTCAACCAAGAAATACGAGGCATATCCAAAAAGTAAGAGTACTCAATTTTTTGTATTGTTAAAAAAAAATTTATTTAAAAAACTTTACAGGATATTGTAGGTATATGTGTTACTTATTTTTCCACGTAGTCGCCTTCCCGTTCTATGCAGGTTGTAAGTCGTGGCACAAGCTTTTTGATGCACTGCTCATAGAACTCTCCTGCCATCTCCTTCATCCACTTCAAGACCTCTTGTTTCACCTCCTCATCGGTTAGAAATTTTTTTCCATCCATGTGAGTCTTCAGGAAGGTGAAAAGATGGTGCCAAGTCAGGGGAGTATGCAGGGTGGTTCAAAATGTCCCAACCAAACGAGTTCAAAAGCGCCTTGGTGGCATTGTCCGTGTGCGGGCGGGCGTTGTCGTGCAACAAACACACTCCCTTCGTCAACATTCCCCTCTGTTTGTTTTGAATAGCTCTCTTGAACTTTCGTTGGGTCTCACAGTATCATGCTGCAGTAATTGTCTCCCACTGAGGCAAAAAATTGATCAAAATGATCACTTTTTGGTTCCAAAACACAGTTGCCATGATTTCTTTTGGCCGAAATTACGAAGTTTTTAATTTTTTGGCAGATGGGGAACCAGTGTGCCACCACTGTGATGACTGTCTTTTTGTCTCAGGGGTGTAATGAGCCACCCGTGTTTCATCACCAGTCATAATGGAGCTCAGAAAATCCGCAAGAAGGAACCTTATGACAGCGCGCACCTCGCACTTGGCGGGATTTCTGATTGACATATTTCACAGAAACGGACACAAGGCGAGTTTTGCTACTGACTAGGGTTCCCGGTGCTCATTGTGTTCAGGAGACCCCCCACTACCACTCAGTGTTGCCAACTGTTGAAAAAAAATTCTCACAGCACGACAGCCCAACAGTACTCTTACTTTAAGGACACGCCTCATATGAAGTCAATTTTTTTTCTGCAGCAAATATGGATATGTACTTATAAAACAGACATGTCATGGAGACAATTATCTATGCATTCAGATCAGCCACTTCCTTTGTACACACAGTATCTCACACATGAATACAGAAACACTCCATAAAATTAAGCATTTTTAGTTAATACACATTTAACTAAGAAATATTGATTCCAGATAGTAATTCATTCCTGGTAATATCCTCAAGCATGGAGAAAAAAAGCAGATATTTTTTTTTATGAAATTGTTGAGAAAGTATAAAGCAAAAAGTATTATCAAAATCACTCCAAAATTTATAAGATCATTGGAGGAAAATTTTTTTTATAGAAAAACAAAAGTGTTTCTAGGCAACCAATATTTCCGTGCAATTTAGCTAGTTATGCAAAATTTTATTTGAATTAAGATGAATAACATGGAAAAATTTAGTTTTCTTAAATTCTACCAACATAAAAAAAGAACTCACATCAACCAAAATCACTTAAACATGTTATGCAACTGCCTTGATTGTATACTTTTGACATCATTAAAATAAAATTAACCAACAGCTGATTATGGTTCACATAACTTTGTATGACATCTACCAACATCTTCTGTATAACATCTACGAACATCTTTGAACAAACCTACAACATTTAATAATACTATACCTATGACCACAATTGCACTTTAGAGGAAAGCAATCAACAAGCAACAAATTATAACCACAATAAAATGCAATAAAAATGAGGGCATGTAAATTTCCCAACAAGTTTTTTCTTTTGTTATTTCAATTTAAATCCTCAGTTTCATATGTAGGTACCTACCAAATTTTTACTGTTTTCAAATTCTGCATTATACCTCATCCCAGGGAGTAATTAACCCCAATGCACAAGGAACACCACTTATTTTCCATTTCTAAGAAGGTTTGCACTGGGAAACATATCAGAAATGCTCTAATGTGAGTTTACGCATCAAATACTGCACAAAAGGTACTGCACAAAAGAAAAATTCAAATGATGTATTAGTGAAAAATAAACTTTAGGCCTTCTTTGTTTGTTTTATGAATCAATCTTATAGGGTAACTACAGTTTTTTTAGTTATATAACTTCACAAAATAGTACTGCAGTGAACCTTCAATGTGTTTCTCCTGTTTCTCCATAATTCATCACTTCCAGTAAAACGCCTATTTTAAATTTTTCTAAGGACAAATGTAGAAATTAGTAAGGGGGGGGAGTGTAACTGAGGGGAAATAAACTTTAAGATCTTGAGCAGTTAATGTAGATTAATGGGCAGTACAGATACCAGTTTACTATTGTAAGCTGCCAAAGGACATATCTGATATTTTTTAAACAACGTTTAGATATGTTCTTGTCGTAATGTAAAAATGTTTTACCAACTTTATGGATACATTTGCCACNTTTTTTAAACAACGTTTAGATATGTTCTTGTCGTAATGTAAAAATGTTTTACCAACTTTATGGATACATTTGCCACTACTGTCTGTTTGTAAACAATAACTAATAGCCTTTGCTAACTTTGATTTTCCAAATAAAATTTTTTTTTATGTAAAAATAAATAACAGAATATTATATTTATGTATATTTGAGTTATCATTTGGTCTATAATCATGCTGTAGATCTGATATATTATTTTTTTACAAAGTAACTATTTTCGGCAGTAACACTTCTACTATAGAATTGCAGTGTAAATTGCAGGAATTTAATATACTACATTATAAACAAAGGGAAAAAGGTGTGACAAAATAAATTTGGGTACTTAAGGGGAAAACGTAATTGAGGTGAATGTAAAATTGAGGTTCTACTGTAGTTTGTATTGTCTATGAAACCTTTCCTATAAAACTTAAAAGATTCTGAAGTTTTATTTTTGGTAGCTGTCAACGCCAAGTCACGGAAACAGGTCTTTATATTCAGCTGCCCAGCTCACGTACTGGGGGTAATTGCCTGTCACATTACCTGTCATACACTTGTGCATTACTGATTAATCTGGTAGTTGTCAGTGCTTGGAACACAAAGTTGGCACACATTGCTTGTGAACATGAGAATCTAAACTAGGGATGTCATACTCAATTCCACTATTCCTCGATACCCGCGATTCTTGAAGAATCANTGAACATGAGAATCTAAACTAGGGATGTCATACTCAATTCCACTATTCCTCGATACCCGCGATTCTTGAAGAATCACATAATCAAGAATCGGAAGTACAAGAATTGAAGCAATAAAAACTAATTATTACAAATATATCACCTCTCAAAAAAGGTTTCAAATTACCTATTTATGCCAGTAATTGAATCACTCTGGTAAAATTATTTTGTGCATGAAAATATGAGATGCGAAAATAAAATTGTACTGGCCATGTTCAAATTCACAATTTAGTATATTAGTATTTAGTAGCTTCAGTTCGGTCGCAATTTGGTAGTTTTGTATTTTAGCAAGTTTCGTTACATGCTAAATCAAAACTATGAGTGTGCGAAATCCCGAACTTCAGGAAAAATTTTGAGAATTCATAAACAATTTTATTGTCTTGTGGGAAAAAATTTTTTCCAGATATTTTTGCAAAAACTTTATGTTCACGTCTGTAGGTTGTTCCAACTAAAATACAAGTTGAGTTTCATGCGACAAGCTTTGTATCGACTCTTTACCTAAGCGATTATGATTTGATCAATCAAATCTTGTCGAAAAAATTTTGATTCTTCCGCTTATTCACAAATTTCAAAGATCATTACATAATCTAAAAAAAATTTTGTATGTCACATTTTATGTAAAGTTAAAACTATGTATTTATTTACTAAAATTAACTAAAACTGGTTGCGAGCTTCCACTATTAGGAGGTTACGATGAACTGTGCGCACTGAATTTTTCTTATATGCGAGCAACATCTATAAGTAGCAAGTATCAATTGCTGATTGATGTGGGACGCGAGTTTCAATATACATAACCTAAACATTCCTGTTAAAATAAGCTAGTGCACGATGAATGTTTAATTCGACTCCAAATGTTTTAACTATTTTACTGAGATCTAACATGGTGTTTTTTAATATGGGTTTTGTTAAAACTAATTGTAACACACCAGTAAATTGTCTTTGTTTTCGTTCGGAATGTGTTTGTTTTTAATTGTGTGTGTGTTGTGCTTACTCGTCGCCGAGACGTTGACAAACTATAAACGTAGTAAATTTGCTATGAGAAAAAATAATAATTAATTTACTTAGCTACTTTTAATTTCGTTATCGATAGAGGCATTAACTTTATTAGCATACAGATTCGGTATGTTGCATTCATATCCTGCCCGATGCGACTTGGCTATGATTGCAGAGTGATTCGAAGCGTGTGTTCACGAACGTTAAATCTTCCACTGAAAGTTAAATCGAGTAAATTTGTTTCAATGTACACACATTTTACTACCAAAAATGGAACAAAAATTGTTGAAGTTCCTTAGTAGACGTCATGAAATTATAAAGAAAATATCAGCGAACTGAAAACCTGAAGGCAATATTTTTAAATAAATTTAAAGTTACATTTTTGTTTTAACATTTCTTAAGTCCAAGGGGATTTTCCTATTAAAATTGAAGCAAGTATTTTTAAGAAGTGATCCAAACCCAGAGGATTAATTCGTAGTGCAACCACTAAGAGTATAAAAATATAAAACCATACGACTTTTCTAGCTCGAATCTAATTTTTAGCACATACAGTAATTATTCTATGTTAATTTATTGTTTAAATGAAATAAGTCATGATGGAATGTTATTCACAAGGTCTAGCACTTCTTTACCACACCTAAAATAACTCCCCCGATTCTTCTTGAATTCCCACGGGAAATTTAAGTTTCACGTCCAAATTTTTCCAGATGGCAAAATTCCATTCTCGCACACCACTACTAAAAACTAAATACTAAAATACCAAGTATGTAATCATTTATCGACTAATTCAGGTCACGTGACCTTTTTAGTAAACTAAAAGTGTCAATTCGAACACGGCCTCACTTTTTGCGTGACCTATACTTTTCTCATACAAATAAAAAAGAGCGTTTAAAAACCTACCACATAGCGGATGATTTCAACATTACCACAGCAAAAGACTTATATAAAAAACATAGCACTTTATTAATTTGCATGCGACAGAAACCAACTTTTTATTCCACTCGTAGAATGTTCACATTTGCACTTTCTGTGCCTTCTTGTGGCTTTGATATGACTTTTATTTGTTCACGTCATCATAAATTACGTGCGCATACTTCACTGTTTGCGTGATAACTTGTTAAGGAACGAGAAGAAATTATATTTGTACCATTGTAATATTTCTGAGAAAAAAATAAAATAACGTTATCGTAAAAGGAAGTTTCTAGATATCTTACGGCTTTGGAACAACCATTTGGCATCTGCCATAGTTGTTTACTAGACTACGAGCGCCGTTGGTTTAATACTGCGGCTGCCCTGATAGTACTCAAGCAAAGCCATGCCATTTCAAAAACAAACCATGTTTGATTATAACAAGAAAAACATTTCCATGCAATCATTTTAAAAACTGAGCAGTGTTAACGGTCTTACAAACAAAATGCCAAATAATGTGTCTGTGAAATGCCTTTATATGTAGAGGTAAGGAAATTTTCTTTATTTACTACTGATGCATTCCCAATCACAGATATGTGTCTATCAGTTCCGTGTGATGAAAAAATTATTTTTGTTGTAAAATATAGTGCGTTTTTCCTGTGCTATTCTTGCAAACTTTTTAATAATTTCAAGTGTTGGTGAACATTTATCATGGCAAGTGAGGTTTGGAAATATTTTTGAGTAACCTTTGTGGACAAAAGATGTATGTGTATATATATATATATATACATATTAGGGATGGGTCGGTTCGGTTCTTCGGTTCCAATTTATACCGGCTCTTGAGGTTTGACTCAGAAACAGTTTTAGGTTAACAACTACTTGGTTCTCGTTTCTACACAGCAATGGCAAAACTCTGTTGTAGCAAAAATAACTAGTGTATTTACTCGTGTATAGCGCATCTTTTTTTTCCAAAATAAAGGAAAAAATTTCTGGGGTGCGTAAAAAAAATTAAGGAATGGTAGACATAAACTGTTCGGTGATGTTTGGATGCAACACTGCTAGCCGATCGATACATTCCTCCAAGCCTTCTTTGTTTCTGAATAGGGATGGAGGGTGNAACGACCGTACGGTTATCGGCACCCACCACAGTTAACGACCGTACGGTTATCGGCACCCACCACAGTTAACGACCGTACGGTTATCGGCACCCACCACAGTTAACGACCGTACGGTTATCGGCACCCACCACAGTTAACGACCGTACGGTTATCGGCACCCACCACAGTTAACGACCGTACGGTTATCGGCACCCACCACAGTTAACGACCGTACGGTTATCGGCACCCACCACAGTTAACGACCGTACGGTTATCGTACAGCACAACACAATGTTTTGGCTTTTAGCGCGACGAGTTATTTAATTAAAGTATTTTCCAAACATATCACAATCATCACATATTAATGTAAAAAAAGAATAATTTGTTATATATTCACTAACCTTAAATAAATTTAATTCAATAAGTTTATCTGTATACAATAAAACTTATTTTCACACTTTGTTATTGTTTAATTGTTACACAGGTTAAATAAAACATTAATGAATTTTACCTGAATTTGTTTAATAAAGTTGCAAGCAAAAGGCAAGTATTCAAAATAGAACCGAATACTGGAACCAATATTTAAATTGTAGAATCTGTACCGGAACCGAAACCAATATTTTTGTTTTTCGATCCATCCCTAATATATATATATACATATATGTGTGTGTGTTTTCAATATTATCTCATATGCCTCTTTGAAATTTTTTGGAATTTCATACGAATATGCTCCCACTGTTCGTGTTATATTATTTATGTTAATAATAGGCCTACTACTAAAGTAGTCCTAGTTTAAATAATTAAATTTCATACTCTCCTATACAGTATTTAGTTCTGTAAAGTAATTGTATGTAACTAAAAGAATCGCGATTTTTGGAATTGAGAGTGATATCAGCATCAAGATCGAGAATCGGAAAAAAGTGGAATCGTTACATCCCTGATATTTATATATTTATATAAATATATATACACATGTTTTCAATATTATCTCATATGCCTCTTTTGAACTTTTTGGAATTTCAAATGAAACTGTTTGTGTTATATTATTTGTTAGTAATAGGCTTACTACTAATGTAGGCCTAGTTTAAATAATTACATTTTACACCCTCCTATACAGTATTTAGTTCTGTAATTGTCTGTAACTAAAAGAATCGTTATTTTTGGAATCGAGAGTGGTATCTGCATCGAGATTGAGAATCGAGAAAAAGTGGAATCATTACATCCCTAATCTAAATCACTCCATCTGATGTCTCCATGTAAATATATCTAAGATTTGGAGGAATCAGGTGGGCAAAAAGTGAGGGAAGGGCACAACTTCAACCATTTTCTGGCAGTAAAGTGCATAGTCTTTGTTTGAAGCAGTTTCCTGCCACACTTGTATTCTTGAATCACCACCCCGTCCCTTTCCTCTCCTCAGTGGAAAACACATCTTGAACTTGTAGATAGACTGGATTTGAAAGGAAGGGCACAGAATAACTTTCTAGTGAAGACGAGGTGGAAAAGACAGAGAAAACAAGCACTGCAAGTTTACTCCATCATAAATTTTTTTGTAACTTTTGCATTTTTTTTTTTTTTCATTTTTTTTTTCCCTCGCTTCTTTTGGGCTAGTAAACAGCTCCATTAACCCTCACCCTCCAGATGAAATAGACTTCAAAAGGGGAGAAAATGTGAATGCACAGCTGCAGGCATTAAAAATATTTTTACTAATTTGTTTTATTTAGTTTTCTACATGTCACCGCTCAGCATGTAAAACTGTTGGGTCCATGTTAGGCACAAAATATAAGGATAAGTCTGCATGCATGTTTGTCAGTAAACACACTTTTCTTACTTATTACCTCAAAAAATGTCCCACAGAGGAAATAAACACTGAAAATGCTTCAATATGGTAATAACTGTCTTCAAGGTACGATGGCAAAAAAATACACGTCACAAAAGATACATCTGGCCTAACTGGCGATTCAAAACTTTTAAAACTCAACAATTAGTACTTATGCCACCAGCCGCTGTTGGTATTTGGCAAAATATTCAACACTATAAACAATTTAAACATTTTTTTCAGCCACAAATATAATTATATATTGCAAAAAAAAAACAAGTTAGACAATTATACATTAGTCAAAAATATTAACAAACATATCAAACGATTGTATAAAACAATAGAATTTAATGAGAAAAAAATTAGAATGATACAATAAATGTCATTAAATATATATTTAATTATGTTGACTGTAAACAGCAAGATTTTGGTTTTAACCATATGCTCTTTGTGTTCAAATTACATAATCATGTAATGCTCACTTATTACGTATATAAAAGAAATACTTCATAGTCTTATGATCTTGCCACAAAAGTAGACTGAATTTTTTGAACCCAAGAACTAACTGTGAAAACAGAGGACAGTACACAGTTGGAAGGAACAAAAGTTAGTAAGGTAACCAAATAATTTAGAAAAGACTTGAAGACTTGCACAAGGAACTTGAAACAGAGCCTCCATGCAAACCTGTGCTTACGTACATTGATCCACACATCGGAGTGCTGTGTGTTGATGACCTGGATCACTTGGATGGCTTGCACAGGAGGGTTGACACTGTTGTCCAAGTTGAATGTATTGGGTGGCGGTTCCATGAAGTTGTCTATCGACAGGAGCACCAACTCCAGCCTCTGTTGTCTGCGATCCAGCAACTGCACCCAAATGCTGGCAAAATACAACTGCTTTCATGAGCCATCCACAGCCATTGTCTTTGAAGCAGTGTGACAAACACAAATGAATTTATAATGTGGGGTTGTTCCACCAACAATCATTTATTTATAACCAAATATTTTTTACATTAATATCTATTCACGTCCAAGCACTTTTGAAATTAATCTTTGGGAAATGTCACTGCCCCACATGCATATATTTTGAACAGGTATGCTGACTGGCATGCGCCCAGTATATATAGTTGGTAATGATAAAGTAATGTAGCTTAAAGTTTTAAAGTGTAATTGAAAGTATTAGTTAAACATCAATTAAAACTAAAATTATTTATTTTGCTTTGCGTTTTTTTCAATGGACGTAAGAATTGGCCAGTTTGTAAAATATTTGCATTTCTCATAATTTCTCAGTTTTACTTGCCAGTTGCATGAATACAGTGAAAAAGCTTACGGCAATGTTAATTTGAAGTATTGTGGAAGAATACACAATCTGCATAATTATAGATCTTAAGCAGGGCTTTCAAAAGATCTCAAATAACATTGAATAACCTATAACAAAATATCATAGAAGAAAGCACGTAAATTATGATTTGACTACTCCCAAAAGCTAACTGGTAAAATTGGGGTACACTAATAATTATATAAAAAAGAGTTTTATAAAAAAAAGTAAATTTAAATAAAATATATAATTCTGTAATAAAAACCTGACACATTGAAATAAAAGGGTTCTAATACAGTACACAATAAAATAGTTTAAAATAAAACCCCATACACTGTTGATGCATGACGCGTAGCTGACAATATACTTGTATGCAACTACAACTTCAACTCAGCCCATGGGTAGCCACGACACCCACATGGGAGATTGAACCCGGACTGCTACATCCCGAAGATGAAAACTTACACGCTGTTGTCAGTAACAATAAATATGCACATCAATCATGTGCCCTAGCCTCACCACCTGAATGAAGCTGGCCTGCCCCTAAGCGAGCGCCCTAATACCACCAGCAACACACAGCAACACCGTTTCTAACCCAAGGGACAATGCCACCTACACAGAAACAAACCGGCCGGCCGAGCCCCGAGAATGCCAGTTGAAGTCGAGTTATCCCTTCGGTTTCCTCTGTTTTGGCAACCCTGCATCCTTTGTTTTGGTAACCCAGCAGCTCACCCTAACACTGCCATGCTTGAGCTCTCTGCCTCCACCAGATCTTGTCAGTGAAGCTTGCTTCA
Source organism: Clitarchus hookeri (assembly GCA_002778355.1). Taxonomy (NCBI): domain Eukaryota; kingdom Metazoa; phylum Arthropoda; class Insecta; order Phasmatodea; family Phasmatidae; genus Clitarchus; species Clitarchus hookeri. The sequence goes on from NQII01000697.1 coordinate 844,421, forward strand.
ACTCCAGACACACACACTCCACTTGGGAGTGCTTTCCTCCGTACCTCCAGGACCACACTAGGCGACAGTAGGGTTTAAGTCGTTTTCAGGACTGCGCTATTAGTTGTCCTAGACTTGCTCTTTGCTTTAACAGGTCCCCTTCACCTGTTAATAAAGTAACTTCTGCCAGTTGCTTGGTAACTACGAAAGCCTAGAAATTACAGTTTACCCTGGATAATCCGACAGGTATGGGACCAAGAGGGTGTTGGATTACTGAAAGTGTCTGGATTACCAAAAGTGGTTTTTTAAAACTCTATGAGTAGCAGTAAGTTAAAGGAATTACAGTCATTTTTGTATGTTGAACCATTTAGGACAATAGGCTATGAAAACAATTAATTTTACAAAGTGAGAACATAGAAGTTGAGAAAACATTTACGTACGTGTATTAAAAACATTAATTACATATTATACAGTACAAAAACAAAACAAAACAAAATTTTTAAATGAAAAGCATGCATACGATAATGTATTTACACTTTGAAGAAATCTGGGATAGTCTTGTGTTTCATCTTACGTAAACTGTCAGTCAATGCTTGTTCTTGAATGTCTTTTACCATTAATATTTGCTCGTAGTCACATCTTCTCTCCTCACACCATCGTAACAAAGTGTTTGCAGCTGATGAAGCTTCATCGCAGTTGACAGTGAATCTTGTTTCCGAGGCCTCCTGGATCGTGTTGTCAACAGGTTCTGTGATTTCCTTGATAATTTCTTCATCTGTGAGATCAGCGTCAAGGTTATCATCTAGAACCCATGTTTTTAAGTCTTCCACTGTATCTTGTGGAATTTCAATTTCATTGCAAATTGCAAGTGCAGCCTCCAAAATTGGTTCAGAGTCATTATTGTTGTCTTGAAATTTGTTGTCATCATTCTTGGAAGAAGTGGATTTTCTGGCCAAATATTTTTCCAAGATTTTATTAACGTAAGAGATTTTACTTGACGACAAGCAAATGATGCATTGACAATGGCATCCTTGATGTTGAATTGTCTCAAGAGGGATGCGATGTCTGCGTTAGGTTGATTTACGATATCCGTAATGTGCCTTGAGAGTCTTGATAACATTTTGGTCCATCGGCTGAATGAGAGCGGTTGTATTTTTTTGCAAGTACAAAGCTTTTATATAGCCATCAGCTGTCTTAACTCTCAATTCTTCCTTGTCATGATGTCCTGATGCATTGTCCAATAAGATAATGGCCTTCACTGGCAACTTTTTCTCGTTCAAGTGTTGTTTTACTTGTGGGACAAAACTATTAGTGTACCAATCATGAAAAACTTCTTTAGTGACCCACGCTCGACTTTGACTCATGTACATAACTGGCAGAGATTCAACCTTAATGTTTTTAAATGCACGGGGAGATTTCGATTTCCCCACAACCAATAGTTTTAACATATGACTTCCTGAAGAATTAGCACATACCATCAGAGTGATCCGTTCTTTTTGAAGTTTTCTTTCAGAAACATGTTTTTCCTCTTGAGTGACAAACGTCTTACACGGAAGTTTCCGCCAATTTAAGCCCGTCTCATCAGCGTTTTAAACTTGTTCAGGTGTTAGGCCTAGTTCAGTGATTTTTACATTCAGTTTCTGGATGAATTCAGAAATCTCAGACTCTTCAGCAGAAAATTTCTCTCCGCTCATCTATAGGAATCAAATACCATGATGCTTTTTGAAATTTTCAAACCAACCATCACTTGCACGGAAGTCAGTTTTTTTTGTAATTTCATTATAAAAAAATTGGGCTTTTTGTTTTAAAACGTCTCCTGAAATGGGTGCATGTCTGCTTCTTTGTTGTTTGAACCAGGTGTAAAGAGCGTCCTCAACTTGAGGAAACTCACTCATTTAAAGGGTTTTTCTTTTCATGGGCTTTTCATCAACATACTTCATATACTTATCAATTTTTTCACTATTTTTCAAGATATCATAAACTGTAGCTCACCCTATGTCATACGAAGTACATACCAACGTTGGAGTTTCACCACGGTCATATCTCTTAATAATTTCCCATTTATCNGTTGACGTTGGAGTTTCACCACGGTCATATCTCTTAATAATTTCCCATTTATCAGAGAGATTTAATGTTTTATGCTTAGGTNACCAACGTTGGAGTTTCACCACGGTCATATCTCTTAATAATTTCCCATTTATCAGAGAGATTTAATGTTTTATGCTTAGGTTTTGAACTTATGCTTGCCATTACAACACTACACTATACAGTATAACCGAACAACTCACAACTCTATAATATCACTCTTTAAACAAAAATACGTACTGTAACAATGCACTAACAAATCTGCGACAAAACTGAATTTGGACGTCTAACCAAGCAACTGAGTAGGCATGCGGAGGGACAGGGGGGTGTTTCCTGTCGAGACAGGAACAGCAAACGTTATGGTAAACAAAGCACTCAAAATGAAGCTCGGGTGACTCAACTAACCGGCGCGACTACCGAGCATGTCGGATTGTTAAGTGTTGGACCAACGCGAGTCAACTGTAGCATGGGTCACCATGTTCATTCTCCGGAGAATAAATACGTTCAAGGCGATGCACACCACATTCTAATTCCAAGGGTGATTTGTACCTCTCAACCCCCCCGTAAACACCATCCCCCAAGGGAGCGACAGGTGACATGGTCTTGCCAAAACATTGCCGACATTAGTGTAGGACTGCGGGTTCCCATAACTGAGTAGTTTGTATGTTGCAAAACACCACAAAATTTGCCAGCCACCCATACTGTAGGCCCAGTGCGCAAAGGCACTTGTAGTACACTTACGGTAGAGCCCCCTACGAGGTACACTCCACGAGGAAGCAACAGGAGTACTCGAATCAGCTAACCCACTCCATCCACCGCAGAGATTTGCAAGTTGGAGTTCCAGGACTGATAAGGTGTGACCCGGTAGCCTCTAAGTGGCTCTCAATGTAGCTTAAGCACCACCCCAAGCCAGCTAACTTGCTCCATCCACAGTGTGAAAATCATCGGTAGAAGAAGCGCTACGACTGTCGCTGCACGACATTGCATCTGGGTACTCCAGCTAGGGAATTTACTGTCACCTGCCTCTAGTTTGCTGCGACGACCGTTAGTACCTAACCCCATGCCATTTACCTGACAAGGTGGGACAAGTGGGTCGATAAGAAGGCATCTAGCCTTGTAACGTTCCGGGCAGTTTACACTGCCGAACGTTACGTTGCCACAACTAGCTCAAGGTAGAAACACGAGACTCAGTACAATATGACGCCTATTAATTAAGAAATGAGTTCAAGTTCCAGGTTAGTTGTTATATATGTTTATTTAACATTTAGCGATACAGTTCACAAACGAAGTTCTAGTATGCAGAGTACGAACCTCTCACAGATAAATATAAAAGTACAGACCAGCGCCACAGTCGTTAACACAATATTAATGTCTCAAAACTGTCCCGAAGAAATAATAACTGCTGTTACCTCCCACACAGGCGGATAAATAAAATAAAGTCTAGTTGCCGATGTGGGGGTTCTCGTCACGCCTGACGTGGCCTAGGCGAGCATTGTACCGCTGCCCTGAAGGGCGACTGACAGACGCGTCTTTGTGTGCTGCCTCTCGCCCCCCTCTCCTGAGATAAGGGCCTCGCCACGCACGCTTTCCACTCGTTATCGACACTGCTCCGCATGTAACTGCATTGTACACACTAAAACTGTCGACGCCGCCAACATCCAGATAAACTAGCCTCTCGTATAAAATTTGTACGACGCAGACTAAAGTTTCTAATTAATGCTGACGCTTCACAAAACTCCAAAGTTCGAAACGAAACTGTAACCGTCTGCTCGATAACCGTAAAATGGCACACGTCTGCCGGATAAACAAACGGGAAACGAGCCACCACAGCTTTAAACTTCAAACCCGATAAAAATTATTACGAAGCTTTCCAAAGCTTATAAAAATTAACGAAATTTAAACACGTGTCCCGAAAATTAAGACTACTGTGTCATTACAACCTCCTACAGCCAACCAATTTCCAGGTAACCTATCCCAGTCAGCCTTTTGTTTATGTGCAACCTACATATGTACTTCGTAGAATCGTTCCGTCTTCCTCACAACCCTACCGGAATTCCTAGACACTCATCCGCCCTCCCATTCCTACAGTCAGTTCAGTAGCGGTAGTCACTTAGTCAGCAAGTCATTGTCCTCAGTTTGTTGTCAAAGTGTAGTGTGTTTAAAAATGTCTGAGAAACGGAAACGTGNAATTATAAAACAACTGTGTAAAGGAGAAAGCGCGACGAGTATCGCTCCGCTATATGGAATCGGGCGGACGACAGTCAATGATATTAAGAAAGATGCAGATAAAATCGAAAGTTGACGAGGAACTTGTATTAAGTGCAACACAGGACGTAGAATGTTTAAGTGAAGATGAAAAGGATGATACACTCATAGATTGCCCCAAAATAATTAGCCACAGTGACACTGAAAACATGTTTTCGAAGTGCATTGAATGGTATGAGCAACAAGAAGAGGCAGACGCTACACAGATATTACTCCTACGTAAGATACGCAACACGGAAGCAACAAAAGTCCGTTGAGTATTACAACAAAGGAAAATGACAGACTTTTTTAGGTAGGCTTATACTACTGAACTTATACATAATAGTACTGTATTCAATTTTATTATTTGATCAACATAATAATAAACAGAAGTCTACAATATTTAATATCAAATACATACTGTGCTGTAAATACTTCTATTGATTGCTACCTGTTAAAAATATAGTGCTAAATATCGTATGCATTATTATCGCTAGTATCTGTCATGTCTTTGAAAANTCTATTCTCTCAACCGTCATGGTGACGGTCCCGAGACTGACGCATAATGGAGACTCCACTGAACTTCAATTATCTCTAAATTCCATGTCTAAGAACATTTCCTTTAAAGTGAAATGCTGGGTTTTAAGTTAATTAGGTAATTGTGTTTTTACGGCAGTAAACAGATTTTTGTTTGAGCTCAAATCAAATTCATGCAGATTCTTTTTATAATACTAATTTTTATCGCTCTCATTTGTGATACAATTATTATGTACTAAATTATGTGCTAATTTTCTGTCAAGTGTATTCATTTACAGGTTAATATCTGGCTGCACGCAGATACTTCGCACGCCGGCGTGATCAATTTTCAGCACCAGTAAAACCTTGTAATCATAAATCACAAACTCTGCACCTTTATTTGTTGCAAAAAATAAAACTTTAGTTAGAACTGAAAACAAACTACTATCACTTGTCATTTACTAGCGGACCCAAATTTGAAAACCCGAAACTCAATGAAGATATAGAAAGTCTCATGCTCCAACTATACCAGTCCTGATAAATATGAATTGGAAACTGGCATTGGCAGGTACAGAGGCAACAAGAATTTTCTTTAATATCATAAAGCTATTGACTCCCAAACATTTTCCAGTCACTTAATAGGATTTATTTTAGAAACAATACACATTTTATTCTAGTATACAGCTATACAGAAAACACTAAACAAATCAATATATTTTTTTTGCTATTTTGCCAGTTATATCATGCTGCCCCCTAAAAGGTGCCACTTTAGGTCCAGCCCTAGTCTACCTAATGGGAAATCCGGCCCTGCTAATAACTTGCTGTATTCATCACTCTTGAAGTCTTTGTTTGCCAGATTCTGCACGCTTAACGCAAAATGGTTTTCTTCAAACTCCGACCTAAAAATTTCCACGTCTTTACAATGTGCCTTAAATGATTCTAGTCGGCAAGCTAGTTTTTTTTACTCTATTAATGCGGCCCCATGCTAACTTCAACTTAACCTCCAAATGTCCCATAGACATTTAAAAAATAATCAAATGATAATATTGTGAAAAGACGAATCAAAACTACTTCCACACTAGTGATACTCTATCAAAACTATCACAACCAAAGTCTTAAATTTGTTAGTTTATGACAGTTTACTATGTAAATACACAGTATTGTATTTGTTTTCATCTGCACATGCTGTTCCACGAATGTTATCAAAGAAAGTGATACACTCGGCCTAAAATGCACCAACGATGACGACAAACCTCAATGCTTATAAAATGGTGTCATAACCAACACGTGACATAATTATTTTCTTTTAGATAAATGTCTGTGATTCCTAGTAACGTTCTTTTGGCGACACTGGGGGAAACAATGAATTATTAGACACAACCTAAAGTCACATCACTGCCAGATTCTGTCCAAACATAACAAAGGATCCGGCCCAGTTAGACCAAATCTTTTCAAATGTTTTCATGTCATACCTTGTAGCTAAGTCCCAAGGACCAGTAACAAAACTTACGTTGCTTGAGTGGGCGGCACTGCTAAACACAATCCACGGGACCACCGTAATTTATGTTAAAAACTAATTTGCCATCACGCGTGTGTGTGCACACCGATTACAGTTTAGTAGAGTCAATTATTTTTTCTTTTGAACAAAACAAAACCATAGTGCCAACCTAATAAAGTCAAAAATTCCTCACACTATAAAGTCAATATCCTTACAGTGATACTGCATTACATTTTGAAAATAACAAAAAATTTTTGATAAAATTTTAGTAAAAGTAGAAAGAGGCCAGTTAAACTGTAGCTCGCGCTTGCTGTGTTTTTTTTTTTTTTTTTGATATGGGAGGAGGACCTTGTAATGTCGCAGTATTCTTAATATTTGGGACACGTGTTTCATTTTTCTTAAGCTTTCCTTAGCTTCGTAATATTTTTATCTGGTATTCAAAATTAAAGCCTGGTGGTTTGTTTCCCGTGATAAGTTTGTTTATTGGGCATACGTGTGCTATTTTACGTTTATCAGGCGTCTGTTTACCATTTCGTTTCGAACGTCGTCGTTTTCAGTTTTTGTGAAGCGTCAGCATTATTTAGAAACTTTCAGGGTGCGTCGTACAAATTTTATATGAGAAGTTTGTTTATCTGTATGTTGACGGCGCAGTCTTAGTTACTACAACGCAGTTTGGATGATGCTGCTGGCAGATGCCGGATGCCATGCCCTTATCTTAGTAGAAGGGGGCGATAGGCCTGCATAATAAATACTCTGAGTATCTATCGCCTAAAAAAGAAAAAGTAACCAACCGTCGGAGAAGACGCATCGGGCGTGAAGATCTTCACCCACACCGGCAAGCACCCGCGACCGTTACATCTTTTATCACTACATTTCTTTTCACCTTAAACTATTCAGCTCTATCAAATTATTTCCGCCGGTGTGGGAGGTCGCTAAGGTGCCAGGAGGGAACGAACATCCCTCCTGCCTTCGTAACTTAGTCTTGCGATAAGTTTTCGAGACATGAATAATCTGTAAACGACTGTGGCGCTATTCTGTACTTGTATATTTATCTGTGAACGGTTCGTACTCTGCATACCGGAACTTCGTACGTGAACTGTGTCACTCAAATGATAAATAAAGTATAGAACAAATACTCCGGAACTTGACTTTATTTCCTATGTAATTGGCGTCCATTTTAAAGGGTCTCGTGTACTACCTCTGAGCTAACAGTGGCAACTNGGTCTCGTGTACTACCTCTGAGCTAACAGTGGCAACTTAACGTATAGCGGTGTAAGTGTAGCGCCCAATGTTACAACACCATAAGTCGATCTAGGTTACAATTTCTCTCTAGTGTATTCAAAATATTAAATTTAATAAATATTTCATTAAAAGAAAATGTCATTTTTGCAAGAGAAACTATTGAACAGGGATTCAATTTTTGACATTTTAGGGGTCAAAGACAATCAAAATATGACAACTTCGATCTTACAAGCACATTGATCCTAAAATCAATTCAAGGGAACAATTTGACTGTATTTAACAAATAAAACACATACCGTATTAACCGCATTGCAAACCAACATTTTTTCATCAATTTGAATCCTCCAAAATCACGCCTCGGCTTTGAATTGGGACAGGCAATATTACACACAGTTTCAACCAAATGTATGTAAAACAAGCTGATAAATTGGACAGCGTAATTTATCAGTACCGTTGCAGCCCTGGTACAAATATAATTAAGTGATCCCTGTTCATAAAACCATGCTGCTTGGCTGGGTCTGACCTATAAAAAGGTCACAGCAGTGACAGTTGTGTTTAGTCCCTTATGCCACTGGCTGCTCCCTTCTACTTCTACTTGCTCCCTTCCCCTGCCTGCCCATCCTTCCACTCCATGCCAAGCCCACACCCTCTACTCCCTTCCTCCCTGTGTCCCACTATCTCGTACCCCATGCCACGCCCACATCCTTTGCTTCCTTCCTCTCTCAATCATTCCTTCTCTTACTCCCTGGCCATGCCCACAGCCCTCTGCTCCCTACCTCCTTCCTCCCCTCCTTTTCCCACCACTAGGCTCACCCACACTGCTCTGCTCCATCCACCACTCCAGCCTGGCCAACACCACTGTAAGTTCTCTTTCTCCCTTCACCACACACCCACCCCCCTCCCCCTCCATGCACAGAAACACCAACACCACTCCAAGCTCCCTTCCATCCATGCCCTCACTCTCTTTTTGTCTTTTTTTCATCCTCCCCATACCCCCCTCCCCCACTTCCGCCATTTTTCAACATCTGCCGTGTTCTCAACCTCTTGCTGCAAACAGCCTGACCCCCTTAAAGGCAACTGTCACAACATGCAGCCAGCCTGGAAAATTTTCTTTGTCCTTGTCTCCCTATCTTAGTGCAGCACTAGCTGTCACATCTTATTACCTCTTCCATGTAAAGGGGNCTCTTTTTCTTCCCCCCTGCCGCATGTCTTTTCTATCATCTGCATTCTCATCTTCTTGCTCTAAACAACCCCACCCTCTTTAGAGGCAACTGTCACAACACACAGCCCCAAATTTTATTTGTCATACTCTCACTACCTTCACGCAGCATGGCACTAGCTGTCACATCTTTTCGCCTCTTCGGGAGGAAAGAGGCGACAAAAACCAGTCAACAGACCTGAAAACTGGCACAGTAAATGTCACAGTGTGCTCTCTCAGCTGATACGTGGCAGGACATTGTAAATTCAGATCGCATTCGGTATCATGTTAATTTCTTTTCCGAGGGTTTAAAAGTTAGGAGCTGCTTGCATTCTGTGTCGACTTACAATCAATTATATACTGTAATTTTGCTACTAAAACAATGCAAAAATGGACAAATTGAAACTTTAATGTAATTTTTTCTTGTAGAGGATGGGGATGTGTCAGAATCCGTCCAAAATCAAACAACTCTTCCAAAGTTGCAACCATTTTCCTGGGAACCATATATGGTAATATTTTTTTTTTTTGACTGTATTTGAAACAGTTGGTATTCCAAATAATTTGTAACATGTAGATAATATTCAGCATAACTGTTTTAAGCATGCACATGCAACTGAAAGAGCATAGTTACATACATACACATTTGAGTCACATTTAGTGTACGCACTTTAGCTGTGTGGCCAGCCGGTGGGTCAATGGTGTGACATCATGTACCAGGCAGGCAAAAATATGTCACCCACTGTTGCCTACCTCCTCTAATCATAGTGCCATGATCGCTGGTAACTGGAGTACCTGTGATACCGCAACATTGTAAGTCTCTACGGGGACTAGGTGTGTTGAGCTTATGCTCTTCCAGACAGCAGAATACTTGGTATACAGCATCACCATTACCCTTGAAACCGACTAAGGCTCAACCCCTGGTCCCTTGGCTAGTTATCAGAACACTAGTGGTCCAGCAGCTGCAAAACTGCCTGGCACAACCATCAGCTGTGACCTTTGGTCCAGTCAGGACAACCACCTGACCTATGGCCTTACCAACCCCTGCCCAAGGCCATTTGGCAGTTTCTGGTCCTTTCAGCCCAACCACATTAAACAAAGCCTGCCACACCTCGAGTAGTCCTCAAGTTCTAAGCATTTTCTTCTCAGCCCCAAGGAAGGGAAATTACTGGAAGCTGCCCCCTTCGTAACATCACCTGGTGAGGAGTCAAGTTGGATGATGCTTTCTTGTGCAAGCCCTAATGAATACACAACAATACTGATGTTGACTTATTTCAAATAACTTTCCATGATGTCCTCAAAATTTATTACAGTTGACTTCCTATCTACAGTTTTTCAGAGGACTGTCGAAAAATTTCCATACATGCGAGATTTCAGTAGATGAGGGTTCTGACATGTACATCATGAAAATACAATTTGTGACATAATGCTTCATTTTGAGTATAATGAGAGCTGTACATTATCTATGAATAAAGTTTAGATAATAAACACAATAAAATTGCGAAATTAAATAAAAAAAGTATTACTGTATTAGTATTACTACAAATAATACATTAAGCGCGTGGGAAATGTCTGTCTTTTAAAGTAATTAATTAGATTTCACTGCCAAAAAAACTTGTAACTTTGAGGCAGACGTTAATAAATAAGGCAATTAAAATTTATTTCTTCACAGTCTTTTAATGATTAATCACTCAAAACTACGTCCTGTGATTTTCCAGTACATGCACCTGTCCCGAGTTACACTGCACTCGGGCTCGGTACTTACCCATTATTAGATGACTAAAGGTGTCGAATAGGCCCTTACCGAATATCAGTTTATTAAAAAAATGTGTATCTATTGAAATAAATTAATATAAATCCTCCAACTTCCCCGCAGAAACTTACTGAATATAAGCTAAACACTTGGTAATACAAGTCGCTCAATGTTCAAANATATGCTTCTAGGCAAATCATTTTATTCGCAAAGATGCTGTCCATTAAGTTAAATTAATATTTTGTTTTAAAAAATCATGTTGATTTTACGCCAGATACAGTTAAACACCAAACAGGAAAAAACCACTTTTAAGCAAATAATAATTCCTAGTTTAAGTGTAATGCATTATATTTTTAGCCAAAACCATTTGCTACTCACCCACACACTACATGCAAAATTAATTAACACACTTGCACACAACAGATCAACATGTCAGACAGACATCACGACATGGACAATCACTCCAGCCGGTAGGCAGGACGGGAGCTGCACTCCCCTGCCGAACACAAAAACACGTAATTTTACTTTAAAATAGGCAACACCAATAAACAGCCTTAATACGGGTTCAGTGCCCAACAAAACACAGCTACACAGCACCCTGACACCGACCCAATGATTTGAGTATGTGTCAGCGTGCATTTGTTTTACAAACAACCTGTGAGTTACGGGAGTCCAGGCTCCCAGTCTAACGACACCAAGGCCATTCAGTGGCATATGAGGGTTCGGCGGCGACTCGCACCACACCGCAGACGTGTTGGGGAAACTACACGCCATTGAGCAGTGATAAATGGCGGCGCACTTGACGTATTTCACATTCAGTTAATAGACGTTTGCATAAAAAACCACCTTAAAAACTATCGTTGCTGGAAATTTTAGGTAACCGGACCAAAATTTACTTTGATCGACGCAACATCCGATAAACTATACAAGCGGTAAACTTTTTCATTATTTATATAGGAGTTTTGCAGGGACCACTGAAAATTAACTGTGGATACGGTTTATCGGTACATGCATTTTCGGTACACTAAGAGTCCACTGTATTATACTAAACAATTTCTAGAGATAGTGTGCTTTCAATGCTTTAATAATTTCCTAGCCTTAACAGCTGGATCAGTGTTTTTGATGATATAGTATGTCAGCAGATGGGTGTGCTTGACTTTGACAGCGGTCAAATATTATTACAGATTTGGGTCATCTGCTTACATGACGGCAATTAATTTCTTACAGATGGAACACCACCATCTTCGTGAAACCACTCACAAAAAGTGGTTTTTTTTGTCATCTGCATATTTTTTGTGCAAGTTTGTGTGACAATGCGAATACATTATGTTATCATGCTTAACGATATCTTGGACTGTGGCTCTTTTAGAGAGGTGACAGCCTTATTTATTGGTTGCAAAAAGGAGTCACTCTGACATTCATTTCAAACCTAGACTTGTTTTTACAATTTTAGACATCTGTATTATTTATGGGAAGCAGTTAAAAATACAGGCAGTTTTATCACAACTATACACTTCATGATCACTTAAATTTTCATAAGTTATTACTTAATTAACACCTGAGGCAAGTGTACCACAGATTTTCTATCTGAGTTTTGCGATAGCAAGAATCTAATACAAAAACCACCCATCACCATCAGATGTGGAGAGGGCACAATCTGTCATGTGTTATATCCAAATCCACAGTACAGTACATAGAACCATATTATATCTGGCTTATATTACTTAACACTTTTAAGATGAGAAATTAAGCTACTTTTCACAATTTACTGTCACCATTACTTTAAAAGTTAATGTTAAAATGTATGGGGTTATGAGAATTAAAGTTTTTAAAACTGTAAAAAACAATAGTGTTTAAATATCAGCGAACAAGTTATACACTGCAAAATTCACTTGGTACTAAAGAGAGCTTACTATTCTGCATTCGGTGTCCAGCCAACACGTACGAGGTACTCCATCCATGGAAACATGACAGAAAGAGGGTACTGCAACTCCAAGGTGATGAGATCAGTTATCTGTAAGCTTTCATTTAACCTAAATTGAACCATCTTCAAATTGGACTTGGCATTTGGAGTACCTGCTCTCGGAAACCTGCCAATGCAAATCTCCATAAATGAAAATATCCTGCAATTGTCACTAAATCATGAACATACACTCTATTTTGAAAAATCACAATCTGAACACATGTAATACATTTTTCTTTATAAGCAGTAATGTTAAATTATTTGTTGTAGATCATTCTCACCTAAATTCCTCCACTTCTCCAAAATTTGAGTTCGAAGTTGGGAAACAGAAAATTCTAACATCACTCTCATCTACTTCTTCATATAATATCCTATAAACGCCATCTGAAACTGGACTCGCAAAATGTAAGCACAAACTAACTGTACTAGCAAATGCACACAAACATAATTTTTTTTATTTTTATGAATCTTTGTACACAAAAGCCTCACCTGAAGATTTTGGCTGCCACCAGTAACCCTGGTAACGGCTGAATTCTTCCTGCATTACGTATGAGGGAATTCCAGCGCTAAGAGGGTCGTCTACTAAATTTTCAAGTCCTTTATGTGCAAATGTAACCCGCAATGAAATGCCTGGAACAAGATGTGTAGGTTATGAATTTTTGTTGCAGAATTAACTAACAATGTTGATTAATTCACAACACTCTACCAGAAAATTTCTGGATGTGGGTCTAGGAAATGCAATTAAATTATTAATTACACTAAAACACCTTTCTACACTTTTAAAGGCAGCAGAAAAATTTATAGCACAATTAAGGAAATGGTGTAAAAAAAAAAAAAAAAAAAAAAACCCAAGTAAATGGGACCGAATAATGATGTAAAATGCAGGAAAATGTAAAATCAGGGGTTGTAAAATAGGGTATTATACTATACAACATCCCAACTGCAGAAGAGTTATGTACTTTCACTAATACAACACATTGTCTACACAAAAAATACTGCTATTTAATTAACTGTACTTTACTTTTACTTCCTTTTAAATTTACAATTGGCTCCTATATCTGATTATGGCAAATCTTAATAATAATAATAATGATAATAATAACTAACACCTCCAATTAGGCTACAGTCTGGTGGCGAGCTCTCTCACTTCCCCTCTACCCGACCAAACTCCTCTTCCATGCCCTTCCTGAACTTTGCAACCTCCCTCACAGGTACCAATTCCTCCTGCAACACAATCCACTCCCTCACAGAACTCGCAAGCATAGACTGCCTACCATGCTCCGTTCTCCTCCACACCCTCTTAAGTTTCTCACTGTTGTTTCCTCTCCCTCCCTCTAAACACCCCCTTACTTAACTGGCAGCGTAAAGTAAGCTTCCCCACCCTCCCTCTCCATTCACCATCCTATACATCCTAACCAGCCTTTCAACTTTCCTCCTGTCCTTCAACGAGCTCCACCCCATTTCTTTCATCACTGATGGCCTATAGTTCCCTTCATCCTCACTATCCTGCCCCTGTCTTCTCCCCCTACCCTTCACCCATCTTGCTGCCCTTCTTTGCACCTTCTCTAGCTATCGCACCTCCTGGGCCCATACTGCTGCAGCACATTCTAACATTGGCCGTACCATTGAGCCATATGACTCCTCCTTGACCTCACCGCTGATTTGCTCCAGCACCCTTCCCAACATACCCAAAGCCCTAAAATAGCCTACTATAATGGCATTGAAGAATGCTTGCTACTTGGGCCAGTGCACAAACACAGCTGTAGTGACAAGATGATAATGGAGCTGTATAACAGCAATGAGCAGGATGTACTAAGATGAAACCTGTTCTGCTTTTATTCTATAATAACAAGCTACGTTGCAGGATGGACTTCACCCACAAGTTTAGTATATGCATGGACAATACCTTTCACTTGGTGGTCTGTTGCGGCCACCAGTTTTGATTGTTGCATGACCAACACCAATGTGACGTCAAAATGCAAGAAGACAAGAGAGAACACAACATTCATATCACATAAATGCGGATGATGGGAGAGAGTGTGAGTGTGAGTGTGTGAGTGTGAGTGTGAGTGTGTGAGTGTGAGTGAGTGAGTGAGTGAGTGAGTGAGTGAGTGAGTGAGTGAGAGAGTGTGAGAGTGAAAGTGAGTGAGAGTGAAAGTGAGTGAGAGTGAAAGTGAGTGAGAGAGTGTGGTGTGTTTGAGTCATAAAGAGGGTATCCAATCAATCCATCTAGGTTGGTGAGTAAGGGAAGAGGTTTGGGTGGCTTAACATCAAGGTCTTGAGAGCAGATGAGGGTGAATCAAGGTGAATATGGAGCAGCACCAGAATAAAAGGACGGGGGAAAGAGGAGATCGCAGAGAAAACCTGCCAACCAGCTGCATCATCCAGCCAAATTCCCACATGCAAAAATCTGGGGGCAACCCCACCGGGAATCAAACCCGGTTCAACTAGATAGGAGGTGAGTAGTCTAACCACTACACTACAGCAACCCCCAACGTGGGTTGGTCTTTACTGGCATAATTACCTGCTCTCTCTGATCCAGTCCCTCTCATGCACTGGTTGCAAGTGCTGTGGTAGGAACAGTTGTGATGCCTTAATATTAAATATGTGGCTTATTCACTCTTGCTTGGTCCTGGTATGTTGAGGTGCTGCTGAGTATAGAGGTTAGTATATACTCCTTAATACAGTGGACACCAAACCATGTGTATTCCAAGTCAGTGGTCATACTTGAGATCTCTTTACTAAATTACTGTGACAACTTCATAACCATGACCACCAAGAACCATTGTGAATGATAATACAATCCACTTGTAAAGTAAATTGTTTCCTGGCAAACCACTTCCTAGGTACATGAATTTAATTTCAATTACCATAGTCAAGGTTTAAACCAACTAACCTGTTAGCGTATGTGTAACCCATATGTCATTGTTACAAACATATGCTATGAGATCTGGATTCAATGGGCAAATCTGAGGATTCAACTTTGCTCCACTAGAATTCATCCTAAGTTCGGCAGGAAACAACGGGCCACTCTGAAAAACATACAAGATAAACTTTTGAAATAATATTAGTTGATTCCACTACCAAGCAGATTGCTAATGAGAACTCTCCACTTTTTAAACTCTCAATACCTTCAAAATAATCCACAAATTTTTTAAAAATAATACATACCTATAAGAAGTTGCACAAAAACTTTTATTAGAGTTGCACAAAAATTTTAGAGCTCATAACAGGAAAAATTCTGATTTGTGGTATGCTTCACTCACTATAAATTCAACTATAAGTGTGTAACTTTCCTTGTATTCTAGTAATGAAAATGGAACATTTTTGTTATTACTTAAGAAAACGTACAAGGATTCAGTTAACAACTACAAAGCATACATGAGTATTTGCAAAAATAACAGTGACCACAAATTGCTCATTTTTGGGGAAAAGCAAATAAGTGGCACGGTGCATCACATACCAAAAAGCCAGTGTCGAGGCACTGGAAGAGGCTGCTGGCCGCAGGGAATACCAGTTTCCCGGACTCGTGGTGCAGCTCATAAGAGGTGATGCCCCAGGTGGCCAGCCGCTTGCGTTCCCACAGCAACTGCTCCTCCCTGGACAACCGTCCTGCACTCGAGAGACTCTGGAAGTTAGCCTCAATAACTGGCTGCCACGAGAGCCGGCTGCTCGCAAGGTGGTTGCTGTGCGTCACATCTGCATACAACAGCGTTGTCTCCCAGCCATTTGCAGGTGTGCTCAGGAAATAAATTCGCGTGCGACCGTCTGCCAGCATACGGAATTTGACGGATCCTGGTACCATCGTCGACAGTCCTGACAACTGGCGGCGCAGCTCGCACACCACATTCTTCAGTTCCGACCAAGATTTTTTGTGTCCAACTGTTCTGCTTTCTGCCGCTGCATTGTTTTCCATAATTTATACAAACTTCCTGCAACCAATACAGCAAAGTCAACTAACAGCCATGAATAAAGTGATTCATTCCTAAGTGTAGCCTGTAGGCCAAATGCAGAATTTCCTCTCAATTTATGTGGCCCCATCAACCCACATACCGCCCACGTCCCTCTTTCCCAATTGTCTTCTGTTTAAACAAAAAATTTTAAAAAATACTTTAAATAGTTTAGGTCTTGACAAAAAAAAAGTGTGGTCTACTTATCTTGTGTTCAATCACTGTATTACTGCAATGTAAGAAATAATAATTAAATATGAACACACTAGTTTGAATTATCAAATATACGGATTAGTAAGACTCCATTGTATACAAAAGTTTAAATACACAACTGATAAATAGACTGCAGTAGATTTGGATAGCACTTACATAAACATGTTCATTTAATTTTACCAGCTATCAAGTGGATTATAGCCAGAAATACCTTTTAGTTACCACACATTCATAGAAAAAAAACCTTTCATTCAAAAATCTACATTATACAGTATGGTTGATATTATTTTAGCAGAGCAGATAGACCTGTGTTTGCAAACCTGTGCCATTTTACAGCATACCAAGGTTTAGCCAGTGACCCTCCACATTAACTCAAAATGTTAGGCTTTAACAAATTTNGTGCCATTTTACAGCATACCAAGGTTTAGCCAGTGACCCTCCACATTAACTCAAAATGTTAGGCTTTAACAAATTTTATATGAAAAACATAACTGCTAAATAAATACAGAATTTACACAAACATGCATGCCTTTATTTATTAACAGTGAAGTGAGTGAGTAATAATCGCCAGTTGCTTTCAAATGCACAATACTTTTTAAAGTGCACACTTTAAGAGATTTTAACTCTTGCTCGTAAATTAATCAACTCAGAAAATCACAAAAGCATTCAAATGCTTAAATGGAAACTTCTAAAAAACTAAGACACTTTATTTATGCATAAGCTGACCTCCAGTGGCACAATCGGTTGATGCGCCGCCGGTCTGGGGTGCGGGAGGTTCTGGATTTGAATTGTAGGTAAGGCATGGGTGTTAGTTTAAGTTAGGTTATATGTTAGTTTATAAGCCGTCCCCTGATAAGCCAACAGGCATAACACCGGAGGACGTTAATAACCTCTTTCCAACCCCAATCCCAAACCAATTCCATATATATACATACATTTATTTCTTATTTTCATAATTTTATTGATAAAAATGTTAATAAAGTCTTGCATACACAACTGTTTTGCAGATCACAAATATCTCAGGTTGCAAATATTCTGCCCAAGTTACAGCCTAAAATATATATTCCTCTAAAAATACCATAACCTGAAATCCATAATCATGTTTAAAACTTTTTTTATATATTTAAGTTAACTACTTTTGGTGTGGGTGGGAGAAAAACACATTACATGATTACATTTACAAATTCAGATTTATACAACATATATCTATACTAATATTATAAATGTGAAAGTATGTTTGTTTGTTTGTCTTCCTTTCACGTCGCAACGGATTGACTTGACTTTTTGCACAGATATAGTTGGAGGGCCGGGAAGTGACATAGGCTACTTTTTATCCCGAGAAAATATCTAATTCCCTCGGGGAAATTCTTATTGGAAAATGAAAAAGCACACAAACGGAATAACAATGCAATGTCAAAAATGCAACGTCGCAACCAAACAACAGAAATAGTTGGAGGGCTAAAAGGTGATACTGGCTACATTTTATAGCAATACAATTTATTAGACTGGATTTACCTTTGGTACTGATTTGAACTTTGAATTGGATTTGTTGGTTTGTCATTTGTTTTTGTTTACTTTTTCGACTTATTTTTTTGTTGTTTAGTTTTACATAGTTTGTTAAATAAATAATGCCTCGCAAATGAAAATCAAGTCATTTAAGAGCATCGTCTCAAGCACAAGCGAAAAGATTTGTTCGATGGCAAGTCTTCAGAAGATACCAAACTGAGAAGCACAGCAACAAGCTGCTCNAGCACAAGCGAAAAGATTTGTTCGATGGCAAGTCTTCAGAAGATACCAAACTGAGAAGCACAGCAACAAGCTGCTCTTTGAGAGCCACTGAATCGCCTGCTCAGATTCAGGAAAGGCTCGAAGAACAGGGGCGTGCGGTCCTTGTAGAGTGGATATTAGAGACTCCTGCCGATACTCAACTCCATCGAGATGAACAGGCAGAGCATCAAGCCGTTTTGAGAGCCTCAGAAATGTGTGAAGAGGCTGAGCGTCAAGCACTATTAAGAGCCTCCGAAACGCCTGTTGAGGCCCAACTACGACTGGAAGAACAAGCAGAACAACAGGCTGCTTTAAGGGCATCCGAAACACCTCTTGTCAGTGTCCGCTCTTCTTAGCGTTTGCGCCTTGAAGTTCGGGAACGTCGACGAGCTTTTCAAAGAAACACTTGGTCTGTATTTAATGACACAGCATTTTATTATGATCCCTTAATTGATTATAAGAATCACAGGCTTATTGTTATCAGACTCATGGACAAGTCGTGCCGGTTTTGTAGCGCTTTGAAATTGAAAGATGAGACCGCAGGGATGTGCTGTTCCAGCGGGAAAGTTTCCCTTCCTTTACTTGGTGAGCCAGCAGAGCCTCTGAAAACTCTCTTTTTGTATGACGTTAACAAATTACGGCGCTTTTTGAACAGGAACAGAGAGTACAACTCATGTTTCCAAATAGCATCTTTTGGCAGAGAGATAATAATGCCCGGATTTTCGCCGACGTTTACTGTTCAAGGGCAAGTTTATCATAGAATAGGTGTGCTTTTTCNGAGATAATAATGCCCGGATTTTCGCCGACGTTTACTGTTCAAGGGCAAGTTTATCATAGAATAGGTGTGCTTTTTTCCAGCTGTCAATGAACAGCATAAATTCTTGCAGGTATATTACATTTATAACGAAGAAATTTAAACAAACCGCCGCTGCCAATTTATATATATATATAAAATTTAAAATATATAGCTCAATTGTGGAGAAAAAGTTAAGCGATTTCGGAATGATTAGAGTGTTGAAAATTAAAAAAGAATGTTGCATGAACACAACATCTTGATAAACACATTTAAAACCGCTTTAGAGGATTTTACGGTAGTCATCCATGCTGGTCGGACTCAGGGTAGAGAGCATGAGAGGCGCTACAATGCACCTTTAATTAATGTAATCGCTGCTGTGGTGAGCGGTGACCAGTTCTCATCACGAGACATAGTTCTGCGAGCACATGACAATACGTTGACACGGGTAGCCGACACTCATAAGTTTTATGATGCCCAGCAATATCCGTTTATTTATAGCAAGGGACAAGACGNTGCCCAGCAATATCCGTTTATTTATAGCAAGGGACAAGACGGATATAATTTTGAAATTCCACTCAATAATCCTATAACAAAACAGCATGTTCCGAACAAAAAAGTTTCGTGTATGGATTTTTATGCTTATCACATGATGTTGCGAAAGAATGATTTCAACCTTTTCGTGCGACGCAGACAACTTTTGCATCAATTTCTGGTCGACATGTACATCAAAGTAGANAGAATGATTTCAACCTTTTCGTGCGACGCAGACAACTTTTGCATCAATTTCTGGTCGACATGTACATCAAAGTAGAAAGTGAACACCTCCGCTACATATCTTTAAATCAAAAAAGCTGCGAGTTGAGAATTACACACGTATCTGCGCGATGCTAATGCAAACCCCAGTGAATTAGGTAAAATGGTAATTCTTCCGTCTCATTAGTCAACAGCCTCCGCTACCTGCACGAATACATCCAGGATGCATTCACCTATGTACGGAGTTACGGTAGACCCAATCTTTTTGTCACTTTCACTTGCAATCCCTCATGGNGGATGCATTCACCTATGTACGGAGTTACGGTAGACCCAATCTTTTTGTCACTTTCACTTGCAATCCCTCATGGAAGGAAATTACGGAGGAGCTAATGCCCGGACAAAAAACTACTGATAGACACGATTTAGTTGCCAGAGTCTCTCGTTTAAAAGTACAAAATATAATGAATGTTACTACCAAAGGCAAAATATTCAGACACGTACAGTGCTAAATGTATTCCATTGAGTGGCAAAAACGAGGCTTGCCACGTGTGCACATCGTAATATAGCTCAACAAGAAGCTGCGCCCCAACCAAATAGACGACTTAATAAGCGCTAAGATTCCGGATCCAGCACAAGATAAAGATTTGTACGACACCATAGTCCGAAACATTGTTCACGGTCCATGTGGTGTGCATAACCCAGCATTGCCTTGCATGAAATGCGGGAAATGTACAAAATAATATCCACGAACGCTACTAAAAGAAACGTGCAAAATGACAAAGGCTACCCATTATACAGATGCAGAGCACCAGAAGATGGTGGTTGGAAAGTCACTGTCAAGGTTCTCAACGGGGCATTCGTAACCTTAGACAATAGCTGGGTTGTGCCATATTTGTCCATTATATGTCAAATGTTTAATGCTGACATTAATGTAGAAGCTTGCAGTTCTGTCTGCGCTATTAAATATATATGCACGTATATAAATAAAGGAAATGATCAGGCGATATTCAATCTCAGAANAAATAAAGGAAATGATCAGGCGATATTCAATCTCAGAAATGAAAGTGGGGTGCAGCCCGGTAATGAAGTCCAGACCTTTCAAGCAGGGCGTTATGTCAGTAGCAACAGGCAGCGGGACGGCTCCTTGGTTTCCCCTTACATGAGAGACATCCAACTGTTACTCATCTTGCCATGCACTTGGAAAATGGGGAGCGCGTGTACTTTAATGAGAACAACTACAGTGAAAGGGTCTCATCACCACCCAAGACCACACTAACCGCCCTTTCCCAGCTTTGTCAGACCGATTCTTTCACAAAAACTTTGTTGTATGCCGAAGTCCCCCGTTACTACACTTGGAACACATCAATAAAGGAGCGGAAACGCCGCGTTCAAGGCACATCTGATGAAAATTGGCCTGGAGTTAAATCCTCAGATGGCCTCGGCAGTGTGTACTCCATCCATGTAATAAATTTTGAATGTTTCTGTTTGTGTATGTTGCTGCACCACATCCGGGGTCCTACAAGTTATAGAGACCTTAAAGCTGTCAATGGTGAGGAATGTGCAACGTATAGAAAGGTGTGTGAAGCTCTGCGTGTGTTAGAGAATGATACTCAATGGGACGAAACCATGGAGGAAGCCGTGCAGCGCCGGTCACCAGCCAAAATCAAGGAACTATATGAAACCCTCATATCATCTTGCGGCCTCAGTAATTCCCAACAGTTGTGGGATAAGTACAAAGAGTGCATGGCGGAAGACATTTTGCAACGGCTACAGCGGATATGACATTTAATGAATACATTTATAATGGAGCCATTCCAAAAATTGAAGATAAAAAAATGGCAATTGTGGGGAAAAAGTTAAGCGATTTCGGAATGATTAGCCCTCCACGATCAGATGCAAGTGACTTAAGTGACAAAATTTTTTGAGAGTTAAACTATGATGTTCCAGCGTTGCAGCAGCAAGTGACCAAAATGGTGCCCCGGTTAATACCGGAACAAAGACACGTGTTTCACCAAATGTTACGTCAAGTGGAGTCAAGGAATGGTGCACTCTTCTTTTTAGATGCCCCTAATGGAACGGGAAAAACATTTTTGTTAAATTTATTTCTGGCCCATATAAGAAAAGACAAAGAAATTGCTGTAGCTGTGGCTTCCTCCGGCATAGCCGCCACACTACTGAGCGGGGGCCGTACCGCGCATTCCGTGTTAAAGTTGCCACTGAATCTTGCCCAGGAAGTCACCCATCTCCATCTGCAATTTTAGTAAAAATAGCGCTCGGGGTACAATGCTGCGTCAATGTAAGTTGATAGTGTAGGACGAAAGCACAATGTCACACAAAAAAGCGATAAGGCCATAAATATAACTGTACAGGACATACGAAACAATATACAGTCGGTTCAAGACTGGAAGAAACTTTTGAAAATCAACCTTTGAAAAAACACCCTAGCCATTAGCTACATGCATATAACATTACAAACAGCGGCGAGTGCGGATACAGTTATGCCGTTAGGTTGCCAGCACAAAGAGAGGAAATAGTTCCAAAGTTTTAACGTAATTGTTAATTTATCGCTTACAAATAGGTTTTGAAAAGACTTTTATCTTATTATGCCAATTATTAATGACGTGATGCTAACGTATTTAGATTTCAACGTTTCTTGCATAGTCACATGATCACGGTCAAGGTGAAAGTAGCGGGGGCCATTTGTTTACAAACCTTCGTTCCGTGTGTTGTTAGCTAGATGTGGTTGACACACGTGCCAGAGAATTTGTGCTATTATCTTGTTTAACCTATAATAATTAATTTATCGGTTTTTTTTTACTAATATCCGCTCTTTATTATTTCTCGTTGTCCTTTCGTTTCTGAAACCTGTATAAGAGATTACTCGTTGTGCGTTCTCACGTGTTTAATATTTTTTAAATTTATTTCAGGTTTGCTTAAAATTTTATTTACTGTATTTTACGTTGTATGTTGCGGTAGTTTTTGTGTGCAGTCATGAGTTCTAGCAAGGTGAAAAAAGAGAAGTTACCACTCATCAACGCCAACAGGACATCATTAACCTCACAGAATCGTATTCCCTAATTAGGCTAGGGGAAATGAAACCCTGCAACGTCGCGGAAAGAGCGGCAGAAATGTTGAAACTCTCCAGATTCACAGTGCTAAGGTATGTTAAAATACATGTAGTATTAACCATTGCGTTTGCAAGTTGTGTGTGCTAAGGTCAATTATGTTGGCCTACGAAATGTGTTTACAAGAACATAAAGAAAATTTGTTAATAACTTGATAACGTCGTCAAACGTTTTCTACGTGTCTTTTTACGTTTTATTTGGGTAATTATTAAGTTTAGGGGCTTTTCTGTAAAAATAACAATAATTCACGGAAAATTGTATATTTCCACTTTACTAATGATGCAGAACACGAATATACGAGGGGCATTAACGTCCGACTAATTTCGTAACATGTTCCCACCTAACCTAACAGAACCTAACCCCACAATGAGTGAATCACTATTTTACATTTTTTAAACTAACCTAGGATTGTAGGGTTATATAGACTCAAATGTGAGTGTATGAATCACCTAACCAAAAGGTGGTATTACAATGTGTAATTAAAAATAAAAACTACTTTGTGTTGGAATTTGTGTACCCCTGCGAGGGATTCTTCATAAACAACCCAATATATACAGTGGAAATTTATTATAAAGACAACTGACAATGGTAAGGAAAATTGCCTCTATAGTGAGTTTGTTATAGTCAATTAATTTTATATAGGTTATGGAGAGATGGTGCATTTTAAGATTCTGAAGAAGGAGCTTGTTTTGTATTTATAAGTTACATTGCGGCATTAATTGCCATTGTTATACGTCACTAAATAGATTACAGTCGATATAACTGGAACTTCCCCTACTATTAAACATATCTGTATCACTTCACTAAATACGAGAGGACATCGTAACCGATGAAATCGCAGTCATAATCTTTTAAGAAAACAATTGTGTATTAATGCTTTTCCCCAACACCGCTGTTTTACAGCCATTGTCTTTTAGTTATTGTAAATTATTAGTGTCATATTTTTCACTTTCAGTGCTACATAGCCAACCTAATTTGCATAATTTTAAAAGGACCATAATTCAGTTTCTGAGTTAACTACAGTTACTGATATCAAAAACATACAAGGGTTTGTTTACNCCAACCTAATTTGCTTAATTTAAAAAGGACCATAATTCAGTTTCTGGGTCAACTACAGTTACTGATACCAAAAACATACAAGGGTCATCGTCATGGACAATGCACCATATCACAGCACACAGGTGTGAGCTCCAACCTTTTGTTTTTGAATAAATAAAATAGTTATATTGTTTGAGACATGTTAGATTCTGTGCTAGTCAACACAGGTATCAGGAAAACAGTTACATGTAATATGATAAAAAGTTTAAGAATGTCTAGCACAGTAGTTATAGACATTCTTATCATGTTCACATTATAAAAGTCTCCAATCATACATTTGGTATCCAATTCATACTATGCAACAACTATTTAAAAGGTTATGTTTTGGAAAGAATTGTGCTTAATTCAGACATTCTATACAACAGACATACTGTTGGCAACATTCAAGGGTAATACATTTTAATTTGTTGTATCGTGTGGTGATTTCAGCTGGAAAAGTTCCCCAACAGTAGCTGGAGGAAGGATACCATCATCAATTGGCTGCAGTAGCACAACATTCCGTTTGCTGTATCCTTTCTTTGCAAAATCTTTTTGTGTAGTGTTAAATTGTAGGGTAATGTTGTTGAGCATTGCTTTATAGCATTATATGTAAAGTAGCAGTCTACATNCTTTTTTTGCAAAATCTTTTTGTGTAGTGTTAAATTGTAGGGTAATGTTGTTGAGCATTGCTTTATAGCATTATATGTAAAGTAGCAGTCTACATCAGAGAACAGCTATTGAAGCATGTCATTTTTTTGAATAATTGGTTTCTAATTTTTGGAGTGGAGATAGATGTATTCATTTCTTTTTTTTTTATATAGTTGCTGCTGTGTTGAGTTGTTTATGTACTTTTTTGTTTTGATCTATGGTAATTCTGTAGCAAAAGGAATCACTACAATCCATAAGTTACTACCGGTACTTCTAACTAATAAATAAATAAACAGTATTTATAAGTACTGCGGGTTATGCCTGTAGGATGTTTTAACTTAATGCAAACTGGAGATGTTAGGATACACCATTGTCAGCTTCTTTAATTATTGTAAACAACAGTTCTCTCTAATATTTTGTTTACTGGAGCCACATTTTTTAGTTATGTTTAATTTGTTATTGTCATTTCTTTACAAAATCTGTGGCACACTTATTTTGTTCCTCCTCTAAGCATTTGCTTAGCAACATGTTTCAATTTAATTGTTTGAATATTAGACATTAGTGAAACCAATGTCTTTTCGTATTAGTTTTAAGTTAGATTTTTGTTTGGAAAAATATTTTAAGATAGCAACAGAGGTTAACAGCATTAAATACGGGCCCGGAGCCAACTAAAACATAAACACAGTGGCCTACCGCCGGCTCAATTATTTGAACAAAGTCTGTCGGGTTGCATTTTTGTTGCAAACCCACTATAAGAGTTATGGGAACTTCGGTTCCTGACCTCGTGACAGCACGGCCATCCGGGGGCTTATGAGAGATTGGCGGTGCCATGTTTATGTTGTTGGATGGACTCCTTGAATGTTGACACATTTCAATGCAAAGTATTGTGCCACATCTATAATAAGTAATCAAAGTGAAAGTTTTTCTCCCCCACTCAACCCCCCAGTCAAAATCAAACCTGCACACACACACACACACACGAAACATCAAATTTTTAATACTCACATTTTGGGTTTGTAGAATGAAATGTTTTTCGCTTGCATTGCATATTGTTTTGTGTGAAATTCTCAAGATTAAAAACTTTACGCTTGTGGAATACCCATTAGTAATATATACATGCAATGTTTGTTTACCTTTGGCAGAAGGATATGAAATGGGCTTGAAAGTAGATCTTTAGCAGGGCTTCAAGAAAGTCTCTTCCAGTCGTGAACCGACTATAAACGTTATGGGAGGAATGGTTGTATTACTGGCTGGTGACTTCCGCCAAACTCTACCAGTGATTCAGAGGGCACACCTGCAGATGAAATCAAAGCCTGTCTCAAGTCGTCAAGCTTATTGGCAAATTTCAAGAAATTCAGCTTGACGACAAATATGAGAATGCACCTCTACAATGACGTTGATACAGGACATTATGCTGATACACTATTGAAAATTGGAGATTACAGACAGTTAACAAAGATTGCATAACAGAGTGTAGTGATTATAATTCAAATGACACTGTAGTACATCTAGGTGGCAGTAATGATGTTGCCCAAAATTAAAGATCTAAAGTACTGTGTGATTTAACAACCGATTTTGCGGACCAAACCTCAACAAATGTTATTGTAGTAAGGCTACCACTAAGGCATGACCCCAATTGTGATAATGCGTAAATAGTGAAATAAAGAAAACAATAAAAAAAGTCAAATATTTATGGAAGCATTTTAGGAATGTACATGTGGTAGACTTACAAGGGTTAGACAGACATCTTTTTACACAGCATGGTCACCATTTGAATGACCCTGGTAAAGAAGTTTTATTTGATAAAATATGTGATATTATTAAAACTATAACCAAGAAACAAGACTCCATTCCTTTGGAATTTAAATCTGATCAGGGAAACTGATTGCGTTAGCCAATTTGTTGTGGGAAATCTCTGCCAAACCATTGGTTAATATCTTAAAAATAACTTCAAAATCACAAATAGCAAAATCTACTTTTAACAACAGTGTTATAAGTGAACAAGCTAAAAGTAAACTTTTTATTTTACATCAAAATATCAGAGGGCTGATGCAAAAACTGAAGAACTTATTATATGTATTAATAGAATATTTGATGAATATACACCCAATGAATAATGTTATTTGTTTAGCGAACATCACCTTAAACCTGAACATCTTAACCAAATTAATATAAATGGGTTCACATCGGTTTCCCAATAGAGCAGGTTAGATTTAGGTAAGTAAAGGTGGTATGTATGTAAATAATGCACTTAAATATAAAATTATTGACTAAACAGAATACTGTGTAAGTCAGCAAATTGAATGTTGTGTACAATTTGAATTTACAAATAAAAATGTACTAGTGTTAACAATATACAGAGTTCCCTCTGAAATTTTTTAACCATTTTAACATACTTTCCGATGGAAAGTGTAATGACGCAATATTCATAATTTTGCGGGACACGGGTGTAAAATTCTTTCGTGTGTATTAAAGCTTTGGAAAGCTTGGTAATAATTTTATATGGTTTGAAGTTTAAAGCCGCGGTGGCTCGTTTCCCGTGTTAGTTTATCCGGCAGACGTGTGCTTTTGTAGGTTATGGGGCGGACGTCTGCTGTTTACGTTTTATCAGGAGGACGGTTACAGTTTCGTTTCGAACTTTGGTTTTTTGGGGAAGCGTTAGCATTAATTAGATTAGTTCGTTTCTGTGGATGTTGAATGCGTCGACAGTTTTAGTTCCTCCAGCGCAGTGTCAGGCAACGTCAACAAGTTTTTGTTGTACGAGAGGTTCATTTATGTTGACGGCGCAGGATTAGTTCCTGCGGAGCAGTCAGTTACGATAACGTTGTGGAGAGCATGCATGGCCAGGCCGTTATCTCAGAAGAGGGGGGTGATAGGCAGCACAAAAAGGGCGTCTGTCTGTCGCCCTTAGAGCAGTCTTATTCAAGTCAGTCGTCAGGGAGAGTTACTTCACGACGCCCGTGAGGCCAGGTCAGCGCAGTCGAGAAGTATCATGCAATGCTAGCCTAGGCCGCGTTTCGGCAGGACTAGAACCCCCACATCGGCAACTAGACTTTAATATATCAATTCTCAGCCGGTGTGGGAGGTAGCCGCATTTTAAGTTTCATAGGGTCAGTTTTTTAAGAACATCATTAAGTAAACGACTGTGGCACTGTTATCTGCAATAGTATATTAAATGAGAAAGGTTTGTACTCTGCATACTAAATCTCCGTCTGTGAACTGTGTTGCTGAATGTTAAATAAATATATATATATATCAAACTAATCTGGAACTTCTTTCGGCTTATGTAATTACTTTCTTGTCTGTGTTTGTCTAAGCATGTGTCCCCCTTTTCAATTTTCAAACACGTAAATCAAATTTCACCGAACTCGGTACACATATAATATTAAAAAAGGATACTTGAATTTTATAGTTTGCAACCACACCGGGCACTTCTTTCAAAGTGACTGACATTTTAAAATTTAGGGTGATATGCCGTATCTCTGAAACCTTTCAACCAATTTAAAACAAATTTTGCATACTGATAGTGCAAGTTGTAAGTATTGAATCAGATGTGGTTATTGTTGTTGGCCCACCATTTTGAAAGATAGCACCGCATGAAAAAATAAAACTTTTATGCTATATCTCAAAAATTACTAACCAATTTTGGCCAAATTTGGCACGTACGTAATACTATGATAGGTCAGGCAAATGTAAGTAATTTAACTTAATTAGGCTCTTATTTTCAAAATGGCGGGAATACAAATATTTTAGGTTTATTTGGTATGATTACCACACCGTTTAACCAACTTCAACCAAATTTCGTACGCTGACAGTATTTATTACAAGCAACATAAAAGCAAAAAACAACCCCTTTTGTGGCCATTTTGTAAGATAGCACTACATTAATAAAGTTTTTGTACAATATCTTGGGAAACAAATAACAAATTGCTACCAAATTTGGCAAACAAGCAATACTGCTGCAATTGATACGTACAAAATATGTTTCAGGTATGTCAGACACTTATTTTCAAAATGGCGGCCATATAGCTATTTCAGTTTTGTATGTTATATTGTTGAAACAATGTAATTTATTCCAACAAAACTATGTATGCTGGCTGTATATATATATATATATATATATATAGCAACCATCTCAAAAAATCACTTGTCCGCAATTTGTTAAAATAGTATGACCTAAATTAAAATTATGCTTTATTTCTGAAAAAATACTGATTTCTATCAAATTTGGCAAACAAGTAGCTCTATGGCTGGCCATGTAAACTAATAAACTTTGAGATGGTCAGACACACATTTTCAAAATGGCGGCAATATAAACATTTAAGCTTAGAATTTTTTATCTACAAAACTACAGAATCAATTTCACTTAACTTTGTATGCTGACAGTATCTATTATATTCATTAAAACTGTTTCTGCAAAGCGTCATTTCTCCACCATTTTGTAAGATAGTCCAATATTAAATAATACAGTTTTTATGCCATATCACAGGAAACAAACTATTTCTTTCAAATTTGGCGATAAAGTAGGACTGTGGTAAACCATATTAATTTATATGTACATTTATAAAAACATTTTAGCTTAGTGTGCTATATCTTCGAAAATATGTAACATATTTAAATTTAACTTTGTATATTGTATCAATGACAATCACCGAATATGCTAATGCATAAACTTTTTGTCCTCCATTTATGAAGCTTGTCCCATGAACAATGGAGGTTTCATGCCATATCTCAAGGACCAATAACCAATTCATACAAAAAATTCACAAAGTATTGTTACAGCAGGGTATGTAAAGGGTCATTCCATATTAAATCATCACATTAAAAAACAAAATGGAAACTGCACCATTTTTTATTATGATAAAAATGTGTTTGTATGTTATATTATCCTCAAGGTGAAATCAAAACATTAATTTAGATTTTTACCTACAAGTGGATGATGGTGGCCTTTTTTCATACACACTGCAAGCAAATTTCACATATTTTGGAGGTTTACGCAACTAGCAGTAACTTTTTTAATAAGTCACCGATTGTAGAGTTTTTAGTGTCATTTAAAAGCTTATATAAGATACT
The DNA here is from genome assembly GCA_002778355.1 of Clitarchus hookeri. Taxonomy (NCBI): domain Eukaryota; kingdom Metazoa; phylum Arthropoda; class Insecta; order Phasmatodea; family Phasmatidae; genus Clitarchus; species Clitarchus hookeri. Next base: position 874,298 of record NQII01000697.1, read on the forward strand.
ATTACACTGTATATTTATATTTAAAATATATTTAGTATTTTCGAGATGGCGGCCATCTGCTTTCAGCATTCAAAATACTGCTTTACACCAATTTATACCCCAACCTGCATCATCAAAGTTGCATTTAAAGATCTGAACTTTTAAGTGCTTAGTGTCTACATGTAGAATAGTGTGCTACATCAAATTTATTTGGGTTGAAGACTTCTTTCCCAGAAAAACTATGTGGGGGGGGGCAAAATTAAAATTTGAGTTTTTTTATGAAAGATACTCTTGATAAATAGCTATAGAGCACAAGTTGTCCCACTCTGTTATTTTCACTCCTGTTGAATACACGGACCTTTGAGAAAACAAAAAAAGTTGATTTTTAAATTTAATATATTGTGCATTAAATAATCCCACTTCATTCTAAATGTGATTAATTAAAGTGTGTCAAAGGAATGTAAATATGAATTAGCTTTGCATTAGTTGAAGAGAGTGCCAATATAAGTTTTCTTCGTGCTGGCAAGTAACCTCAAAACATCAAAAACAGCTTTAGACATAACAAATGCATAATCACTGCGCAAGTTAATTCATTCTAGCTGTGGTACCAAACAATGAAATTTTACTGCTATGTCTACATTTCAGTCTTCTTTTTGTGCATTTACAATTCAATTTTCACTCCATTATATGTTACTACCACAAGTGCTGACAATTTTCTTAAAATATTCACTTGTTTCACCCATACCAATTCCTTTGTAAGTTTGAAGTGAGAGCTTGGGCCTGTAGGATGAAAAAATATAACCTAGTATTCTTCTTTTCCATCCACGGTTTCTTTGCCTGTAACAATTCCAATCCACCAGTCATCCTCGTAAATAAAATTCACATAATCGTTCAGATCTGTCAAATCAGCTTGTTGTGGTTTGGTGATGGATATCACTAATATAGTTCTGTGATGAGTAGTATTGGTAGACAGCAAGATTATCTTCATCTACTGGAACAAAACCATGATACTGTCTGTATTGGGAATGGTTTCAGCTTCTTGAAATCGTCTTTCAAGTTACTTCTATTCATAAACAATATCTTCTGATGGCACAAAGGAAAATGTCATTCCAGAAATTTTGCTTCAAAAAATTCTAACATTTCTTGTGGAGATACAGTGTTGTTTTCAATGGTTCTTTGTAAACTAGCCTTTCCCACAAGACATTTAGCTGTCCGGCACCATCACACGGACTTTTGCCATGTGATGTGGCAAAAAATGCCGTTCAGCAGACAGACAGAAATCATTTTTGTGCTTAGCCAGGTTAACAAAGTTGTTGTTGGTTTTTGTATTGTGCAGCTGAACCATTGCTAAAATAATACACTTTTGTCCAGTTGGGAAATCTGTCTTTCAAATGTTGAAGCAAAACTTTCTGAAAGGTGTGAACAGCTACAGTGTTGTGTGTCAAATAGTTGCGGACAACACACAAGGTTTCACTCTTTGTGGAATCACTTTCTATGTAATATACAACAAATGGGTGTAGTGTGGCTTGTGTGTTAACCCAATGAAATACTTGTACTTCATATTGCACCACGAAAGTATAGTTTTCTGAGAAATCTCCCAAAATTATGCACTCAGAAAAAGAAATATATTTTAATTTTTATTTTTAATATTTAGACTGACATTTTGCCATAAAGTGATGGCCTTTTTAATTTTATTAACTTTTCCTTTAGATCAATCAAATTCCATATTTTGCAATAAGTTGGCAAGCTTACAAGGGTCAGTCAACCATGTGTCAGTTGACAACCATTGTTTGTATTTTATTTCACTCAATAGCTCATCTTCCTCACAGATGATTCCATCCAGTACATCAACTACAGGATATTTATGACATTGTGAAAGCATACAACTTTCTTTTGAAACATCACAAGCAATCATTTTTATTACATTTTTGTATGACATTTTACTTACTGCAGCTGCCAACATTAATTTCACATTTTGGTGCTGTAGGTACACCCATACAGAATGTGTGCCACTAGCACCAGCTAGCACGCAATACTTGGGCCTTAATGAAGCAAACTTTGAAATCCCTACCTTTATAGATTGACGAGTTTCTTTGAATTTCAAGTTAAGTTCATTTAAATTAAAGAGTACTAGATATTTTTATTCTTTTGTCTTTGCTCCGCTTGGAGATCTGACTGTAACACAATCCTTTAAACCAGGCATGATTCTGCTTACATCATCATTCTCGTAAAAATCTGTTAGAACTTTTATGGTTCCATTACTCAAGCAGTTTCCACTTTTTTTGTTAGAATTTGGTAGCACACCATGTTTTGCCTTTTAAATTCTTGCATTTCTTTCTAAATATTCACTGCACTTAAACTCAGCTTTCATTTTATAAATGCTCCAGGTTCTTGGTAACAAACTTAAAAGTTTGCATTTCCCATCAAATGTGCTAGCATGAGCAAATTTGTACTTTAACTCTTCTATTAAATCAAGGTAACCTAAATTGTTATTTGTAGTAATTTATTCATGGTTAGTATCATAATTAAAAAATGAGACACTTGTTTCTAATTTTCTTTTAATTTTATATATATTGTTATCAATCTTTTGCTACATTCTTTGTCTTCTTTTACAACGAGGAAAACTTTGTAAACAAATAGGAGATTCATCCAGAGCAGCACATGCATGGTTAACCGATTCTAGAGCAATGCATTCTGGCTCAAAATTACCATCATTGTTGTGCTCTTCTCCTTCAAACTCTAACTCTACGGTTTTATTCGACTATTGAAAATAGCATGCACATACAGCCTTACCCGGTATAAGTTTCAGATGTTCATGTTTAGCAGACAGCTGCGTAGTGATTTCCCTTAAGGACTTCAAAATAGGTTTTTTGTGTGTGACAAATGGGTCAAAACCCTTATTAACATACAACTGAAAGAACAATATCTCCTCGTGAATTTTTCCTTCAATATTTCTTAAGTTAAACTGTCTATAGTTTTCCAATTAAAGTAGAGTAAGTAAATGTTTATTTGAATTTATTTATTTATATACGAGGGTTATTCGGAAAGTAAGGTCCAATTTCTTATAAAACATAAACCATCACAGATTTTTTCAAAATAATTTTTTTATTTAATTCCTTACATGTTTCACTAACTTTCTACGTAGTTTCCATATTTGTTTAAACATTTGTCATAACATTCTACAGGCTTTTTAATGCCTAAGTCATAGACGTTGTAATGATGCAATATTCATAATTTTTCGGGACATGGGTGTAAAATTCTTTTGTGTGTTTGAAGCTTTGGAAAGCTTCGTAAATTTTATCGGGTTCAAGTTTAAAGCCGTGGTGGCTCGTTTCCCGTGTTTATCAGGCAGACGTGTGCGTTTGTAGGTTAATGAGCGGACGTTTGCCGTGTTACGTTTTATCAGGAGTCCGGTTGTGTTTCGTTTCGAACTTTGGTTTTTTGGGGAAGCGTCAGCATTAATTAGATTAGTTCGTTTCTGTGGATCAGGCAACGTCGACAAGTTTTAGTTCCATCGGCTCAGTTTTAATGCGTCAACAAAAGTTATACAAAGCGAGATGTTAGTTTATCAGGATGTTGAATGCGTCGACAGTTTTAGTTCCTCCGGCGCATTTTCAGGCAATGNCAGTTTTAATGCGTCAACAAAAGTTATACAAAGCGAGATGTTAGTTTATCAGGATGTTGAATGCGTCGACAGTTTTGGTTCCTCCGGNTTTGTTGTACTAGAGGTTAGTTTCTGTTGACGGCGCAGCAGTCGATAACGTGTTGAGAGCGGGACACGTGCAGTTTTAGATGACGCTGCTAGCAGATGACAGGCGCTTATCTCAGGAGAGGGGGATGATAGGCAGCACAAAAAGAGGCGTCTGTCTGTCGCCCTTAGAGCAGTCTTATTCAAGTCAGTCGTCAGGGAGAGTTACTTCAGTTCGCCCGTGAGGGCAGGTCAGCGCAGTCGAGAAGTATCATGCAATGCTAGCCTAGGCCGCGTTCGGGCAGGACTAGAACCCCCACATCGGCAACTAGACTTTAATATATCATTTCTCAGCCGGTGTGGGAGGTAGCCGCATTTTAAGTTTCTTCGGGTCAGTTTTTTAAGAACATCATTAAGTAAACGACTGTGGCACTGTTATCTGCAATAGTACATTTAATGGTAAAGGTTCGTACTCTGCATACTGAAACTCCGTCTTTGCATCTGTGAACTGTGTTGCAGAATGTTAAATAAATATATATATATATATATATATCAAAATACTCTGGAACTTTATTTCTTTCTTAAATAACTAGCGTTCAATTAACTGAGTCTCTTGTTTCTACCTCTGAGCAAGCCGTGGCAACGTAAACAGTCGGCAGTAACAAGTGCCAAACGTTAACAACATGGCGTCCACCTTTGAGGCTGTAATATTTTTAATATAACGTAAACGTAACGAAGGCGGAACTTTACAACGTCTGCTGCCTGTGAGGATGACCAGTCTGTAATTGCCCACATTCGGAAATTCCAATGCTAAAGTTGAAATTGTGAATCGCCGGTCTTCACGAATCTTTTCGTCCACGGCTTTGACTAAATCTTCTGTGATCACTGATGGTTGGCCTGATTGCGGTTCATCATGGACATTTTCCGGTCCATCCTTGAAAGCTCTCACCCACTTACGCACTTTGCTGTCACTCGTCGCATTGGGGCCATACACTTGACTTATCTGTCGATGAACTTCCGCTGCTGAAACGTTCCTTGCTGTCAAAAACTGAATCACTGACCGTATTTCACAGTCGGCGGGTTGATCAATTGCTTTAAACATTTTGAACTGACACTGTAAACAGCACACTGCAACAATACCAATGCAAATAGCATCGTTTGACGAGAAAGGCATGCCTGGAGTCGGTGCGCATGCGCGTTACAATGTTCGCGTGACATTCCATTAGCTACGGCGATTCGGACCTTACTTTCAGAATAACCCTCGTAGTTGCAAAATTGTGAAATTTTTCAATTTTTTTACATTGCACGGTTCAAACAGTGTATTATAGTTTCCTTGTCACCCTAATGTTAATGACATTCAGAATGAAAGCACAATACATTAAATTTAAAAATCAAAATTTTTTTTTCAAAGGGGAGTATACTCAACAGAGGTGACAATAACAGAATGGGACAACTTGTACAATCACAACTTGTGCATTCATCAAAAGTATCTTTCATAAAAATCTCAAATATTTATTTTGTCCCCCAAATAACTTTTTTTGGCTTCGAAAACAGCAAATTTTCATTTTTTTTTTTCAAGTTAGGGACTATTTTTTTCTAGAAAGGAAGTCTTCAACGCAGATAACTAATGTTGCACACTGTTCTACATGTAGACACTCAGCACACAAAAGATCTCTAAATGCAGCATTGGTGTAGCAGGGAGGGGTATAAATTGGGGTAAAACAGTCATCTGAATGCTGAAGGCNAGATCTCTAAATGCAGCATTGGTGTAGCAGGGAGGGGTATAAATTGGGGTAAAACAGTCATCTGAATGCTGAAGGCAGATGGCCACCATCTTAAAAATTAAAAAATGAATTTTTTATAATATAAATACACAGTGTAATAGTATTTTACGTAAGCTTTTAAACGACACTTAAAACTCTACAATAGGAGACTTATTAAAAAAGATACTGCTAGTTACGTAAATCTCCTAAATCTGTTTTAATGCCACACATAACAGAATTTATAGGCGCAGTTTAACTACCATATCACATACAGAAGTTTGATTTACTTCAACAGAAGGCGTAGATTTTAAGGTATACAGAACGAGATTTGTAGGACAGCGAGTTTCTGCTCTGTAACGTACCAAATTCACATTTGGACATTATTTACACATAGTGGGTTTTGCAGGTGTAACAACGATATATTCCAGTACCATTAAAACTAGGAATCCTCAACAGACTAAATTCTGATTAAAATTCTATATTCTATAGTTTTGAAGTGAGTTAAAAAAGAGCAAAAGAAAAAAGGTCATAGAAGAAGTGTTACAAGAATTGAGCAACTTTAACAATATAATAAACCATTACCATAATATCCTTAAGTTGTTCAATAGGTTAGAAATGGGACACAAATCTATGGACACATTTGTAAAAATGGAAGATGGAAGTAAATATCATCATCTACTATCATGCCCTGTCACCACGCCATTTTCTCCTCAAGTTTGACGCTCCATTAATGTCACCGTCCAAATGCTGCAATAGCATCAGGCTCCACGTGAAGGCTCGGTAAAAATGTGTAATTGAGGCCGTAGTCTTTACTGGATGTGCATGGGGAGAAATAAATGTTCATAACACACATACCACTGATTCCATTTGAACACCCTTTTAAATTTAAGAAACTGAAATTTTCCCTGAAGGTAAGATTTACTATGACTATAAATAAGACCCAGTGACAGTTGCTAAAAGTAAAAGTGATAAGTATAGACTTGAGGGAGGATTGCTTCTCACACGGGCAGCTCTACACGACCTGCTCCACTGCTCCAGAGTAAGGCTGCTCCTACAATGGACGCAGATATCTCAGACACCGTTGTTACCCCACACACTCCCCTAGTGGTGTCCCGACAACGAAGATCAAGGTAACATCACCAAAGATTGCTAGCTCACAAATCAAGTAGGTCAAATTTTATATGATCTAATTTGCTATATCAATGGATAATAATGTTAATGAATCAGCATTTGAATACTGTGTAACTCTAGCAGGCCCACCCAGAGGGAGGGGGAAGGGGCCGGGTGGGTGCACTCTGCCCCGGGGTCAATGTCGCAAAGGGCCCCACAAGATGGAAATTATATGTATGTGTGTTTATTTATCACACTATAATCAAACACTATGCACACCAGTATTCACTGAATGACTTCATCATGCAGTCATCCTGAACAACCACAGTGGCAACCAAGCGCTTGGGAGCGGTCTGTGTTATGCTGTGTGCAGCCCCTTTAAGAGCTGTCATAAAACCAACTAGTGCAGAATTGTCTTCCAGATAGTCAGTGTAACATGACTTGTGATCTGAACAAGGCACCACATCACATCTTAAATAGTTATGAATAAACATTCACAAGTTACAACACACACGTTTCAAGGTTTTAGTTAAACATATGGCCTATTTCAAATATATGTTATTAATTTAGGTTGAGTGTAGTTAATTGATTAATTCCTAGTAAATTCAGGTGTATAGAGTGAAGAATGACAACTTCTTACTAGACGATGCTGACTGGAACAATACATGCACTTACATATTTAAGATAAGCGTACACTTCCTCACGTAAGCAATATCATGACTCATAATTTTTTTTTATATTTGATATTTAGGACTCAGTCTAATAATAAACATATCTTAACTTATTAATGATGCATAACATTTTTCTTCCAACATTTTAACAGCGCAATGTATAGTTTTTCATGTATTTTATAAAAATCACAGTATTAGAGTACACTGTGAAAAATTATGTTGCAATTCAACAATAATTTTATTTTAACCCTTCATCCAGTGCCTTGTGTTCAGTATTGTCTCGTTCAACGCGTGGAGCTTGCGCAGAAAATAAAAACAAAATTAATTGAATAACTGATCTTTTTTTTTNGTATTGTCTCGTTCAACGCGTGGAGCTTGCGCAGAAAATAAAAACAAAATTAATTGAATAACTGATCTTTTTTTTTTTAAAGAAAGAGGGGAAATTAAGTGTTTATTACATGAGCCATGTAAAACTGCGTGTGATTTCCACCCATNTTTTTTTTTAAAGAAAGAGGGGAAATTAAGTGTTTATTACATGAGCCATGTAAAACTGCGTGTGATTTCCACCCATGGTATAAAATTTAAAAATAATGGCTTAAGAATTATTCAGTAACTACTAATCATGCAAACAGAGCCACGTCTTCTGTGTTTAAGATTCTCAATTCAAAAGATAATTTTGAGTTCTAGTCAACAAACACTCGCAATAAGTGTGCCGTCTTAAAATTTTATTGATAACTAACCATCTAACATCATCTAATTAAACCAGCGTTTAGACACATTTATTCAAGGTGGATCTTTTCTGGCAGAATCCCTTCTTATTGTGAACTAAATTCACATACATAACCATAAACGTTATCACATATCTTTCCTTTTAATATTGTAATGCAAGTTTATAACTGTAAATGCCACTTTTCGCTAACAACACACACTGTCATGCATCGACTGTTCACTGCAACAGAATATTTACGTAATATTGAAAATAAAGCTACTCCTTGTAATGTTCAAGGAAACACCAACAACACACACAGTAAATGTTGAATGATCGTGTAATATTTTATAGTTAACCTCTTCCCCCAATTTTGATTAACTTATAATGTTATATTACTGACATTTGATTTGTATTCGTCAAGTTAGCTTTATATTCCGCATATTAGAAATACACAACTTCAAATAGAATTGAAATTCCAAATATTTACAATTTATTTGTATTTTTACATATAGACTTAAAATTCATTCCAATTTGACTTTAGCAAAGTAATCTATCACTTCTCCGAAGTCGACCTCCCTAGCCACGGACACCTCAATTTAAATAAATGCTAATCCTGTCATTTTTTATCCCAGGGCGCTCCTCAGATAGATATTTATTATTTTAAGTTTGGAAAATGAACTCTTTCTTAGTTTCTGGCACACCAAAGTTTGATATCACTTCCCTTAAACCACTTTTTATCACACCCAGCACGCAAAAACAACTTTCGGGATTACTTAACAACTCATCTTGAGAATATTCGTCATACTGAAGCGACACTTTTATATGTCGAGTACGAAGATTAGAGCTCAACGGCCCAGATATTTGAATTTATGTTTGCAAGGTGCCAATGTGAATTAATATATAGCTGCACAGGCAGAGACATTACAGTTACAAATGTAGAGTGAAGAATGTGGTTACAAAAATGTTGAAATTCTTTATCATGGCTGCTAGTTGCCCTGACCACATTCACATCAGGCTGCATAAGCAGACACATCGTGGCGTAGGGTTACAAAGCTTTAACATACTCTCACCTGTTACTGTGCCACGCTGCTAATATAATTATTGTAAACTTATTATTTCATTAATACCTTATTATAAGAAAAAATATTTTGGTGAAANTAAACTCATCTGGTGGGTTGGCTTCTGTAGCGCTCCTCTTCTGTGCGCTCTCTGCACAAACAATGCAGCGGGGGGGGGAGAGAGAGAGAGAGATATAGACACACACACATTTCTTGAACATGTGCGATTTTTGAATTGTTAAGCAGGAAAGGCAACAAATTACGGATCCACTCCTGTTTAGGTCCCTGGACTATAATGTTAGTTATGTAATTTTATTAGTAAGACGGAGACAGAAAAGAAAGATTTTTTTAATGGCTATCAATGGGCTGAGTTGCACCAGAAAACTAATTTGCAAATAACATTGAAATTTCAGCAGAGAATTGCAGAGTTAAATCCTCTACATAAATACCAAATTACTTTCATGTTCTTTAGGTTTTTTTTATAGTGCTTCCTCCACGCCATTCCTGTCGCAAACAGGAAGTAATTTAATATACAATGAACCAACAGTCTTATAAAACAAATCATTCCTATTTACACTATGATTATTTGCACCAGAGTCTACATACCATTTAATTTCTGCTTTCACGATTTCCATTCCAGCACGATAGCCTTGAGACTTTACCTTCCCATCAACATCAAAACCAGCTTGAGCCATACTTCCATTTATGAAATTTACACTTTTACCACCAGAATTCTTACTCTCTTCATTACAAGAATTTCCAAAATTTCCACCACAATTACCCTCAACTTGGTATTTCTTGTAACATTTAGCTTTAACGTGACCAATACCATTACAATGATAACCTCTCTTCTGATTCTGTGAATTATTACTCTTGCAGTATTTAGCAATATGTCCCATCTCGTTACACTTAAAGCATTTAAAATCACGTTTCACATAACCACTGGACTGTGCAGAAGACTGAGATGACATTAAATTTAAATTCTTAACTGCCCGACACGCTTCTACAGTTGAAACTGATTCATTACCACGTTCCCTCTCATCTAAATTTCTATTATACTCAAGTAACAACTTTAACCCGACAAATTCCATTATCAACATCTTTTCACTAATGAAATCGAAAACCTCGGTAATCACATCATAACCTTTTTGGCAATGATAACAATAAATAAATCACTATTTCTGTGTACACAATCTTTTCACCTGATGCACGCAGTTCTTTCACCAGCTTATCAAAGAATTCCAGATGTTTCATCAGATCACCACCTTCTTCCAATTTGAGTTCCAGCAATTTTTGTTTGATCATCAACTTACCAATAGCTTCTTTCCTTACATGTGCACAAGTTCTCCAAAATTGACTTGGCATTCACTGCTTCTTCTGCATAACTGATCTGCGCATCACTTAAACCACTGACAATAATAGCTTTAGCATGTTTATTCTTCTTACCACATTCAGCAGTAACAGGCTCCGGAACATCGCGTTCAACCACATCAGGCAAATATTTTGCCTCCAAGATTGTCATAATTCGAAACTTCCATGCTTGAAAATTCTTACCATCAAACACTGGAACAGAAACCTCCGGTTTTATGGATTCCATTTTGCATAAACCAACACATGTAAGCTACTTCAGTTCACAAATATTTCATTAAAAAGATTGCAATTTTTCCATATATCATTACAAACCAGCCTAACCTTCCTCTAAACCACGTTCTGCTACCATGTTTGATAATCATTCTCNCACTTATATATATATATATATATATATATATATATATATATAGAGTGTAGTGTGTCTGTGCACCTAAGTTGTGATGTCCGAATCCGACCGTGTGAAGGCTCGTGATTTAAGAATGGCGGGTGCAAGTACGACTGCTTTAGTGCGTGACAGTTATCTATGTGGCGGGTGTTACCTGGTTACCAGTTTATTAAAATTAACGTTGTTTTGGCCACTACTGTTTCATTATTTGGTAGATCATGGTGTGTTGTCGAGTGAGGTAATGTGCAACTCATGCACAACGGTAGTAGAATTGGCAGAGGGTAGTGAATTTTTTTGCTGTCAACGGTCAGTTAAGACACGTGTCTGAAAGAAATATAGAAAGGTGCTTTGCAATTTTAGAAAATTTTTTCGGCACAACACGTGGTTTGGGAAAAGTAAATTAAGTGCAGCACTGATATGTAAAATTACATATTTTTATCTTACTGTTCCACATCCTCGCACCAAATATATTAGTAGAATGTGTCATATTAGTATGGTTAACGCCGTGGATTGGTCGTCCTTTTGTCGCAAGGTGATGATTGATTGGTGTATGCGTGAAACAACAAATGGAGTAGGGGAGGGGGGGGCCTCTTTCGTTGTGATCGATTAGGATAAATTTGGGAAGCGCAAGCATAATAAGAGTTGCATTGTCCAGGGGCAGTAGGTTTTCGGCGGGATCGAGAGACGTACTAATCGTATATTTCTTGTTCCTGTCGAAGACCATACCAGAAGGACACTTCTGAAAGTAATCAATCAATTCATAGAGCCTGAAACGACAATTATAAGTGACTTTTATGAGCACCTTCGGATGAATCATAGCATGAATTTTGTTGATCCTAATACAAGAGTGAACACCCAAAGAATAGAGTGTGTGTGGCGGGATGTGAGTCACTGTCTTCCACGGTATGGCAGGATGCCGCACTTCGTGGGGTACCTGGCGGAGTACAGGTTTCACCGCCAGAACCACAATGAATGCGAGCACATGCACCACTTCATACTTGTCGCGGGAAAATTGTACTCACTGCCTATCTAGGTGAGTAAATTCACATAATTCCGGTATGTTTTATTATGTGTGGTATATGTATATGGCAGGATTTTGCATTTTGTGGTATGTCGTCAAGGGTTTGTATATTTCTGTGTGTAGCTATTTGGACTGTAGCAAACCTAACCGAATTCAACCTAACTTCACAATATGTAACGCACAGGTTTTGTTTATACTGCAGCACAACGAAAAACTGTACTATGTAATAACCAGCAATTGGGCTACCTCGCGGTGGCGAGCTCTCTAACCTCCCCCCTACCCAACCAAACTCTACTTCCATGCCCTTCCTGAACTTTGCAACCCCCCTCACAGATACCAATTCCTCCCTCAACACACTCCACTCCCTCACAGGCCTCACAAGCAGACTGCCCACACCGCTCTGTTCTACTCCACACCCTCTGAAGATTCTCACTGTTGTTTCCTCTCCCTCTAAACAATCCCTTACTTAGCTGGCAGCGTAACCTTCCCACCCTCCCTCTCCATTCACCACCACGTACATCCTCACCAGCCTTTTAACTTTCCTCCTGTCCTTCAACGAGCTCCACCCCATTTCTTTCATCATCACTGATGGCCTATAGTACACTTCATCCTCACCATTCTCCCCTATCTTCTCCACCTACCCATCACCCATCTTGCTGCCCTTCTTTGCACCTTCTCTAGCTCTCTCACCTCCACGTACGGGTCCCATACTGCTGCAGCTTAATCTAATATAGGCCGTACCATTGTGCCATATGCTTTCTCCTTCACCTCACTGCTGACTCCCTCAAAACCCTTCCCAACATACCCAAAGCCCTTCTTCCCTTTGCAACCACCCCCTCTACCTGTTTTTTCCATCTGAGGTCTCCCTGCAATACAATCACTTAATACTTATATTCTGCTGCTTCTATCTCATGCTCCTCCCATCTGTATGTGTACCTGCTTATCACCTTTTTGCTTGTAAACCTCACTACCTTTGTTTTACTTACATTTATCTTCATTTTATTCTCAATGATCCACAGCCATATCATGTCAATGTCTGCCTGCAAGTTTTCACTCCCTCCCACCACTACATACAATATACAATCATCTGCAAGCAATCTTATTTTCCCCTAATCCCCAAACCCATGTCATTTACCATTATGTTAAACAACAAAGGGCCCAGCACACTTCCCTGCAGCACCCCTGATGTAACCTTTCCTTACTCAGATATTGCCTCCCCCACTTTCACCCTCTGTCTTCGCCCCCTGAGGAAGTCCCCAATCCATTCCACTACCCACTTGTCCGGTATCAGTGGTAATTATCCATAGTAGCTGCTTTTTTGTAAAAAAAAAAAAAACACCATGTAAAGTGAAATATTTCGACTCTACTAATTGCGCAGAACACAAATATACTAGGGGATTAATGTATGACTAATTTCGTAATATGTGCCCACCTAACCTAACCCCACGATGAGTGAATCGCTGTTTTACATTTTTAAACTAATCTAGGATTTTAGGGTTTTAAAGTAACAGTAAAACACACCGGAAGTATATGAATCGAATCACCTAGGTAGGCGGCGAGTACGATTACACTGTCCTCGACCCATTCAACTGTCTTACCTCAATTGACAAAACACCACAATCTACTAAAACATCCAAGCAACACCCGCCACGTAGGCAAATATGTTGCACAGAAGCACTCATTCTTGAACCCTCCAATATTAAATAACAAGCATTCGCACGGTCGGATTTGGACATCACAACTCACGCCCGCACACAACCGCAATGCCTCGCTTCTGAACTGCTACTAAAATTCAATGACGATGACATCTACAGACTGTGACGATGACGTCTACAGACCCACAGCCAATAAGGTGATGGCACAATGCGCACTTATTTACGTTACTAATGCATTACTTCACAAAAAATCATGGTGTCCGATGTAAACAAAGCTGCGAACTGCTCGTACTTTTAACTATTTTATTTAATACGTTAACTTATTTTAATATTACGCCCCCCTGAATATTAACCAGATAAGCTGTGCAGAACCCATTAATGCTACTTTTGTTGGTCTAGGACGTTTCCTTCAGAAAAGCCGCTAATCTGGATAATTACCATGATTTATATTGATTTCTGGTGAGTATTTATATGAAATATAGCAAACCTAACCGAATTCAACCTAACTTCACAATATGTAATGCACAGGTTTCATTTGCACTGCAGCACGACGCAATACTTTATTATGTGATGGCAACCAGTACCCTTTATTTACACATTGTGATGTTAGGCTATGTTCAGTTAGGTGTTTTTGCATTTAACGTATTTACATACAAAAATATAACGATAACTTACATATTTTACACCACAATTTCACTGATCTTCATAGCACTCCCCACTATCGCTTTTGTGGTTTGTATTGATAATATTTTAATGCCCCTAGTAAATTTGAGTTGTGTGTAATTAGTAGAGCAGAATTATACCACTTATCGAGATTTTTTCTTTTGTTTTTGGAAAAGTAGCTATTCTTTACAATTACCCATTGTTTATTTTGTAACTGTTTAATTTGGTAATTGTGTTCTTACGTGCATTTTTAAAATAACATTCTTGTCCTTTACTTTGGAATGATGTCTATTTTATATTTATGCTTAAGTTTATTTTTATTATATATATAAAACAGTATTTTGGGTAGCTAATCATTATACTCAACATTAGACTGATCTCTATATTTGGCATTTAAGTTTATAGGTTTTAGTATTAATCATTATGCTGGACATTATAGGTAGTGAATGCAATGGTGTTATGGTATAAAGTCATATCTAACATTGTAATGATCTCATTTTATGGTTGTTATGCATACGTAAATCTAAGGATTTATTATGTATTGTTATACTGAACTCTTTGGACTAATGTCTGTGTTTGCATCACTGTTCTGATAATACATTATCATGTACTTCCTTCTTAATAAGAGCTTAGCGCTCATAGATATAATGTAAATAAATTTAAAAAAAATTGCTGAAGGATTTAAAACAAACAGAAGCTCTAAACTAACCAAAGCAGAAAAAAAAATTATTTTTAGTGCTGCTCAATGTCACCCCCACCTCCAACATATGTGCCAGCAACCCACTTTTTTTTAATGGAATATTACTCAGCTATTAGTGCTAGGAACACCAAATTAACCGATTTTTTATTAGAATATATGTACAATGATGTTTCACTGCTTATATATTGATAGTGTTACAAATCTGTGCTAGAGAGCAGTAATTTTTTAGGTCAACATTTCTTGAAAAAAAAAATCTTGGACGATACATGTTTTATTCAAGTGCTAGTATTAATATTTAAATTCTTGAAATGCATATATCTTAAAACTACACATTATAAATTTTTTTTAAAGTGATTTTCAACTTCCTAGGACAAACCAGAACTAAATAACAAAGATTTAAAACGTTTTCCCCAAGATAGGCCTAAAGCAACCCCAACCCCACTGTAAGCAAAAAACAAATTATACTTAAAAGAAGAGAGGCTACAAATCAAAACTTGCCATAAAATTACTCACTTCATAGACAACAAAAATTGCTTCTTCGTTTAGCCATCAAATCTGAACATAGCTGCGATGATTTTCTGAAACAGGCAGAATGTATGTTAAGTGCAATAACCTTTCCATAAGGAACATATTTCAAAACTAATGAAAGAAAATTTTTGCATAATCATTAACAACATCCTCCTCAACAAACAACATTCACTTTTGCTGGTAACAACATTACAATTGCATGAATTACTGGAGAGGCAAAATTATAAACACTAATATACAAACATGCCCCATGCACTCGCACATATAGAGCTTCAATATATAACTACATCAATTCAAAAAACATTACATGCAAATTGAAACTTTCCCCACCAAGTAATTCATATTACATCACATTCCAGTATTTATGTTTACTATATAGAACATATCAAATTTAAGTAAAATTTTTATATACCTTTCGCCGTTCCAGTAGCAGTCGCCTCTAAGATTTAACGACATCTATAAAGAAAGATAAACACATAACATCATCTTTTCCTATATTCCTGAAAATACAACTACTACCGATTTTAAGGGCAAAAATTTTTAAGTAGGTACGTATTTAAATAAGTGTGAGTACACATATTTTACAAATTCGTTATCTCGAAAAGTAGACGGTATACAAGGATGAATGCTAATTTTATAATGCAAAACATTACAACCTTACTATACAGAAACAGGAAAGCTGGAAACCACCCGTGCAAACACATTAGGAGTATATGCTCGTTGGTTCTAAAATTTTACAGCAAATACTCTTGATCAAGTAGAGCTACTTTAATGGTAATTTACTATTTGTTTCACATTGCAACAAATGTAAACCATAAATGCAATTTTAAACCAGTTAATCAAGTTTGGTAATGTAAGTAACCACTATTTAAAAACGAATTTCAAGTACTGAAATTATATTTATTAGGTACTTGTTATTGTGATCAAAGTACGCAAATTATAAGGCTATTTTTAAAGCCGATTTAAACATTGTCTTAAACCTAGTTACAGTTTATATCTCTATAGTAAGTCCACTCTCACAACATTTCTTATCCAAAAAGGAATTTTAAAGGTGACTATTACAGTCAGTGTTCAGCTAGACATGGTTTAACTTAAACAAGGGAAGATGTTGGTTAGGTATTGGTGCAGGAAGTAGATGTATGTAAGTCGATAGATGCCTGCTTCTTAGACAGTGAGAAGGCCTTTCGTAAGGTTTCCCATGGGATTTTGATTAAATAAGTGGATTTACTTGACATCTGAAAAAACTGGACACTATTGAGAGCAAATGGAAGTACATGAAAAACAGTGCAATGAGCACCAGATTTTGATTCGGTGCGTGGCCTTGCATTTGTTAATATACTCGCTCCCAGTGGTAAAGTTGCCAGGTGGCGCAG
The DNA here is from genome assembly GCA_002778355.1 of Clitarchus hookeri. NCBI lineage: Eukaryota > Metazoa > Arthropoda > Insecta > Phasmatodea > Phasmatidae > Clitarchus > Clitarchus hookeri. The sequence goes on from NQII01000697.1 coordinate 890,972, forward strand.
GATCACTAGTGGATTTATTGCGCGCATAATCGTATCCCCTGTCAATCATGGAAACACCTTTACACCGTAATGAGTAATGGGTGTTCTGCCTCCAAAAAATTCCATTTACTTGTACTGTGTGAATGGAGCACAGGGAAATAAGTGAGAGCACAAATTCCAAATCTAAAGCCATAGGATCTTTTTATATAAGAGATTAATTGCCGGTTTCACCAACATTCCTTAATAATAAAAGAAAACTTAAATCCACAGTAAGTTGCACTTAAGGATTAGAATTGTTTCTCCAACTTTAGTGACACTTAAATGCGCTAGTTAGACCTTAATATAGGGGCCCGAAATCGGGAACTTAAATCGTTAAGGGCCTTTGACGGAAAAATAAACTACTGTTACTGAATAGCTTGTGTGTGGATAAACCCAAATATTTTATACAGTATTTACAATCGTAATTTAAATACTTAGTAAATAAAAATAAGAAGTTTTATAGTATCAAAGTTATTGAAGTTGGATTCAAGCTTATTTTCTGAAATAACCTGCGTATATATGACCAAATACAACGTGAACTAAAAACTCATGACAGACGCACTTTTTATGTGTGCATTCAGGATATTTACAAGGGCTAATGCCAATATATACATGGAAAAAACAATGTTATTAGCAAATTCACCACATTACAATACCAGACACTCAACAGCCATATTGTAAACAACTGCGATTAGAACTCATATCAAAGAGACTGTAGATGCACGTGTGTGTTGGCTATTTGTTTACATTGGTAAATAAGGAATAATATGAAAAAATCCTTACTAATTATGAAACTAACCATTACCAGTGGCTCAGGCGTATGTTGTCAGAAGCACAACTTTTGAAGTATTTGGCTGTAACAGTTACAGAGTAGAGGAGAATGCGATATCTTATTTATTTCCCGAAATCTGAGCTGTGTACCCGGCTCTGTGTGTGTATAGTACTCACTCGTCTTCAGAATCTGTTCCTCACATCACTGTCATTGTTAAAATGAGTTATTTTATTTTTATTTTGTATTTCAACTCACCTTCTGTAATCCTATNCCTCACATCACTGTCATTGTTAAAATGAGTTATTTTATTTTTATTTTGTATTTCAACTCACCTTCTGTAATCCTATTATAGTCTTGTAGACAATACAGATTGGTTTTGTTATAAAATGTTAATAAGTGTACGCACTGTTTACAGGCTGAACANTATAGTCTTGTAGACAATACAGATTGGTTTTGTTATAAAATGTTAATAAGTGTACGCACTGTTTACAGGCTGAACATCATATTTATATATAAAAAAACTTTTAAAAAACCGTTTTCCAAAATGTAATTACAAATTACGTTAAAGTGAAGTGTCAACGACTTCCTACATGGAGAACGGGCTTCGCCCATGCCAATCTACATTTAGACCCTAAAGGCATCACCTGACTGGGAGCATTTAAGTTTATGTGTTTTAGTAGGAATAGTAAGTGTAAAAGCTCGTCGGGATTGAGGAGGTGACGTCTGTTCGACCTACCCCTTCCACATTTTTATTCCAGTGGTACTGCTCGCCTGGACAGTTTTTGCATGGGTTGGGCAGCTTCTTAGTTTTTTCCCCATACCTGTTTGCTATTGTTGGTCAATGTGGATGCACTTGGTTTCGGTGGTAGTGACACAATGGGGCGTATGTCCTTCATGCATGGTGTCCTCCAAGATTATTATCGGCCACATGAACGCCTCTAAAAGGTCATGAATGAGTGATACCAATGTGCTGCAGTACCTTGGTAGGACCTTTCCAGCTACTACGTCCAGTATCTCAGCTACCATCATGGGTGATACAGCAGTACCATACGTATCTTCTGTGTAAAGAATGCCGTTAGACTTTGGTGGCTGACTGTTTGTCGAGTATTGCTCGTCTGCGAGCTTGTAACGAAAAGATTGTACCATTATATAGGAACTGGAATGCTGTTGAAATAGAGTCCATTTCATCCCATAATGTTTAACCGATCGCCACTATTGTCGCGTGTCTCTGCTCAGCCGGTCCCCAACACAGTTAGGCCACTCTTTCTCGCAAACACCAAAATGGTGGAACCGTGTTGTACAGTCCTCGAAGAATGCCTGAAAGACATCTCTTGGTAAACCCCCAAACATCGCTAACGATTGAAACCGTGCTGTTGTGTTTTTGGCTATATGAGTGTGATATTATCCTTCTCTATGTATTCCCTGTTCTGTACTTGCTCATGTTGCATGAGCATTATGTCGATAGTGGAAGTGGTTTGGTGAAAACTGCTACAGGGCATGAATCCTGCATGGCAGTTTGCATTGTAATATATTGTGCACAGCATGTTGTGCTAGCCTGGCATTTGTATGCATGTTCCATGACCGCTATTCACTCATTCAGGGGGATGCATGTGATGTCACTGGGGTGGTGTAATGTGGTGACATAAAAGTGCCGCTTCGTCCAGCAATTAGGTNCAGGGGGATGCATGTGATGTCACTGGGGTGGTGTAATGTGGTGACATAAAAGTGCCGCTTCGTCCAGCAATTAGGTGTGTTATTCATAATGGCCGCTGTTTACTGCGTGCCATTCTACAATACAAAAATTGTATGGAAATGTACCTCAAAATGTATATAAATTGTGCTTGAAGAGCCATACAACGGGTTTTAACACTTTTTTTTTACAGGTTAAAACTACATTGTTACACTCCACTGGTTCTTGAAGGGCTCTTACACCTAAAATTTTAGGANCAGGGGGATGCATGTGATGTCACTGGGGTGGTGTAATGTGGTGACATAAAAGTGCCGCTTCGTCCAGCAATTAGGGGTGTTATTCATAATGGCCGCTGTTTACTGCGTGCCATTCTACAATACAAAAATTGTATGGAAATGTACCTCAAAATGTATATAAATTGTGCTTGAAGAGCCATACAACGGGTTTTAACACTTTTTTTTTTACAGGTTAAAACTACATTGTTACACTCCACTGGTTCTTGAAGGGCTCTTACACCTAAAATTTTAGGAAAAATGTCAAATATGTTACAAAGTTGCAGAAACCATTTGAAAAATTATGGAACCGTTTGATTTGACCACAGTTATGTTGCATGCACAGATACACACCTTACGGTTTGTTTTGCAAACAATTTGCATGCCAGTTTTGGCACAGTTTTACAAAAGTGATTGAAAGTCAATTTTTCTGCTATTTACACATACGTAACACCTGAGGGGTATTTTGAAACACGGCCAGGTGGTATTACATTAATACACTTGATACTTGTAAAGCTTAAATACAGTTCAAACACTTGTAGGTTGGTTCAAAATTACGTGATTTGTTTACATTGTTTATGACACGTAGCTTGATGCAACAAATTTAGGATTCCCTATAATGAATGTCAAAATATCTAGCACACATTAAATGTTTGAAAACTTTTTGAAAACAACTTTTTAAAATTTGAAAGTGTAACTTTTGTAATTTTTCAAATATTGCAAAGGTTTGCAAATGGCTTTCGTGGGCATACTTGAAGGCTACCATAGTAGTGAGACAGTGTCGTATGAAAGTTGGTGCACAGTGAATTTAAAAATGTGAATTTTAGTATTCTTCAAAATTTTGAAAAATATTAAAAAGTTACTTTTCTAGCCACGCCGGAATGGGGCCATATGCCATGAGGTCGGGGTTAGAGAATTGTAGTACCATCACCGCTGCACTATTCTTCGTGCAGAGTTCTGGTTGGAAACCCTCACCAGAGACATCTTGTATATTTCTTACCAGCTGCTCTGCTGTTGTACGCCATGGCCGAGTTACCCAGGTGGCTGGGGTTGTTCTCCCGATATTTCTAAATCTCAATTGAAGTTTTACTTATTGATGCTCGATATTTTGTTAACCGTCGGCCCAGAACCACCACAGGTGCCCACAGTTAGCTAAATGCGGAGTTGTGTGGCCACCCACTGCACATACCAATTAAACACTGATAAAAGTAAGCGTTACACAGAAAACAACTAAAAATCCTTAGAAAGGATGGCCAGTGGGTCAGTCTCCCGAAATGCCTTTAAGAGGCAGGCCTGTAAATCAAAATGTTAACTTGGGGATTGCAGTCATTTATTGATGTTTCGACCCTACAAACCAGTTGANGGCAGGCCTGTAAATCAAAATGCTAACTTGGGGATTGCAGTCATTTATTGATGTTTCGACCCTACAAACCAGTTGACGGTGATCACACCCTTAAGCGAACTCACTGCACTAAGCCCGTTGGTGATGACGAGGGAAACATCTGTGTGTGTTCTNCGGTGATCACACCCTTAAGCGAACTCACTGCACTAAGCCCGTTGGTGATGACGAGGGAAACATCTGTGTGTGTTCTCCAGATTAGAAAGGTGAACTTACACTCCTAGGACTCTAGGTCTGCAGGAGGTGGAGAGGCGATCCTCCCCAGCGATAAAGTTATGTTAAGTTATACTGTTCTGGTCAAAAAAGAAGTTAAAACTATGGTTCCTGGTGGAAGACAAAGAAGTTGATGAAGTGCCTGGAAGTCACAAAACATGCGGCCTGGTCCTTTGAATGGACTCTTCAGAATCAATGGCTGCCAGTGTTTTTCCAGCTACTTGCCATGAAGAAGTTAGTAGTCAGAAATGTGTGAGCATAAAATAAATGCAATATCGTATTACATCCTTAATTGTTTACACTGCATGGGTGGGATAGCATCCTTTACTTAATATAGACTGAAAATTGTCGCTGGCAAACACTTAGCATTGCACAATGGCATCGGTTGCTCGTATGCATACCGATCATGGGTGCTACGAAGCCTGGTTCACATTCATGCGTGTTACGCCCTGATGGCGCAGCGCAGAGTGTGAGCGCATGTATTGGTCAGTTGAAATCCGAACCACGAGACTGTCCTGGTGTCGCCCATGAGGTCGGATCAAAGTGGCACAGTCCCATGACTCGCGTGGTGTTGGGTGAAGCAGGTACTTTCCCAAACACCATGGAGATACTGTAGCTGATGGCTATGCCCGCTGTTCTTGTCGTCGTCACGGTACTCGGTCAGCACAGCGAATTGTCACTGAGACCAGTGAGTTTGGGCTCATGTAAAAATCACCCATCCCCCGCGCAAAATTCATTGGGAGACCATTCATGCTTCACAGCATCATCTGCTGGTAATCTACACTGTCAGGCGCAGCTGGCTGAAACCAAAAACCGGGTCCTGCGTTGTCGCAGGTTGTAGTACTTCTGTAAGAGTGGCTCTGCTGGTGTTGTGTTGAGTAGCAGAAGTGGGCGGTGCTGACAGGCATGCCAGAACCTGGTAGTGTTGTGGGATGTATAATCCCGAAAGACCAGGCACCAGGCCCACTTGACTGGACGAGGCAGCTTGGAGAGGCATGGAGGCGTCTCACTCTTGTTCCCACTCTCGTCATTACTGCTGCAACAGGGCCGGAATCCCTGTTGAAGTGTTCCCCCACGGATGTCCGACTGGCTGCCCGTAATGTACCTGCTGTGCTGCACTAGGTGGTCGCTGCTGTCGGCGTGATGGCCACAAGGAGATTAGCCTGTCTGGGCGTGCTGCTCCCCTACCACCTCGTTGACTCCTCGTCTGTATGTAGTAAGGCAGGTTCTGCTGTAGTGGACGCCTCAGTGCATGGCGCCTCGACATTAGGTATCACAACACAGGGCATCGTGATGCTTGCAGGCATTTTTGTAGTGTCTGCTGGTGATATTTCGGCTACTATGGTGTGTGATGCTGAGTCTTGTCCTCCACCCACTATCCCTGAGGTATCTTGAATGCCTGCTGTCGTGGGGCAGAACAAGTCTCATGTTGTGTGGCTGTCTAACCATTCTGCCACTTGCATTGACAGTTCGTCGCAAAGTGGCTGTTGTGGTTCGGCATCTGCGGACTCTGCTTGAGCTTCCAGACACGCAGCTCGCATGACGTCGTTGCTGTGGACTCAGATAGTCGTCGACGATTGATGATCACTAGATATGAAATGGCCCTTAAAGCCTTTGTGACTACATTAGGACCACTCCACTTGGTTCTAAGGCCAGCACAAAATTGTTTGCGCATCGAGGACAGCAGGTGCTCCCTTACAAGCACAAAGACCTCCTGACCTTGTCATAATAACTTCGGTGGTTGTGAAGTGGGGTACCCATTTGTTAATATAGGCAGCCTGGTGTACATAGAACGCTTCCAGCTCCTGTGTTCTCTGCAGTTGCCTGGCAGTGCTGCTTTCTGGTTCACTGTCTCCCTCAGCTGGAGGACAGTTGTATTCGCCTGGGTTTGTCAACTCATGCCCCTGCAGTATTGCAGCAGGTGACATGACTGTTGCCTTATGGTAGTGGAGTGTGCTGGGCCGCTGGTCGGCCCAGGATATGTGGTCTTTCCCCTCACGGAGGTGCAGCTGGACCTTGAGGTCTTTGTTTTTGTGCTCTGTGGGGTTGGCCCAAGGATGATAGATCACTGTTATGCTTTGCATCACTCACTAATTTGTACAAAGATCACGCCACTTCCTTCCAACGAATTGTGTACCATTGTCATTCACTAATGATCGGGAATATCCCCACTGTGGTAATAACTCGTTCTCCAGTATGCGGGCGGTGTTCTTGGTGCTCGAGCTGGGCGCTATGTATGCAACTGTTTACCTGGAGAACAAGTCAGTGACGACCACCACGAAACTTTTCCCCACTGATTCTTGTGGTAGGGGCCCATGAGGTAGAGGGCTACCAACTCGAATTTCTCTCTAGTGTTCAGGGTTGTTGGTGTTGCTGACCGTTGATGCATCGAGCCTTAAAGTGATTGCATGGTATACACTCTAGAATGTAATTGTGTATGTTGCATGATACGCCAGGCCAATTGAAGTGATGTAACAAGTTCCACGTGGTTTACTTCGCGCCTGGGTAACTTCAAAATGTTGTGCTGTGCATGTCATAGAGTACATCTGCATGGTACTCCGCTGGCGCATAGATTTCCCAGGTTCTGTTGTCTCCATAACGCCTTGTCTCTTCTCTATTGTTGATTATGCACAACAGGTCTGTGGTCTGCTATTTGCAGTGTGTGATCTTGGCCTGTGCATCTGGTTCTGTTGTTTGTGACCTTACTACAGCATCACAGAGCTCGTCGAGCTTGACATCTAGTGCAACGAGGTTAGCACAGGTTAGTGTGTTGGTGTCGCTGGCATGTTCAGTAAGGGTAAGGGAAATTATCTTTTCCGACTCTTCCTCATCATATACAGCGTTTACTGCACTTGGTGTCCTGGACAGCATGTCGGCCAGCTGGTTGTCTGTGCCTGGGACATGCTCGATGTAGAAATCGCACAGTTGCACTAGCATTGACCAGTGGGTCAGTTTGCTCTGAAATTCACACATACTGTGCAACCAGACCAGACAGAAGATTTCAGTCCGTAATGTGAAACGCTGATACTTCAAATATGGATAGTACCATTTGAGCACCTATACTACTGCAAGGCTCTCTCTCTCTCTCTCTCTCTCTCTCTCTCTCTCTCTCTCATTAATATCATACAGTTTTTCGGTTGTCACGAACTCGGTGCTGCTGTAGTCAATGATAAGCTGTTCGCCATTGTCGCCGAGCTGAAACAGAATGGTGCCTAGGCATTGTTCGCTGGCGTTCGTCTCGACATAGAGATGTATACTGGGGTCTTTGCATGCTAGAGCCTTTTACTCCCTAAAATGACGCATTATGTCCAGGAAACTGTCCTCAGCTTCGGCATTCCGCTCTAACATGCGACTGGGTAAAATGAGTGTGGTCAGAGGTGCAGTTATTGTTCAAAGTCTTGGATGTACTCACGCAACCGGTTCAGCTGGCCAAAATAATTCCGGACCTGTTTCCTGCCGCAGGGATTCTTGTAGTCCTATATTACTCGCAGTTGTTTGTTGTTCGGTCGGTTACCATCTTTCTCCACAATATATCCCAGCAAGTCCTGCTGTACTTTTCCTAGGTGGAATTTGTGGTTCGCGCATGTTATCCCATTGATGGCAAGAGGCCCCAATACTAGGTAGTGGTGTTGAATGTGGTCCTCCCACATCTCGGACCAAATAACGTAATTTAGGTAAGCGAGCGTGATGTCACCTACCATACCATCTAGTACCTGGACCATCATAATTTGAAATGAAGATGGCACGCATTTCAACCCGAACAGCATCGCACATAATTGAAACCGCATTTCATCTGGCACAATGAATACAGATTTGTATCTGTCTTCACTAGAACCAGCCAGTAGCCACTGTGAAGAAACAGAGGTGACATGATTTTGACCTTTCCTAATATGTTAAGCACATCCCTAATACTCTTATATGGGNGAGAAAAGTACTTTCGGTGACCAGATTGAGGGGTCGAAAATCGAATCAGAAAGGCCATGTACTGTCTTTCTTCGTCGTCAACAAGATCGCTGTATTGTAGAGGTATCTATCTGTTCTATGACCCCCTCTGCAAACATAATGTGTATATGTTCTCAGATGATCTTACAGTGGTGGCTAAGGTAGCTGTGTAGTGGTGTGAAAATGGGCCTGTCATATGCTGTTCGTATTGGGTGCTCTGCAACATTGGTACATCATAACAGATCCTTAGCTGTAAATACTTCCCAACGTTCCCTAAGCACTCGCTGTACCACGCCATGGTAAGCTAGTGGTACCTAGTGATGCCGATCGTCAACCTTGACTCTGGCCGCACGGTTGCTAGGGCGGTGGTCCAGATTGTAGACGGTTTTATGCTCCCTTGTGCCGAAATTGATTCTTCTAGCTGCTTGTTTATCGATTCAGTTTTGTTCGGTTAGCCATGGGAGACCAAAATGACGTCTTCTGTAGCTCGTTGATGATGATTGCAACCGTGTTTGTCTCGAGATCACGTATGGGTACCGTAAAGCTGGCTTCTCGCATGGTTTCCCTGCTATTTTTAGTTGTGGCTAAACTAATTACTTCACATTGAGACTGCAGAGCTCTCATGGCAACAAACCCTAACCATACAAATTAGTGGGATGCATCCATGTCAATAATGACATAGCACTTCACACTTTTGCGTACACTGAAATGCATATGAACTTACTTTAATTAGGTCGTTGATCTGCAAGGACCTGTTGCAGTAGCACCTGTTGTTGGGTGAGAGTCGGTACTAGCTCGTCGGGACTGGGGAAGGTGATATTTGGTCGACTTACCACTTCTACTCTTTTACCGGTGGCAGTGGACTGTCCTTCGCATCTGCTGCCTTTCCACTTTTTATTCCAGGGCAATCACTATGCCAGCCGTACTGCTCGCCTGGGCAGTTTATGCATTGGTAGGGCGGTTTCTTAGTTTTGTCCCCATAAACGATTTCTATTGTTGGTCGCCATGGGTGCACTTGGTTTCGGTAGTTGTGACACGACAGGATGTATGTCCTTCCGAGTCAGGCCATTGCTACCACTGCTGCTGTAATTGGTTTTGCTTCTGCCGAATCCACCGGCTTCTCTGTGTGATGTAGTCTCCTTGCGGTCTTATTTATCATGCTTGGTATCGTCCAAGATCATTATTGAGCACATGAACGCCTCTAATAGGCCATGAATGAGTGGTGCTAATGCGCTGTGGTACCATTCCGGCTACTTCCTCCAGTAACTCGGTTGCATTCATAATTGTGGGTTAATGCTGTACCAGGTGTAATTTCCGCATAGCGAAAGCCATTAAAGTTACGTTGGCCTACTGTTTGTCGAGTACTATGGGACTACGTGATTGTAATGAGGAGAATGTATTGGCACTGAAATGCTGTTAAAATGTGGTCCATTTCATCCCAAAATGGTTAACTGTTCGCCACTATTGTCGTGCGTCTCCACTGAGTTGGCCTCCTAAGCAGTCAAGCCACTCTTTTCACAAACATGATAATAGTGGAGCCAGGTTGTACCGTCCTTGAGGAAGACCTGGAGGTCCTCTGTCGTTAATCTTGGAAACATTGGTAACCATTGAAACCATGCTGTTGTGTTATTGGCTATTTGAGTGTTGTTTTGCTTCTGAACATTTTCCCTGTGCTGTGCTAGCTTGGGTTGGCACATGTATGACGTCGATTGTGAAAGCAGTACGGTGAAAACAGTCGTGGGGCATGAAATCTGTGTGAAAGTTTGTGTTGCCATATAATGTGCACGACACATTGTGCCTGCCTGGCATTCGTATGCACGTTCCATGTCCGCTAACCACTCGTTCAGGGGAACGCACATTTGGTGAGCATGATGCCCACAATGCCGGCACTTCACTACATTTTCCCCGACATGTAGCACTCGGGCTGTTGGCAGTGTTTGGGTGGTAATTGGTTACCCCTGAGTAAGTTTGGATAGTCCAGTGCACACACAAACTGTACCTCACGAACGCGCACATGGTTCTGCGGTGCAATGATCTGGGGGTGGTATGGCTGGCTACAGAGTAAGCAAGTTATTACGTTTTGTCCCTTTCCATCGAATCATACAAAATTGGTTCAACATTCCTATGGTCGTAATTGGATTGGTTGACGTTTGGTTTGCGCTTCTGTAGTGTCCTCTTGTTTGCACTGAAACGGTTTTCCCATTAGGGGATTTGCAAAACCAAGTGTTTGCATTCGGTGTACGCTGGTCCACCACAGCTCGTCTGTTATTGCTATGGACATTTGTAGTATGTGCTAAATGGTACTAGTTTTGTGTTATTAATCGAGGTACGTGACCTTCGATTATTATTTGTGCGTGTACATTGACAAATATTGGAATTAATCGTAAAAAACTGTCTATGGTGTCTGTGCTCGCGACCAGGCCCACGCACCTCTTGCACAGGACAGCTGGTTTTTCTGCAGAAGTGTGAATAGTCATTTTTCCCCTTTGTGTGCTTGTGTAAGCTGAGCACAGGAGATGCAATGTGGTAGTTACCGTTTTTAGCTACAGCTGATGTGGGGTCGTGGGCCTCTCCACCCACTGCTGTTCGCCCCCTTTCGATCCATGAGCGGGTAGGACCGGACTGATGTTGGTGGTATTGAGGAAGGAGGTGCTGCTCGCATGCTCTCGCGTATCTCCATCGTCGCTCGGATCCATTGTTCGCCAGTGGTGAGTGACTTTACTGGTGTGGTGTGATAGGATGACAGAAAATGGTGACTTCCTCCAAGAATACAGGATGCTATTTGACAATGACTGCTTATTTATACGTGCCCTTCCAACATATTGAAATTTTATCCACCATATTGCAATTTTACCGGTATGTTAGCCCAAATGATTTTTAACTGTGCTTTAAGAACCTGGACTTATTTTAACACTGTTTTAACATTTTTTTAAACTGTGTTGTGACATTCCACTGGCGCCTGAAGGGAACTTAAACCTGAAATTTGATGCGTAAAATTTTATATACATTTTTACGAAAAATGTTACATAGTTGCAGAAACCGTTTGAGAAAGTTTGGCTCTGTTTTATTTGACCACAGATATTTTGCATTCACATTTACATACTTTACTGTTTAATTTGTAAACACTCCGCAAAACTGTTATGGCATGGTTTTTACAAAAGTGATTGAAAGACAGTGTTTTGGCTATTTTCACATACATCAACCCTTAAGGGTGTTTTGAGACACATCCAGGTGGTGTTACATTGATTCACTTAACACTTGTAAAGTTACATAATATTTCAACACTTCTAAGTGTGTTAAAAACTACGTAATTTGTTTGTCGTGTTTATGACAAATAGGTTGATGTATCACAATCAGGATGCCCTAGATTGAATGTCTAAATTTCTAGCACATTTTAAATGTTTGAAAACTGTATGAAAACGAATTTTCAAAACTTGAAAATGTAACTTGTAATTTTTCTAATGTTGCAAAAGATTGGCAAATGGTTTTCGTGGCCATACCAGAGAGTACCATAGTAGTGAGACAATGGCGTATGAAAGTTCCTGCACAGTAAATTAAAAAATGTGAATTTTGAAATTTTTTGAAATTTTGTAAATTATTATTTATGGCCTTTTTTTTTTGCCACACTGGAATAGCACTATATGACATGAAGTCGGGGTTGGAGATTGGTAGTGTCATCACTGCTGCACTATTCTTCATGCAGAGTTCAGAAGGAAAACACTCACCAGAGACGTCTTGACAGATTTCTTATCTGCTGCTCTGCTGTTATGGGGTGTGGCCGAGTTACCCAGGTGGCTAGGCTGTTCTCCCGATCCTCTATTTCTCAACTGAAGTGTTATTAATTGTGGTTAGATAGGCGGCTAGCAGTGGGCAATCTTGGTCGGCCCAGTACCACCATAGGTGCCCGTTGTGAGGTGGACAGTTATGCTAGTCTCAAGTTAGTTAAATGCAGATTTGTAAGGATGGAGACTAAGAATAAACAAAAATTGAAAAAAAAAATTTAAAAATAGAGACTTGTGTGTTTCAGGAAAGAACAAACAGAGTGGCACTGTGCTAACATGCTGGGGATGTGGTCCATCACTAGTTTCCTGTCGTAACTGTGACAAGTGCATTAATTGTCATGACGAGTGTCCAAAACACACTACAAAGCCATGTGATGGAAAACAACTGCAGGGAAACGAATGTACCGGGTAGAGTGGCCGGACTTCACCTATCCACAGATAAGCAGCAGTGAAGCTGGACAGACTCCACAACAACCACTCACATCACATATTTCCAGCAGTAAAAAATCAATGATCCTAATTCCTGTTTCTTTAAACACTAAACAGTGCCACATCTTGATAGACACGGCTGCTTCATATAATTTTGTCCATGTGAACCTAGTGGATGTGAACAAAAAGAAACCATCAAATCAAACAGTGCAACTTGCAACCACCCCCCATACCGGTGAAACAATAGGCGGAATAACCATAATAGTGTGCATTAGGGACATTGAAACAACAACAGCTTTCGTTTCAAATTACTTACGGGAGGAGGCGATTTTAGGCATACAAAGGCTGAATTAGTAAAATGCAATCGTAGAATTAGCTCCCAGGCGAATCCACTCCAGACAGAAGGAATTCCAGACTGTGTATAATATACATACAAGGAATACGAGTGCAATACCGGACATGCAGCTGGACGAATTCGACCATGCTGTACCGGCCGAGATACATAATCCAGCACATGTTCAATGAACGCTGTGATGTTTTCGCCACCACCGACCTTTTGCTTCGTACCATAATAGCAGACCATTATATCCGAATCACTCAGTCAAAACCAGTGTACAACACACCAAATCGTTATCAACTACATAAACACAGCATCATGCAAGAATGCATTCAGGAAATGCTGTATCAAAGGATTATTGAACTTACTAAGAGTGCTTTCAATTCTGCGATCACCCTAGCTCCATAAAGAACAGGACCTAGAGATTCTGCATCCTCAACCTTATTACAGAAAATGCACAGCCTCCATTCATCAATGTCAAGTACACACCTTATAGTCTGGGCCATGCCAAGGTACTGAGTCGCTCGACCTCCGCAGCGGCTACTAGCCGTTACCTATCAAACCGGAGGATAGTCCTAAAATTTCCTTCACCACTCCTGACATATACCGGTTCCAGTTCAGAGCCATGCCTTTTGGCCTGAAAACTGTGCTGACAACATTCCAGTCCATGATTGTTCAATTGCTCATGGTTATGTACGCGAGTTCACAATGACTTATCTTGACGACGTTGTAATCTAATCCGAGTTGTGGGAAGACAACATAAGACACCTATCACTCGTCCTTGAACGCCTTGCCTTGTTACCTAGAGTATGCATGTGTACAGTTTTGGGGTATATTGTGGATGAAAACAGTAACCGCCTCACTTCAGAGCAGTGGACTCTACTTGACGACTACCTGCATCCCACCACACGTAAGCATTTACGTAAATTTTTCGGACTAATCAACTGACTATGTGAGATCATTCAAAATGTTGCAATAATTACAGCTTTGTTAATCAATTTATTGTCAACTGATAGAAAATTCAAATGTATTGATTAACTTCCCGAGAGCTTCACTCAAGAAAAAGCCTGCTTCCACTACTGCCGCGCACAGTCATGACACGACCCACGCCATCACTTGTAATTACAAACAGACGCTAGTGAACGTGGGCTAGGTGACGTCCTGAACCAACTAAGTTATGATTGCAGTAAACATATAATTAACAACAGTAACATAGGACACCACTACGATGTAAATGAAAAGGAATGCCTATCTGTGGTTTGGTTGGTAAATGTTACAGTAAGTTTGTGAAGTATCAGTGCTTCACATTACTGAGAGATACCAGATGCCTTGTATGGCTTTATAACACTAAGGAAGCTCATGGTAAACTCACATGCCTAGCTTTGTTTTGAAGTACAACATGTACCTGGAGATGAGAATCAGTTGGCCGACTTGCTCTCAAGGTCTATGGGTGACACAGTGGCGCGAGACAGGGAGGAGTGGGAAGCCATTTTCTCTATCTCTCCTCTAGAGCTATCGACCACAACCGACAACACTGTTACATGAGCACAGCTGACATCCTCTTCAACGAATCCTACACTTATGAATGTCTATGCACCCATAATTCAAGAACAACAAACTTTCTCAGTAACACGAAAGGTTTGTGAAAGAGTGCGCATCAAAAACAAGTGAGCGATGATGTGTTGTAGACAGGTATTTGGAATGGAGTGTCAACAATAACAGCGATCACTGGACTACCTATGTGCCCTGCACCACTAGGGGAGTTCCTCAACAGTTCCCACATGACAATGAGGCAGCTTATAACAACTTGTGAGATGGATGAATTTATACGAGTAAATATATTTTTTTATTAGGTAAGGTACCTAGACAACCTACAGTAAATTAAAATTAATTACGATACAAGAAGGAAAATAAGATAAAAAGAATAAAATATGATAACTACATAACAGAAATACTTGTAAAATAAGTACTTTAACCGAGTATATATATTTTATGAGGTCGTCTCATTCTGCAAATGTTCTTTCAATGGACAGATGTGTGTGACATCATTTGAAGATCAAATTATCGCAGCAATTCAAATAGTACATGTATTCGAATGTCACATTTGTTGTGCAAATATCTCATAATCAGAGCACTAATACATGGATTCAGCCGGTGTCCATGAGAGACAGCATGACAGAGACAGAGAGAGAGAGAGAGAGAGAGAGAGAGAGAGAGAGAGGTACTACAAAAACACTATACTTTCTATGTTTTCATACAAGTATCCATTTCAGCATTAAAACTTACTCCCTGCGAACAAAATTAGTGCATAATCATCCTCTACAGTAATTTGGGGTAACTTTGTACTAATTTCCTAATTTAATTTTAAATGAAGGTGCAAAAAATCCCTTCACTTTACAATGTTCCTTGTATATAAAATATTTAGCGGTGAAATACATTAAGGTGAGGACTGTAAATTCTTTGATATAAACAAATATTTGTGGTACAATTTTACCACAAATTACTGTATATCACAGATTTGTTTCCATTCTGCTAAACCGTATAGGTACAGGTCAATACTGATTGTACAAAATAAAACATTTTTGGATGGTTTCACTAACAATGAGTAAACAGGATGTCGAGGTGTTTCACTATTATAAAACTTATTTTTGTAGGTACCACTTAACTGGGGGTTGCTTAAAGAAACAAGTTTCAAATATTCTCATGTTAGAACTGGTGCATTGTGGTAATGTGACTAAACGAACAATGAAAATTACATATAAGAAAAATATGCGTGTATTCCATTCGTTTAGCTAACTAGGTGTACAGAAATTTTTTATGTTAAAATTATTTTTGTGAATAGATAAGTTTTTTATTTTTGAGGCGACTTTATTATTGTGGAAGTGTTGTGTTACAATTCTGTGATGTTTTGTTATCACTTTTTTAATTAATCATCAGTGCCAACAGTTATTTCACATAGCGAAAGTTACAACTGTCCAACTAGGTCTTACCTGTTTTTTGACTGGTCAGAAGTTACACTGTTTTATATTTTATCCATGGTACTCGTGTAATATTTCAGACTAGTTTAATATTTATATACGTGTCTTTCTTCAAGCATTTCATATACAATGCTTCACAAAATGTAATACGTTAGGTTAGTGATACATTTTAAAATTAAACTTTTCTTGCTCAGGCACTGATTAAATATTCCCTAAATGTAATATATATTTTGTTAAAAGCCTTGCTAGATTTCACAATTCCCCAAACTCACGGGTTTCAGAAACCGTTCGTTTCGCCACAGTACAACAACAGTCCCAACTGAGTATCATGGCGATGACAAGAACATCGGGTGAGATAGTCAACAACAGTATCTCAATGGTGTTTGAAAAAGCACCCTCTTCACCCAGAACTGCACGATTCAGCTGACTGTCCTACTTTGATCCAACCATGTGGGCGACACCAGGATGGTCCTGTGGTTCGGATCCCAACATACAGAAACATGTGCTTACACTCAGTGCTGCACCGTCAGAGCGTAGCAAGCTTCGTAGCGCCCCTGATCAGGACGTGTACGAACAACTAACGCCATTGTGCAACACAGATTGTTTGAGAGTGTTAGTGGCCCCCAAAAGCAGGTTTTACCCAAAGTGTACATCATAAGTGAACTGTGTTTTTAAATTAATTTAAAATTAGATTGGTATGGGTTTCATCCGTACCAACCTAAGTTTAGCCCCCACAGGCATCACCAGAATGGAGGCATTTAAGTTAATGTGTTCTTATATAGATATAATGATTGTAAATGTCCATATGTTTATTTTAACAGCATTCAACAGGTTTACGAACTCGGATGGACACGTTTACAGGACTACATGCAGGATATATTAACGATTCAAAGGTGCATTGTCTTCAATAATTTAGCAACTTTTGTATCTTTTAGAATACGTAAGTTTTTGTTAGGGACACTGTTCAGTCTCCAATTAGCTAAGGTAATTTTCCTATACATGCAAAGTAAACAATTAAGTGCCTAATCTTATTTTGCATTTTCTGTTATGCTCATGTGTTTCCTACTTCCAGCATCTTCACGGAAAGTGGCCGGAAAGATGTCAGCTGCCATTTAGTCTAAAGAGGGCATTCATCGGAGCAGGCAGCACAGTTCGCGACTCCTGGGGAACCTCATAAACTTTACATGGTGTACCTTCAAAAACAATAGTTTTCAATTTTTTTTTCTCAAAAAGAACGTTAATATTTAACATAACTTCATCGCCCTGCAGGAGTACCTCTCCACCTACTGCAGACCTAATGCCCCAGGAGTGTAAATTCGTCATGTAAATCCGGATAGCACATTCTCATTTTCCCGCATTAGTCTCCGACCGGTGTAGTGCGTCTGGTCCGCTTAATAACGCGAGCATCGCCAACTGGTTTGTATTGTCAGAACATCAATAAATGACTCAACCCCAGGTCAAGCATTTTGATTGCAGGCCTTGCCTCTTAAAGTCATTTCGGGAGCTGGACCCATCAACCAGCCATTCTCATGTTTCAAGTTTTTTCAGTGTAATATGCACTTTTATCAGTGTTTAAGGGGCATGTGAAGTGGATTTACAACTCCTGTTTTGGCTAAATTAATGTCCACCTTAAAACGGGACCCAGTGGTGGTACTGGGCTTACCGGGACTACCCATGGCTAGAAGCCAATCTAACCACAATTAATACCCCTTCAACTGAAACATAGAGGATCGGGAGAACATCCTGGCAACCTCGTTGACTCAGCCACGACCCACAACAGCAGAGGAGCTTGTAAGAAATCAACAAGACGTCTCTGGTGAGTGTTTTACGCCATTACTTTATACAAGTAACAGTGCAAGGGCGACTGCTTCACCTATTTCCTATCTCGACATTATGTCAAATTAGGTTCAAGTAAATTGCTAATAATTGTACTGCTCTCAGAAAGTAACACTGGGCTTACATTTACTACAAGACCATCCCGAACTGTTCTACTTAATATAACTTCTTGATGTTTTACATACGACATTACTACTGTGTTTTAGAGATTCTGTACAAGTGTCAGTTGTGATTTAGAAATCAGCATTTTTTATTTAATAACAGACTTGTCTACATTCACGATGCATTCCTTATTCATTGTGCAACGACTCATCGATAATATTTCCAGAAATTACACATTGTTTTGAAAATACATCTCTCTGTTTAGAATAGGATTGTTTATTAGTATCTTCACTT
The DNA here is from genome assembly GCA_002778355.1 of Clitarchus hookeri. Lineage (NCBI taxonomy): Eukaryota > Metazoa > Arthropoda > Insecta > Phasmatodea > Phasmatidae > Clitarchus > Clitarchus hookeri. The sequence goes on from NQII01000697.1 coordinate 909,036, forward strand.
TTATCACTAACCAAAAATGACCTTTCTTAAAGTTGGATAATTTGTTGGTAGTTTCATTGACAATATTAATTTGCAAATTAGAAATGCCTAGTGCCCGAATTCGATTAAATATGATTATCGCCACTGTCACACCTGTATGCCATTTTTAATTGGCCTCTCGGTAGCTATATTTTTAGTTCAAAACTATGTAGAATTTACGCAAAACTTGTACTAAAAATGTATCATGTGTAGTAAATTCAAAGTGTAAATGTATTATATTATGTGCAGTCTGAAATTTAATCAAAGTTGTCAAATACTTTTACATAATGTACATATAGGACTAATATTTGTGACATATTTTCGCTACATAGCACCTAACAAAAATTACATCTTCTACAAACAAAACCAGTCACTGAATTATTAATTATATTGCGCTTTTGGTTTGGTATGTTTACGTGCAGGGAGTTCTGGAAACATTTATATTCAAGTCATCAAACCTGTTAATTTCTGCAAAATAAACATATACACTTTTACACTCACTATATTAAAAGAAAATACATAAAGTGAAGTACCTCCAGTCATTGACTGCCTGTGGGGACTTAACTTAGGTTGGCATGGGTGAAGCCTTGCTCAAAGTCGTAAGTCAATGGTACTTGTCTTTAATGTATCATAAAATTACATTTGAAGACAAGTTCACTTGTGGTGTAAACTTTCATTAAATTGGGAAAAATTAGGCTCTCCTTTTGGGGACACTAGCATTCTTAAACACTTGGTGTTGTACAACAGCATTGGTTTTTCGTACACGTGCTGATCAGGAATACTATGTAGACTGGTGTCCCTTCATGCGTGCTATGTCCTCATTGTGCAGCGCTGAGTGTTAGTACACTTTCCGTTCGGTTGAAGTCCGAACCACGGTACTGTCTTAGTGTCACTCACTAGGTCCGATCAAAGTGATATGGTTAGTTGACTCGTGCGGTGCTGGGCGAAATGGGTGCATTTCCAAACACCAACAACATACTGTTGCTGATGGCCATGCCTGATTTTCTTGTAGTCGGCACGGTGCATGGCTGGTGCTGCTGTTATACTGTGTCGCAGCGAAAGGTCACAGAGACCCGTGAGTTAGGGTTCATGTCACATCGCCCCCTTCTCTGGAGATTTTCGTGCAACACTCCGTCATCCGCTGGGTAGTTACACTGTCGTTCGAAACTAGCTGGTATTGATGGCCAGGCTCTGAATGGTCACAGGTTGTATCGCTCCTGTAAGGGTCACTCTAGTGGTGTTGTTCCGAGTGGCACCAGTTGGTGTTGATGACGTGCACACCAGTGTCTGGTAGTGCTGTGGGACATACAGTCCTGACAGAGTACGCAATGGGACCTCATGGCTGGATGAGAATTCTGGGAATGGCACAGAGGTTTGTCACTTTCGTTCATACTCTGTCGTCACGGCTGCTAAAGGTAGTGAGGCGCTGATTTGGCCGGTGACATCGAGGGAGGTTGCAGGGGTCCCTGTTGAAATGTTCCCCTTCAGACATCTGACTACCCACCCGTAGCGTACTTGCTGTACTGCACATGGTGAGTTCTAATGTCTATGTGGTAACAGCAGGGAGATTAATATGTTTGGGTGTGCTGCCCCCAGGTGTCTCCTCGTCCGTACATGGTTCTGCAGGGTCTGTTGTAGTGGACGCCTTGGCACAGGATGCCTTGATGCCAGACATAATGACGTGGGACATCGTGATTCATGCAGGTGTAATTGTAGCTTCTGCTGGTGTTGTGTTCGCCTAAAGTTTTTGTAACTACATGTGGACTACACCACTTAGCTCTAAGGCCGGCACAAAGGTTCTTGTGTACCGAGGACAGCAGGTGCTCCCTGAAAAAGTCCATCACTCCTGGTTGTAGTAGATTCGGTGCTCGCAAAGTAAGGGGTATCATTTTTCTTGAAATATGCAGCCTGGGGTACATGGGCTGTTTCCAGCTGCTGTGCTCTCTTCCATTGCCTGGTGCTGCTGCTCACTGTTTCAGTGACTCCCTCTGGTGGGAGACAGTTGTATTCGCCTGGGAGTGAGAACTCACACCTCTGCAGTATTACGGCGGGTGACATGTGTTTTGCCCTATTTTTACGGTGGCAGTAATGTTCGGGAATATTCTCACAATGGGAAAAACTCGTTCTCCAGAAGGCAGGGGATGTTCCCAGCACCCATGCTGAGCCCAATGTATTAACCATCTGAATAAAAGTTCAATGTCAACCACCGAGAACCTTTTCCCCATCGATGTCTTGGGGTAGGGGCCCATGAGGTCGTGGGCTTCTGTCTCGAATGGTTCCCTAGGTGTTCTGAGTTGTTGATGTTGCTGGACATTGGAACATCGAGCCTTAAAGTGTTTGCATGGTTATCACTCACGCATGTAATCACATACATCGCATGGTATGCCGGGCCTATGGAAGTGATGTAACAGGTTATGTGTGGTTGCCTTTGCACCTGGGTCTCATGCATATGTTTGCTGTGCAAGTAGTGGAGTACGTCCGCACACTGTGTGGCTGACAAATCGGTCATCTAGGCGGTGTTTTCTCCATCAGGCCTGGTCTTCATTTGGTTGTCGATGACACACCACCGGTCTGTGGTCTGCTGGTTTAGATTGTGACCTTGTCCTGTGTGTCCAGTTCACGTGTTTGTGACCATACTACTGCATCACAGAGCTTGTCGAGCTTGACGTAAGATATAACGAAGTTACCACAGGTAGGTGTCCTGGTGTCACCAACATGTTCAAAAGAGGTGGGGGAGCATCCATTCCCACCCTTCATCGTCATATGCCATGTTTTCTGCACTTGGTGACCTAGTCGGGTATCTAAATCCACAAACCGCCTAACAAAATTGTTTACTGCTCCTCGAAACATTCCTTAACCCAAAACCATCCAGCCAACAGGCATTACATTAAATATCATTAAAATTAATATGTTACTTGGAAAATTTTGACAATCGTAATTCGTCTTTAAATAATGTTTTTTAAATGGTTTTGAAAGCGAATATTTGACTGTGTGATAGGGGTTTAAGAGCTGCTTAATACTTACCTTTCGCTCTCCGATAATGTGGGTATGCCATAATGCTGAAGTGAGTGAAAATGTTTCCTTATCTACAGCCACAGAAGTAAAATAATAAAAAATGCACTCGCCTTTACTTGTACTGCAACAAATATCGTTGAATGGTTTATTCCATATAACGTTCTATAACTGCTTGTATGGAGGCTCGGGTAGCAGGTCCCGTGGAAGCTTCTGTCCGAACCTGTAAGCAAAATTTTATTGTGGCATGCGATCTTTAGAAAATACATTATATTTTATTGAACGATTCATGGTCGTCAGTATTCACGTCGTGTAGGAGCATACTCGATGTGTAAATGTGTTTGAAATGCAATTTATTGGTTTGGGTCAAATATCAAATTGTATGATAATTGGGCCATGGCTTTTTGCAATTTAATTATTTGAGATAAGAACTAGAAAATTTCCATTGCAATATTTCTAGAAGAAAACTTAAGTTATTATTATTACCTTAACTTACTAAAAAAAAAAAAAATTTTTTTTGAATGTTATAATAAACTGTTTTTTTATTTGTTTTTTTTTTAAATATCTGCAGGTTTTTTGTGTCTATTAATGGTATTTATATATAGTGTATATGGACAGATAAAATATTCATATAGATAGAAATTTTTTTTTTGTTAATAAATTATTATGTTACTAAAATCATGTAAATTCCTTGTATTGTGTGATTGGACACTAGACGGTCATTCACTAACGAATCTCAAATTTTTGTAAATTATATTGTGATTACAAACTTTGAATACTTTTATTTTAAATATCACTAATTATAGTTCTTGAATTTTTCTGAAATGTAAAAAGTTTAATAATGTCAGGATTTCTTTAAATAAAAAATATTAGATCCTTGTTTGTATTTATTGTTAAATCGACAATTATTTTTAAAATATATAAATTAAATTTTAAGTTATGTATTTGGTTTTGGAGTTTTATTAATACCTTCTTGTAATTGTTGTTTAGGATGATATTTTCTCCGTTGTGATCAGATNACAGATAAAATATTCATATAGATAGAAATTTTTTTTTTGTTAATAAATTATTATGTTACTAAAATCATGTAAATTCCTTGTATTGTGTGATTGGACACTAGACGGTCATTCACTAACGAATCTCAAATTTTTGTAAATTATATTGTGATTACAAACTTTGAATACTGTTATTTTAAATATCACTAATTATAGTTCTTGAATTTTTCTGAAATGTAAAAAGTTTAATAATGTCAGGATTTCTTTAAATAAAAAATTTTAGATCCTTGTTTGTATTTATTGTTAAATCGACAATTATTTTTAAAATATATAAATTAAATTTTAAGTTATATATTTGGTTTTGGAGTTTTATTAATACCTTCTTGTAATTGTTGTTTAGGATGATATTTTCTCCGTTGTGATCAGATNTATTTGGTTTTGGAGTTTTATTAATACCTTCTTGTAATTGTTGTTTAGGATGATATTTTCTCCGTTGTGATCAGATATAATTTTGCAGAGCAAACTTTATGACCGTGGTAATTTCCTAGTTCGCCGGGGTTTATTTTTTTTTCGTGTTGGCTATCTTGTTGGTGTTAATATGTCGAATGTTTTGGTGAATTACTCCTTTCCTTGGAGAAATTGACGGACTTCATTTTATTTTATTGATAGCACTTGTTTTTGTATCTTCTTGTGTCCACCACTAGTCGAAGTTTGATAATACGTATTTTTGCATCGTTATGTTCGTGGAAATGGTGTGTGTGTATTACGAAATTCACGGTAAATTTTGGCAGTCTCCACAGAATCAAGAAACGTGGGTAATTTTGAGTAAAGTAGCTGTTAAAATATTATTAAAATATTTAGTAATAATTACTTGTAGCATTTTCGATTATTGCATGTAACAGGTTAAGAAAATAAATTTTACACGTTTCATAAAATAATACGCTTACTTTAAAACTAAGCAGTAAGGTTTTAAACAGCCCATGTGTAGTGAACTATTCTTGTCTGATGCTGTATTTCTGTTAGATCCAGTTTAAATTCTTGAATCTAGTGATTCAGGTTAATTTTTGTAACCTAGGACAGTTATGGAGGTGCAGTCAGCAATGTGCTAGCAACTTCAGACAATAATGCTGATTATGAAATGTATGTTATATTTTGAATTGCAAGGCAAGACGGTTTTATTTTTGTTTTTAAGTGATTTACAGTTAGAATTATTGACAGGTTCAGAAAGGTTTGAGTGTTGGTGACACAGACATGGTTACAGGCTGTTCATGGTAAAATGAGCACTTTTGAGTCCCCATTTACTTTTTCTTTCAGCCATCTTTTATCCGTTAACAATCTTTACAAATAAATATTGCCATGTAAGTAATAAACATGAGAGAGTATATTCCACTGCACTTGGAAGTTATTATCCTAGATTAAAAGACACATCTAAGTTTTTGGCTATTGTTTCAAATGATAGGGCTTTCAAAAGTGTTCACTTTACTTTGAATAGCCTATAAGAGTAAGTGTATCTATGAACAATGTATATTGATTTATTATGTTGGATAAGGGTAAACTAGCGTAGGCATGAAATAATTCAGTTTGTAGAAGATTTCAAACTGCATTGTCTTTGTAAACAGGAATGTTATTCTTGGGCCAATTTTTTAACATAGTATTAATTCAAATTTTATCATTTTATTTAAAAAAGAAACCTGTTCTTTGATGTAAGTTCTTCATACCATAGCTTTACCATATTTTTGTATCATGCAGGGATGCGGTAAACCTGTGAAAAATTAATAGGCAAGTATAGAAAATTATGGGAAAAACTTGTATAGTCCATTCACCGTTACTTCCAACTTTTCTGAAGCCCTGCTTAAATTCTCCTTCCATTATATTCCTCTGCCTCCTGCAAACAAAACCTAACCAAGTCTAGAAAATTACACCAGAGGAGTGATGCATTCAGTGTAATATTATTTTGCCTAAGAACTATTTCTTACTAGGCATTACCAACTCTCCTATTTTCCCCCTGTTTTATTTGTATTAATTGTAAATTGAATATTATAATTTACAGATAAAACATAAGTGAAAGTTCAGTTTTAACCAAAAAATTAGGTGCTTTATTTTTACATAAGTATAAAACGTTTGTGATGTATGATATAATTTAGGGAGCAACCAAACACGTCATACATTGGGTGTTTTTCCAAATGTTTGATTCTAAAGTGTGAAGAAACCGCGACTATAGGTAATATTGTTGTAGGCCTACTGTTGTCACATTTATTTGCCAATGATTGAATTGTCCATGGATCGTTAATTTTCTCATATAACATTTTCATTAAAATTGTAAAAGATTTAACCAGTTTTGATTATTAGACCTGTTAGACATATTTTTTTTTTTCCCNAACATTTTCATTAAAATTGTAAAAGATTTAACCAGTTTTGATTATTAGACCTGTTAGACATATTTTTTTTTTTCCCCAGGAATTTGTACTGATAGTGCCTAGATGCATTATCACGTGTCTATTAACTGTTTGTGACCAGAAAAAAGTTACNACATTTTCATTAAAATTGTAAAAGATTTAACCAGTTTTGATTATTAGACCTGTTAGACATATTTTTTTTTTTCCCAGGAATTTGTACTGATAGTGCCTAGATGCATTATCACGTGTCTATTAACTGTTTGTGACCAGAAAAAAGTTACNCCCAGGAATTTGTACTGATAGTGCCTAGATGCATTATCACGTGTCTATTAACTGTTTGTGACCAGAAAAAAGTTACATATATTTAGGTGCCCAAGTATTCACTTGGTTGAGTTTTCTGAAATGTAATTTCATCAGTAGACAACATGTTTAAGTTTTCACGTTTGTCAACTGTTTATTTAACAAGTTGATACTATGTAGAGAGGAGTCTTATCAGTTGTAAAATCAAAACTCACGTGAAAGTTTTAAAAGTTTGTTTTTTATTTTCGTCCTGCTGGATATCCCCTATGGTGTTGCTAAATGCAAATCTTTAATCTTCTTATGAGGCATAATCATTTATGTGAAGAATCAACTGTTGTTTCATAGCATTTATAAACGGTGCTGCTGGGACATTTTTAGTTTGAAGGGAGGCTACAGGATGAGGCCAGAGTCAAAGAAAGTGCATAATATCACATTGGAAATTAATGGGGAAAGGGAAAGAGTATTTTGAGGTTTTCCTCTTGGTAAACATTTGTAAATATAATGATAAAAATGTAATTGTTTTATGTATTTTTAAAATTCATCTGTTAACAGGATACATGAATGTTTTGTTGCAGCACATTGTGAAACTTTCAGTAATTAAGGGGGGCTACAGTGGTGCAGTGGCTGGAGTGCTCGCCTCCCACCAAATCAGGTTCAATTCCTGGCAGGGTCACTCCCAGATTTTTGCATGTGGGATTCGTGCCGAATGATGCTGCTGGTTGGTGGGTTTTCTCTGGGATCTCCTATTTCCCCCACCCTTGAATTCCGGTGCTGCTCCGCTTGCCCCTCTTCACCCTGGCTCTTAGACCCCAATGTTAGAAGAGCCACCTAAATCTCTCCACTGTAATTAATACAATTTATTAAGGTATTACTAAAGGTTACAACAGTAATCTAATATGAGTGATGGGAGTACATATGCTATACTATACCCCAACCACAAAATTAGAGGTGGGGGTTACAGTGTACCCCTGAACCATCATGTTCCTTCATCCTGGTGTATGAATATACTACTTAAATTGTGTAACTTGTGGTTTAAAGCTATCCTTTCCAGTTTCACACTTATAATTTTAAAAACTGATGTACTAATAATACCTATATGCTGTCCATTGTAAACTGAGCACTTTACTTAAGGTCTACATACTTGTATGCATATTCCACTATATGTAAAATTAACATTGTCATGGGTCTGATCACCATATACATGTATTAGTCAAGTAAAACTAAAATTTTTAGAAAAATTGATATTTTATGACTGCTATTTTTACACTTTCATTTATTAAAATAACATAAAGCAAACGAAAGTATTTCAGTATTCACAAATGTTTTCCTAAGACGTTTTATTCATTTTAAGACNGTATGCTGTCCATTGTAAACTGAGCACTTTACTTAAGGTCTACATACTTGTATGCATATTGTGTATTCTTCCACTATAAGTAAAATTAACATTGTCATGGGTCTGATCACCATATACATGTATTAGTCAAGTAAAACTAAAATTTTTAGAAAAATTGATATTTTATGACTGCTATTTTTACACTTTCATTTATTAAAATAACATAAAGCAAACGAAAGTATTTCAGTATTCACAAATGTTTTCCTAAGACGTTTTATTCATTTTAAGACATGGAACTTCTTTCCCTCTGTTATTATCAACTTCACTGGGGGTTTGCAATTCTGTGTGCCCGTTAAAATATATATAGTCTATTCATGGTTTTTAATCATCCTATACATCTTTGGTTTTTCCTTATTATTTTATGTATCAAAAGCTTTCTAAACTTGTGTTAACATATAAGTACTTCATTTTTGGTTAGATTAAAATGTTATCAATATTTTATCTATAAATTACAATATTTGATTTATAATTCATTTGAATAAAAACAGGGAGAAAATAAGGTGTGTTGGTAATGCCTAGCAAGAAATAGTTCTTATGCAAAATATTATTACACTAAACACCCACAAATGTGGTGTATTGTCCCTTTGGTGTAATTGTCTAGACTCAGTTAAGCTTTGTTTACACGAGGTGAAGGAATATCCTGAAAAGTAGAACTTCAGCAGGGCCTCAGAAAAGACAATGGACTAGATATAGATAAGTAGTGGTAGTTTTCAAAAGTTGATAGCAAGAGGACTCAAATAACCATGATCAGCCTATACAAAGCAACCTTTTCCTCTTATTTATTTATTTATTCAGTTTTGTTCTGTCGATTGCACATGGAGCGAGTGCTCCATGATACGGAATGCATCAAGAAGTAAAAATAAAGTTTGCATACAACTCTTTACAGTAATATGTATCATTAAGTTCAAACAATTGAAATATGGCTAAATATAATTCAGTTTTTATCTACAATATTTGTACAAGTTACATATTTGTAGTTAGAGTATTGTAGCACTATCATTTTTACCTTTTTTTAAATACAATTAAGCTGGTAATATTGGTAAAACTTGGTGGTTATTTATTGCACAGCTTCTTTCCAGCATACATTTATCCTTTTTTCTAACTGTGTAGTGTTGTGTGTTATTGCATTAAGTTTTACTGGAGCTCCCAGTACATAATGTAATATTGTAGGTATTTCATAATTTTTATTTTTATGCAAAAATGTTAAGTGCTTTTGATATACATTAGTAGCAGTTAAAATTGTAAGTTTTTAAATTATTGCTCTGCATTGTGATAGCTTTTCGTCCTTAGTTTTAATACAACTGACCCTTCTTTGTAGTTTCTGTATTTTGTCTACCGTAACTGCATATCCCCAGATTCCAACATTGTCGTGAGTGAATGAAAATGAGCAAAATTAACCAACTTTATTCATAAATCATTCCAGACAGAAATTGTTGTAGTAATTATGAATGTTTTTGTGTTTTTTTTTTAATTGGTGCGTGAAATTTAATTGTTGGTTGTGGCTGAGGTAGAAAGAACCGTGCTTCTGGAAAAGCATTAAAAAAAATTAATATTTTTCTTGAGGCTCGAAACATATTATTAGAAGAAAATTATGGCCACATGATGATCAACAACAGGAATTAAAGGAACCCACCTTGTTTTCTTGTTTTTGTGATCTACACATTCACAGAATTCTTTTGGGCGCCAAGTGTTAAGAACAAGTCTCTCGTCAAAAGTTAAAAGTACTATTAGATCATAATTGTGGAATGTGTACAATAATAGTGAGGAATGGCATCTTTTGTGAAAAATGTGCTAGAGGATTCCATTTTTCAAGATGTAGTAATGTTGTTTCGGGGAACATTCCGCAAGATAACTGGAAGTGCACAAAGAACTCAATTGAAAATGGTGAAACAAGTTAACAAATACATGGCCAATTAAAAATGTTGGCTGTAGTATCATAATGATAAAATGATTTGCAAACGGTAACTACCAAGCTGACCCAGGAAAATAACTTGTTGCAGAAAACAGAGATGATACAAGAAGAAATGAAAAGGTTTCAGACAAGCAAATACCAAGCTGAAACACAGTTAATAGATCATGGTGGAAAATATTCTAACACCGTAGAACAGCTGTAGGAAGAAAATAAATCCCTGAAAGAAATAATAAAATTTGTAATTATTAAGTGTAGGGGCTTTTCTGTAAAAATAAAAATAATTAATGGAAAATGGTATATTTCCACTCTACTAATGATGCAGAACAGAAATATACTAGGGGCATTAACGTCCGACTAATTTCGTAATATGTGCCCACCTAACCTAACAGAACCTAACCCATCGATGGGTGAACCACTATTTTACATTTTTAAACCAACCTATTTTACACTTCACTACGAATGTAGGATTGTAGGGATTTAAAGGAACCGTAAAACACACCAAAAGACTGTAAATCGACTCACCTAGATAAGGGCTGGTATAATTCCTCTGACATTAATAGACATAAACAACCATATTTCGCTAGTTTTTTTTAATATGTTCTACTTATTTTAACATTACGCCCTCTTGAATATGAACAAGGTAAGCTGTGCAGAACCCATTAATGCAACTTTTGTTGGTCTAGGACGTTTCGTTCACAAACTTAAACAAACTGCCCATACTGCTCATTTTGCAATTTTGTTCAATTTTTTTTAAATATGTTGTAGTTATTTCAAAGCTACGCCCCTAGTATATTCAGTGTTCTACGTGATTAGTAGAGTAGAAATATATCATAATTGTGAATTTTTTTTGTTTTTTTTTAGAAAAGCCTCTAAACTTAATAATTACCAAAATAGGTTAGATAGTCTACAAAATGAGAATGAAGAAGAACCCTGGCAGCAGGATCGAACAAGGAGAGACGAAGTACAGCCATTTGTAAACATAACCTTGTAAATGTTCCCATTGTCACCTCACATACAAAAACAAAAAAATTGCAGGCTGGAAATAAAATATTAATATTATCAGCAAGTCAAGGTAGAGGCTTAGCAGCAGAGGTGAAAGTTAAGTGTCAAAAAATAATACACTGGTTTTTGGGATGGTTAAGCCAGGTGACATTCTTACTGAAGTCACAAAGTACCATGTAGAAAACTCTGAGAATCTTACAAATAAGGACCTAGTTGTAATATACGCAGGAGGAAATTATGTCTACAAAAATGAAGCTTCAACAGCAGTGAAGAAGCTGAAAACCCTAGTGCCCTCTCTTCAACATACGTGAGCAGCAGTATGCAACATTTCTAGAAGATACAACCCCAGTGAGAACTCAGTAGTGAGCCGGGAAATAGAAAAAAACAATCAATCAAATCCAAAATTACTGCTCAAAATTTCACTTTGTGAATGTTATAGATGTGTACAATTTTCCATTCACAACCCACGGGCTTCATACAAACTCTAAAGGTAAAGAGCATGTTGCAAAACAAATTGTAAATATAATGCTGTCTAAACCTAAACAGAACACAGTGATTACAATTGCGTATGATTTATATCCAAAAAACTGAGTTATGTCTGTATTGCTTTAGCTGAAGAAAGTTTTGTGAAATCAGGGTACCAAAATAGTAAACCTTATTATACCATGCCAAACACAGGTTGTAAAATGCAAATTTTAGGATTAGCAAAAGTGCATTGAATAAGAAAGTTAAAATTGGGCCTGTTAAGTTACTTCACCAAAATATTTGTAGTGTGCATAATAAGAAGTCAAATCTTGAAAATGCTTTACATGAACATGATATAGATATTTGCTGTTTCGCAGAACATTGGCTGAGAGACAAGTAATGAGATCCATTACTGTCAACTAAAAAACTTTTACCTTGCTGCTGACGCCTGAAGAACAAATTATAAACGTGGCGGTACTTTTATGTAATGTTAAAAGATCGGTTGCATGCTGTAAATTTGACTTGAATTCTTTGTGTTTAGATAAAAGTTTTGTAGCTAGTGGCATAGAAATACAGTCACTAAACTTAATTGTTGTAGTGTTGTAAAAAACACCCTTAACTTACAATCATCAAAATATTCTTCAACTCATTGGAATCAGTATCTAGGAAAATAACTAAGATAAAAAAATATAAAATTATATGTGGTGACTTCAACATAGATTTCAATGACAATAGTAACTACAGCAAATACATAAAAGACTTGTTTACACGAAACAATTTGAAATACACAGTATTTAGCAACACTCAAATTACTAACTGCAGTCAAAATCTATTGACCATATGGTAACTAACATACCACATAATTACTGTCTCACAACAAATTATGAAAAAGCCATATCTGACTCATCTTGCACAAGTCATAGAAATAAATACAAGGGTTCCAAAGCACTCAGATATAAAATTTATTTTAGTAAAAGGAAGATTACAGAGGAAACTATCTCTATATTTCAACAATTCTTTTCAAATGGAAAATGGTATGAAGTATATGAAACCACTGATCCAAACATAGCTTGGAATGTATTTCTGAATAAGTTTCTGTGTCATTTCAATGCAGCATTATTACTAAAAACTATAAAATGTCTTACTAATTCTATAATTAAATGTACAACCAAGGGTTTGTTGGTATCAAAAGAAAAATTAAAAACCCTGCACAAAAAACTAAATTCAAGCATTGATCCAAAATTTAAGTTATACTGTAGAAAATATGAAAAGATATTCAATAAATTGCTTAATATAGCCAAAAGATTCTATAGGCGTAATAGCAAAAAAAAATTTAAGCTCCACAAATATAGCAAAAAGAATGTGCAGTTTTATCAGTGATGAAATAAAAATGGTAATTATTAAGTTTAGGGGCTTTTCTGTAAACCCCCCCCCCCCCCNTACAATATTAATCAAATCTCCTATCAACACCCTACAATCACAGACTAGATGGGAAACCTATAATCCTACGTTAGTTTAAATAACTGCAATCCTAGGTTAGTTAAAATCGCTACAATCCTAGGTTAGTTAAAAAATGTAAAATAGTGATTCACCCATCATGGGGTTAGGTGGGCACATATTATACAATTAGTCGTACGTTAATGACGCTACTATAGTCGTGTTCTGCGTTACCTACGAATAATCTTAGGTTAGTTTAGAAAGAATGTGAAATTGTGGGGTAAAAACGTCCGGAAAAACCTTGTTTGAATTATGTAATATAACTACATTTGCACCTTAAGCTACCTGTTAGGATTTGTGGGTTTTACACTAAACTACGAATTTAGGATTTTAGGGATTTAAAGGAGCCGTAAAACACCAAAATAATATCAATTTACTCACCAATGTAGGCGAGTGGTACATGCCTCTGTCAACGGCCAATTGAACCTCATCTCACTCGATGAAATCACAATCTTCCACAAAGCGCCACATACGCACATATAACGCACTGAAACACTCGTTTACAGCCTAATATATAAACAGAAGCACTCGTTAATAGGCTAATATAACGCACAAACGCACTCTTGCTTGCTTTCTTCATTTTAAATTACGAACTGAGCAACACCTAACTCACCGCGATCCACACCTGTGGCCAGACACTGGCATACTAACGTACGGCCCGTGATGACATCTGCGGCCGTTAGGTTGCGTGAAATATGCAATGCGCAGCCATTATTAATGGCGGTAGACGTTAATAGACATAAACATCAAATTTCGTGATTTATTTAAATATGTTTTACTTATTTTAACATTACGCTGTCTTGAATATCAACAAGGTAAGCTGTGCAGAACCCGTTAATGCAACTTTTGTTGGTCTAGGACGTTTTGTTCACAAGCGTAAATAAACTAAACAGTCATTTCGCAATTTTGTTCAATTTTTAAAAATATGTTGTACTTAGTTTAAAGCTACGCCCCTATTATATTCGTGTTCTACGTGATTAGTAGAGTGGAAGTTCAGTGAAATCCCGATATTTTGCATCCCAATTATTCGTATATCCCGCTAATTCGTACAAATTTGCTGGTCCCTTGAGAAAAACCCTTTAATTCGTATATAAACAATGCATTCTGGTCCCCTAGATAATACGTATTTATTTTGGTGCTTGAGATCAATTAAAACTTCTTATAATTCTTATTTACAACTTAAAAATCTCGTTAACTCGTAATGTTTTTAACCCTAGACTGTACACCAGCTCTAGATTTATGCAACTAGGGCAGGGTAAAAAAGACTGGAAGGGTACTGAGGGACGCAGGAGGGTTTGAAGGGCAGGCAATGACGCCGAGTAGGCTGTGAGGCGATGTGTCTGTGATTCTCAGAACAAAGAGGCGCCTTGCTGTCCGGTCTACGGTTATGAGAGGGTAGGAAGGAGCAGAGCGAGTGAAAAGTTAGTCAGTTCGGTCTTAGCCATGCCTCCGAAAAGAGCTAATAAGTGTCTTTCCATTAGAGAAAAAAAAAATCATTAACGCAGTGCCGGTGGTGATAAACAAATTGACATGTCCAAACTTTATAACGTTCCTCCTTCCACAATAACATCAATTCTGAAGAACAAGGACAAGATAGCCTCCCAGACATCGAACAGCAACGTAAAGCGCTTTAAGACTGGTGAGTATCCACAACTAGAAGAGAATTTTACAAGTGGTTTGCGCAAGCACGTAATTCGAATGTACCAGTTGAAGGAAACATTTTAAGAGAAAAAGTAAAAGGTTTCGCAGAAAAAATGGGAATTAAAGACTTTCGTGCGAGTGATGGTTGGTTTGATAGGTTTAAAAAAAGGCACAGCATAAAATTTAAGAAGCGTAGTGGGGAAAGTGCGATTGTATCAGCCGACGTTTGTTCTGAGTGGAAATATGAATTGGGAGAAATAATCGATTCTTATGAGTCCAACAACATTTTTAATGCCGATGAGACAGGGTTATTTTATAAAGTGTCTCCCCGACCGATTAATGTGTTTTAAGGAAGAAAAGTGTAATGGCGGAAAAAATTATAAAGAACGTTTAACCATATTGTTGGCCGCCAACATGGACAGATCTGAGAAATTGAGACCGCTCATGATAGGCAAATCAGTCAAACCAAGGTGTTTTAAAAACATAAAAACTTTTCCGATGACCTATCGTTTAAACAAAAAAGCGTGGATGATGGGCAAACTATTCAAGGAATGGATACGATAAGTGAATGCTGATATGGAGAAAAGGCAGCGAAAAATTCTGCTTTTCATGGATAATCGTACGGTCCACAACAATACCCCACCGCTCAGTCATGTTAATGTTGTGTTTTTGCGTGCCAACACTACTTCTAAGCTGCAGCCTCTAGACGAGGACATGATTAAAACGTTCAAAACCTTTTACCGCAAGGAAGTAGTGATGCAACTCCTTGACAGCATCGAGGATGGGAAGAATCCTAAAATCACCTTATTTTCAGACATGAACATTGCTCATAAGGCGTGGCAAAGTGTTAGCGAAAGCGCAATGAAAAACGGTTTTCGTGCTGTGTATTAACGAAGGTGGAACTTTCATCAGCAGTTACTGAACAAGGATTAGAACGTCCTGTGAATTGGAATCGTCTTCCTCAAAATGAAGAAAATTCTATAATGTTTGAAGATTTCGTCCATTTTGGCGATGGCCTAGCGTTAGCAGGGATTCTAACTGATGACGAAATTTTGGCTCCATCTCAGGCCATTGATGATGAAGGTGATGACAAAGATGATGTGCTAACAATACATCAACAACGTGCGCCATTTCTTAGCTAAATCAGACGTTGGCGATTAAGTATTTTCTGCTTTGAACATGCTAGACAAAGCCATCGACAATACCCATCTGGAAGGCTTGCGCCAAAAGAAAATGACAGATTTTTTTAAACTTAAATTTTTAATGTGTTTTTTATTGATGTAATTATTGATTTATATATACATATGTATATATAATATGTAGCCATGCGTTTATCATTACATATTAATGCAAATTTGCATTAATCTCGTTATTATGTATTTTTTCTTTTTTTGCTGCCGATTATTGGTAATCCCACTAATTTGAATATCTCGATAATTCATATTTAACTGTCAGTCCCTTGACAATACGAATTATCGGGATTCTACTGTATACCACTTTTTGGGTTTTTTCCTTTTTTTTTCAGAAAAGCCTCTAAACTTAATAATTACCATAAAAAGTAAAAGTTTTAATGAAAACTAACTTTAAAAATAAAAAAAATGATCTTGTAACTGACAGCAAAGAAATTGCTATTTTATTAAATGATTACTTTGCCAAAATATCACTGAAACTATTAGCAGAAACTGGAAGTACAAATTTTGTTAATACTTGCAAAGAGCAAGAGCCTTATATCCCCAAACTGGAAACCAAGTCAATTTTCCTTGCACCAATCTCTAAGGAAGGTATTGTAAATGTTATTAAAAAATTAAAAGGTATTAACTTATGCGGAATTGATGAAATTCCATTAACACTTTTAAAAAAATTCCCCCACCTCATAAAAAATTCTTTAGTGTACATATTTAATGAATGTCTTTCCCTGGGCAATATCAATGGATGGGCTGAAAGTAAATTTCAAATTTCTCAGTGAATTCAAGGACACTGTTTCTTCAGAACCAGGTGCCTCAGTAGTTCTCGATATTGGCAGCTACGGACTTCATAGTGTACACTGTGCATTTAAAGCAGCAGTGAATGCTACACAGTGGAATACAGTTGAGTTCTTGAGATCTGTAAATTATTTTTTTACGAATGTTCTTGCCCGTATGGCCGACTACTGTTGCTACTCATCTTCCAGCCAGTTTCCCCTAAAATTTTGTGCAGTGCGGTGGCTTGAAAATGCAAGAGTAGCTGAAAGAGCTGTAGCTATGATGTCTGGTGTTAGAGAGTATGTAAACCAGGTGAACATGGAGAAGAGAGCACCAACTTGCCAGAGTTTTAAGATTGTATCAGAAGCAATCAAGGGTCCGCATTTGGAAGCCAAATTAGCATTATTTCAGACAGTAGCAATAGAGTTGGACGGCTTTCTAACAAAATTTTAGTCAGATGGTCCATTAGAACCACTCTTATACGAATCTTTATGTTTAGTCACTAAGAATTTAATGACAATGTTTGTGAAACGAGACATTCTACAAGAATCATCTCATGTAACCAAAATTGATTTATCTAGTAATAATTTGCTTTCTGGGAAACAAATTGATATTGGGTTTGTTACTCAAGATGCCTTAAGAAGATCTGCTAAGATGGCCAAGGAAGCTGATTTGCTCAAATTTAAAGTTGATTGTTGTGATTGCTTTCTTAAGATGTGTAACAAATTACTGGAAAGATCACCGCTGCAATTTCTCCCTACAAAAGGGATATCATGTTTAGTTCCTTCTGTTAGTTTGCAACTCACCATCAGAAACAAACGTCTGGAGTCCACACTTAATGTGCTAGTACAAAATAGGTGGCGGTCAGGTGCAAAAGCAGACAGTATGAAGCGGAAGTTTGGAATTGTTTGTGACCGGCAGGACTTTAGAAACAAAATGAGCAGGTTCTCAAAAAGTTAGGGCAGGTTTGATACATTGTGGCTAGCTCTTGTTCAAGATGATGTAAACTATGAAAACTTAACGTTATTTTTTTAAACTTGTTTTCATACTTTCTTATGGCAATGCCAACAAAGAGTGCTTGGTGGAAAACCAAAAAGAAACATTTTTTGTTGGTATCAGGCATTTATATGATGCAGTATTATCTGTAGATGGTGTGGAGAAAGTGAATATATCAAAGGCTTTAGTGCATTCAATTTGGTTCGTAATGCGTGCTCTCATTATTCAGAGGCTCAGAAGCAACAAAAAACAGAGAAACATGCAGAACAGCAAGCTGAGAGAGAGAAGAAAAGAATAATGTAAAATGTGAAGGAGCTCGAAAACAAGAAGCAAAGGTTGTTGGAAAAAACCAGGAATGAAGTTCGTCAGACAGAAGACGAAATCAAGGTATTAAATAGGATCTATCATACTCATGGCACATTACAAACAATATTTTAATTTTGTAAATGATGATTTTGCTTAAAAAAAAGACAGTGATTGTTATGTGTGTTTCATTCTTGCTATTTTATTAATTTTGAAACAACCATTACACCTCTCGCATTGTAGATAGAGAACTTTTAAAGGTGGGCAAAGTATGTTTATATATGCCTAAATTAGCATCATATTTGGTTTTACTATTTTGCGTGTGAAACTAAATACTGTCGTGTCGGTCAAGGAAAAATTTCCATTTTGTCTGATAAAGTCAGGGAATTTTATCGTCACTAGCTTGTGGCCATCATGAATGTACTGATGTCTGTTATTAACAAGTGGCTCACTCAGTATTTTCACAATGTTCAGTAGTTGCAATGTCGTCGACGTCTGGAAAAACAAACTTGCATAGTCCTAATTTTCTCGTGAACCTTACAGTAAGATCTTCATCGTAAAAATCAGTGACCAACTCCACAGTATGTCTGTCTTCTTTTGGGCAAACTTAACAACAATGTAATCATTGGATTTCACAGTCTCTTGGTCCTCTTATCCTTCACTGTATGTGTACACATCTGCACACTTCAGGCAAGGTAGAGATGCAAAAGCTGTTCAATGATAAGGAACACAATACCAGTTAATCAACAAACTCTATCAAATTAAATCTATTGTTTTTAATGTTTCTTAAAAAAAACCTGCCTTGGTCCCCAAATTAACCTAATGTTTAAATACAAATGCTCCTGAACAGCAGTTTCCCAGTGAATTTTGAATGAAATGAGAAAACCTGCTGGCAGATGTAAATTTTTGTTATATCTGCATCATCAATCTTGCTAATGCTGATTCCTGGGCAATATATTTTAAGTTCAGAGACTAGTGTGTCAATATTTTAAATATATTTGCCCTGTCCAACAAGGATGTCTTCCATTCTTTTCAAACAGCCCGCTACTCCATCAGGAGCACCTTTCACATGCCCTTTTTCTGTAAAGTGTCAGTGTAAGTTCTTAGCTCGCATCTCACTTGATAGAAATGTAGCTGCAAAAAAAACATTTCTATTTTGATATAGAGTACATGGACCATCACTAAGAAAATTAATTGTTATTTTTTCAGTCTCTTCAAAAACCACAGTTTTATTGATATGTTTCACCTCCACAATTACAGGTCTTAAGTGAACACATATTGCTACAGGATCATGTCTTAAATTTTTAGACAGTGTGCAGAAAGACCTACAATAAGTTGTATTGTCTGTTATGCTAAGTTATCTGACTTCGAGACCCCCCAAATCAACAGATTGGACTTCTTGAGAGTATTTACAATTGTAATTCTTTGAGAAATCACAGTGGAGTACATCAGTCGCAGACAAATTAGTTTTTATGTTACTGAGAGCATTGATGCTGTATATTCTTTACATGTTGCATCCCAATTGTGGAGACAGCATCTTCTTTAGTGCATGTAACTTCCTCTTTGATAGTCTTCTGACACAATTTAAGTTCGCCTTTCACTGTCATCATGTCCATTGTTTACTTGTCGTGTTCATGGCCACAGGTTGTCAACTGACATGATGTCCATGGATGTGATGAAATTATAAAATTTTTACTGTAAACTATTTTGGCATTAAGGTTGTGGACATGATACTGCAAGCGTGAGCTTCTGAATAGGTAATAATTCCTAAATATGGAGTGACATAATTTAACGCCCTATGCTTTCAGATGTTTGGTGACCACAGATGTGACAGTATGAACTTTACACTCACAACAATTTACACTACATAATGAAATTATTTCACTATAAAAGTAACGTAACACAAATTTCTTACTAGTGCAAAATGGCTACCTGGAAATCCAAACCAACAAATGCTGATACTCGGTGCTGCCATCTAGCATGTTTCAGAAGTACTGTTAGTTGTGTCCATGGATATGATGCTAATTATTGCGAAGAAATTTTTTTGCCATTATTAAAAAAAATTGTAGACCTATGGTGACTGTGGATAGTATTAAATTTAAAAGCATTTGTCACTTGTGCATTAAAAAATATTTTATATTTTAGACTTGCTTTACTTTCAGATAAATGAAACAGTGATGTTGAGGGTTGTGACAGTCCACGGACGTGATTTTTCACATTCTGTGCACAAATTTTACACCATGAAAAAATATTTATGTGTCTTAAAAGTTGTGTTTTACATTATTATTTTATGTTAATAAATGTTACTTCATTTCTGTAGTTTTTCAGAGAATGACCCTTTTTGCCTGTGCTCTGGCATGAGCGTGTGAGAAGTTTTGAAGTAGTGATAAAGAATGAATGCCCCATCAAAAGCAGGTAATTTCTTTGCTGTGTCCCTCAAAATTTCACTTTTGATTAATTTCATTAGGAAGTGTGGGTGTAAACCGTGGCAATTGTGTTATTACACATACAGAATATTCTTATGGTTTTGTCCCTCAAATGGATAGTGGATGAGAATGGCACAGAGAAAACCCTTAAGACTTCTGTAGTATAAAAAACACAGCACGCAAACAGCTGATGCGGTGGCCGACACAAGGGGCGAGGTGAGCACCTTGCCGTTCTAAAATTAACTTGCCACATAACATGACTGTATAATTATGGGATACCATGACCGAATTTACACATTAACAAAATACACAAGATCTTACCACAAATTTCTGCTCATTGACAGTGGCGTGAACAGACATTAAGTTTAGGTAGGGCATGGGCTTATGGCCTGTCTCATATAAGTTGGCAAAATTTTGATAGTCAGCGAGTGGCAACTTGATGTATACGAAACAAACAACATGCCATTTACAAAACCCTATATCAGCTTATGCATGAACGAACAAAAATTAATATTACTTTGGCTATTCTGAGTGCACTGCAGACGCACATTAGACAAGCAGAAAATATGTTGATAAGAAAGAGTTCTTCAATTAATTAATACGTCTTATTTTGCGTGGCCATAAAACAGCGGTTTTTAATGTTGCAAATTGAACTTCGTGCTGTATCGGTTTTCAAAATGAAATGCACATTAAAACGATCCATATTAAAATGAAACAACTTCAAACCTTGGTAGATCTTTTCACGTCGTATCCCTACTCTCCATCCATGCTTTCCATACATGCTTGATATCAATTCCAAACGCCTACAGAAATATTGCAGGGTATTGTTGAATTATTTTTTCAAACAATTTGACTAAATATATTTCAAACTCGTGTCGTTTCAAGCCAGTAATAGGAGAAAAGTCAACTTTTAAAGAGACAGGATCAGGAGGCAGGCCAAGTGCTCCCATCTGTTGAGAAACTCATTCGGCTCACAAAAGCATAGTGCCATGCCATGCGTGCTATCTGTCTCCCTCCGGATGCACTAACCAGCCAGAAAATTTAGATTTCTTGTGTAAAATAACAAATTTACGAACATTTTTCCACGAGCTCTGTATAATTTTTAAAGTAACATGTATTTCCATGTACAGCGATTTTGTGTACTAGTAATTTCTTTTGGGCCTGTAATTGTTAGGTCAACGTCCATACATGATATGTTCTGCCGCCCACTTTGCAAAGTCGTTGGTGAGTTGGCGAATGAAAGTGCGTTGTCAAGCAAGTCCCCAAAATTATTTTTATTTCAATTCTTAATGTATTAGCTGTAACGTCTAGTGTGTGATAAGAACTACAATTACTGTCTCTCAAATGTTAACCCAAATTTGCTGTCTCTGATAAATTAAAAAAGAGTTGGCAAATATTTAATTTTATGCAATGCTATACATTTTTTATACAGATGTCAGTCCAAAATACCTTAAAATTTGTTTAGCATTACAGTACAATGACAAGTGGATTAACTGACAGCATGTTGTTAAAAAATACAGCCTCCATTTAACGCACCAGCTGATGGCAAAAGGATACATAAATTAAAAGTAAACATTGGTGCTACTTTCATCGAACTGTCAAAATCGTGCCAAATTACATGAGACAGATCATAATTATAGTGCTACATATTAATATAATTTATACATCATTTATCTTGGATATATTGGCCAATCTGCATAAAACCTAATTACAAAACGACTTAAAGTTCATTTCATATAAGAAGGCCACATTCTGACAGTCAGTGAGTGACATCTTGATGTATTCAAAACAAACAATGTGCCATTTACAAAATCTGTATCAGCTGATGCACAAACGAACAAAAGCAATATTATGTTGGCTATTCTGAGTGCACTGCCGACACACATTAGACCAGCCGAAAATACGTGATATGAAATCATTCCAAGGTTAATTAATACATTTTATTTTACTAAACTTCGTGCTAAAGTAGAAATGTATAGGTGTTCAAAATTAAAGTCCCATTAAAACGATCCAAATAAAACTCAATTTAAAAAACTTTTTTCACGTCTTATCCTCCCTCTCCAACCTGGCTTTCCTTACGTGTTTGATATTAATTCCAAAAGCATACAGAAATATTGCATAATATTGTTGGATTATTTTTTCTAATAATCTGACTGAAAAATATTTCAAATTCCTTTCTTTCCCAGCCAGTAATAGAACAACAGTAAACTTTACAAATATGCTACCTCTTGAGAAAAAAAATGCTGCTCAGAGCACGTGCTGAAATGTTGTGCGTACCATCTGTGGGGTTCTTTTTGAAGCACTACAAGCCAGAAGAGAATAGCATTCATTTGCTTTATATAATATATTTACGAACAGATACCAATAGTTTTATTTTTCACGAGTTCTGCATAATTTTTAAAGTAACATATATTTAGTGTACAGCTCTTACGAACGACCCTACACACGCCCTTCAAACCTCTCGCCGCCTGCCGCGCCACCCAAGTAGCTCACTAATTGCCGCATGAAGCAGCACCTCCTGGACGCGCTGACTCGCAGAATCAAAGCCAGTTGATGGCGAATGGATACGTAAACGAAAAGTAAACATTGGCGCGGTGATCATCAACTGTCAAGAATGTGACCTTCATATATGGTACAGAGTATACTAAAGTCTTACTTTGTAATCTTTTCTCATACAAAATAACATTATAATAGTATCACAATGAACCACTTAACAGAATAAGTATTTTTTTGTTAATTAATTCCAATTATCACATATCATATTCGTTTTTGAAGGGAAATAAAACGCCCTCTCAAAGGATTAATGGCTGGTGTCGTGAAACAAAACGTATTTTAAATTCTTCTGTGATTTTTTTTTAGAGACACCTATGGTAGAGAAAGTTAGTGAGTCTTCTCCTGCTGTAGGAAACGGGGGTTTTGTTTTGATATGCATTAATTTCGAAAATGCTTGACTGAATCTCTCATAAAGTGCACTTATCAGTTAAGCTGTAATTCTAAACCATTGCTGCAAGGACTCATACCATCTTTCATTCTTCCAGTGGTCACAGAATTTTTTTTAGTATTTTTGCCTTCCTGTGTACTGATAGCTAGATGACTATAGTGTTCAACAAGCTTAGGGTATGTGTAAAAATTACATATAAGTGTTCTTCATTTCTTAGGGATGATACACTTCTTCTAAGAGCTTTTACTTCTTCCACTGCATTCATAAGGTTCACATCAAGAGATTGAAGATCCTTGCTGACCTTATTAACAAGTGTTAAGATTGGATGCATCATTAATAGAGCCACTATAAACTGAAAAGATTTAATCTGGAATAAAATTCCAGTTTGAGTGACTTTTTACCTTTGGACATTTGGTAGCCATAACTGTATTAACTGCATCAACAGCAACTGGAAGCTGTTGTCTTAAGACATCTACAGAGTCTGACTGACGGAACCACCTATGCTTGGTTAATGATTTTAGTAGGTCCTTGAGATTCCTTGTAGTAACTTCAAGCACTATAGGCCTTGCTGAGCTCCCGTAAAAAAATATGTATGTGCACTGCACTGTACCAAAAATCAAATATAATGCTATTTACTCGGGATGTCAAATATACCATTATCTACGTGGGATGTACAAATATTAAAACAGGAAGTTACTGTTAACTTTCCTCAATTTGGGTACAATAAGTTTTTAAATAATCTCTTAAAAGCTGAGTTGGTAGGTAAAACTTGACTTCTCTTTGAAAGCAATAACATTAGAAATGAAACCAGAAATATATGTAACGTCAGTGAGACAATTACAAATACATACGTGCCTTACCCGTGACTTGAACTTAGAAAACCTTGTACAATAAGCTAGCGTTCAATGCACTGCTTTATGGATGTTGGATTCGGAGTATTAACTTCAGATTTAATCAGTCTAATGTTTCGAATTATAGGGTTTCCTAAACTAAAATATTTAGAGGGCCGTCATTTTGAAAATAAGTGACTGAGCCACTTAAAAAAACATGTCAGTTTACATGGCCTATCGTAGCGCTACTTGTGTGAAGAATTTTGTGGAAATCGGTTGTTTAGTCCCTGAAATATGCCAAAAAAACTTTATTTTCATATTTAATGTTATCGTACAAAATAAAAAAAAGACTCTATACGATGCTTCTAATGTATAATGTCTGCATACAAAATTAGGTTAAATTTTCTAATATATGTGTTAAACTTACCTAAATTATTTGTGATGCTGCCATTTTGAACATCATTGTCTGAACCATTTAAATCATGAAAGTTTACATGGACTTCTGTAGCATTTATAATCTGCACAATTTGGTGCAAATTAGTTTAAAAAATTTTCAGTTTAACATTTGGTGGGAATCAGTTGATTCGTCCTCGAGATATTGTGTAAAACCTCCGTAATTTTCAAAGGGCGATCTTCATAAATGGAGGACAAAAAAGTAATGTAGTAGCAAATTTGATGATTGTATACTGCCAATATATACAAAGTTAAGTTAAAATAGATTACATAACTTTGTAGATATACCACACAAAACTAAAATTATTTTATTGCCGCCATTCTGAAAATTAGTGTCATGCTTAAAAAATTAATTTATTAATATGGCATACCACATCTTCGCCATATTTTGTTAGAGTAGGTTGATTGTTTCCAGAGACATGAGATAAAAACTAAATTTTTATTGGTGATGTCAGAGAAATGAGGCTCTGCATAAACATATTTGATGGTTGCAACAGTCACTGCTAGCATATAAACTTAAGTTGGAATTTGTGTTTCATTGATAAAATATACTAAGCTAAATTATTTATATAGCCACAACTTTGAAAATAAGTGTCTGACCTACTTAAAACATAACAGTTTACACCACCTGCTGCCATGGGTGTCGATTCTGGAGGACAGGGGAGGCATTGCCCTCCCCAAGTGTCCGGCAAAGGGAGGCAAGCTCATCCCTTGATTAAGGGAATTTTTGAAAACTCATAGCTGCATTTTGGTCACTTTAACCAAATATTTTTCATTTATCTGGAATGATTCTCTTTTTTCTTCATATTCTATTGCTGCGCAAGTAGGCAGTAATATTCCACTGACATCACATTCCAAGGATTCAAGTGTGTGACAATGACAAAGGCAATATTACCTTATATTTCCCTGATTTCTGAAAGATATTTGTAAGATGGTATTTCTACCTGCTCGTGTCCTCTGCTCCTCCGTTGTATTCTTTCTTGGATCTCAGCGACCATCATTTAGCCCATCCCAAGCGGATGCTCTAATCTCTTAATACTTTGCTTGCTTCGTGCCCGGTCAGCAAGAAGCCTTGTTGAGTTAGTATTCCAGGACCTGCACTGGAGTGAAGTCGGACGAATTGAATAGTGTCTCTTAATATCTGGCTCGCAATGAGCCATACAGATCAATTTAAGAGTGCTGCAAGAAGGTGCCAGACTATTACAACATTCTTTCAGAAATGTGAAGATAAAAATAGTAAGCACAACCATTATATGTTTATATTTTATCAACAGAACTTGACAATGCAAATGTGTACAATTTTGAATGTATAAATTTTTGGTTGCTTGCTCTAAATATAGTGAACAAATTATTATCTCTCAAAATCCACATTCAGTGTAAAGACATCGATAACAGATGGTATCACATACAGTATATAGTACATTAACAAACTGGCTATACTGCTCATTTCGCAATTTTGTTCAATTTTTTTAAAATATGTCGTACTTATTTTAAAGCTACGCCCCTAGTATATTCGTGTTCTACGTGAGTAGTAGAGTAGAAATCTATCATAATTTTGAATTTTTTTTTTGTGTTTTTCAGAAAAGCCCCTGAACTTAATAATTACCTTGTTCTTTGTGGTGCAATGTCTCTCTTCTGATGCTGTACAACAGACAAATTATGTGTACCTAATGTTTAATGCCAAAATTGTAGGGTATTGGTAACAGCGCATGCCGAAACAAGGACAGCGCTATCTGCAGTAACTGTGTATTGAAAAGAAATGACAAATGTTCATTAACTCCACACTGCAATATAAGTGTGACACACTCTAAAAGTAAATTTTTTAAATCTGTTTACTACTCGCATCACTTTGTAAGGACAGTCACTTTCCCCAAAAATGCCACAAAACTATTCTTTGTTTTGTAATAAATAAAGCTATAAATGCTTTTAATATTACTAATTTATGAATACACTAAGTTTCCTTTTTTCTAAATACCCTTGTCTCTATTTATTTAACAGTGATTTCCCTTCTGTATGAACTGAAATAAACAAAAATATCAGAGTTTAATTTTAATGGGACTAGTATGAGTGTTGGTGAAGAAACTGAGGTAGTCCCCTCCACCAGTGGATGCACCGATACTGAAAAAGTAAAAGGGGTGTCCACATCTGATCAAGAATTTGTGAATAGCTTATAAGTATCTCAGAACATTCAGATTTATTCTCGGGCAGTAGACTCCGACTCTGCATCAGAACTTGGATTACTTCCAGTTACACCAAACCAACAATCTATTATACTGTCTTTTGTTACAAAATGGAGAAATCAAAATTTTGTACTAAGGTGGATCAGTTACTACCATTGGCTTCATTATCATGAAAGCCTTAAGGCTGTTTTGTGCTTCCATTGTATGACATCTTCGAAGAAAGGTTTAATACCTGTCTGCATAAAAATGGAGTCTGCATTCGTTAGTGATGGATTTAATAACTGGGAGAAGGTAGGTAAAATCAAATTCAAGAACAATGAATGTTTCCATTACCACAGGGTGGTTATCATTACTTTAGTAAACAGCACAAAGCAACCTGTTACAGTAAAACTTTCTGTATCACTGAAAAAACAACAGGAAAAGACTGGAATTTCTTGAAACAACATTTTCTCGACTTTGAAGAAACTTGCAAGGCAAGGGCTTGCAGTGAGAGGAAAAAATGTTGATGATGGCAACCTTATGCAGATTTTGCACTGTTGTACCGAGGATGTTACTGAGTTGCAAAGATAGCTAAAAAAACAGGGTAAAGTTTCTGTCTGGTGATATCCAAAATGAGATGCTCAAAATAATTGCTCATGCTATTCGGAGAGACATTGGAGACAAGAGTTGTTTATAGGGTTGTATTATACAAAGGAAACAACTTGTAAAACTCTGGCAGAGATCATTCTGGATGCATTGAAGCGCCTAAATCTCCCCATTGAATTTCTGCGAGGTCAGTGTTATGATGGCGGCTCGAACATGAAGGGCAAATACAAGGGAGTGCAAGCTAGAATACGAGACAAGGCGCTATCTTACAAAATGGCAGACAAAAAATGCTTTGTTGATAGTTGTAATATCTACTGCCAGCGTATAACAATAAATTCAAAATGTTTACATGGTTTCCACATATATCATTTAAAACTAAAATAACTAAATATCCACCATTTTGAAAGTAAGTGTCTGACATATTCAAAACATGCAATTTTACATCATCCACCGCAGTACTTCTTGTTTGTCAAATATGGTAGGAATCGGTCAATTTTTTCCTGAGATATGAAATAAAATTTTTATTTATTTGCATGGTGCTATCTTACAAAATGGCAGAGAAAATATTCTCCATGTAGATACAGTTAATAAATGTAATATCTACTGCCAAAATGCAAAGTCATTTTGGAATTGATATCATAATTGATGGTAATAGGCACATAATTCCAGAAAACTCCGCACTTAAGTTTTTTCATTTGGTGTCTGGCAATTTCTTATTGCTTTGGTCTTCTCAGGGTATCTTTTGATTCCGTGGGCCGACACTACATGTCACAAGAAATGTGTTTTCTTTTGGAACAGATGGCACTTCTTAGGAACTAGTTTCAGGTTGGCTGCAGACACTTTCTGGATTACAGGATCTAAGCATGATAGGTGCTCTGCAAATGTCCTCCCTGTCACAACAATGTTGTATACGTAAACCTGACAGATATCTAAATGCAAAACTTATTGTATCAGGCGTTTAAAGGTGGCAGAAGCAGTACATAGCCCAAAAGGCATAACATTGAACTGCCAGGCTCCTTTCGCTTGGACACAAAATCCAGTCTTCTCCTGGTTTTCTGTTGCCACAGCGCACTGCCAGTACCCACTCTTCATGTCCAAAATAGAAAACCATTGCAAACCTGCGATGCTGTTCAATGTTTTCTGTGGATGTCTTTCTTTGTCACATTATTAAGCTGCCGATAATCTACACAAAATCTCGGAGAGCAGTTTTTCTTCTTAACAAGAACTATGGGGGATGACCATGGACTAACTGATGGTTCTATCACATCTAGATCCTTCATTTCCTTCAGAATTCCCTCGACTGCCTCATGTGAAGTCATCTTGGTTGCTGCTTTATGGGCCTGGTATCGCCTGTATCTATGTGGTGGCATGTCATATCAATCCTTCCAAGGTCATTTGATCCACACGAGAAGGCATCCCTAGTTCTCTGCAGTAATTCAGAGACAGCCATCTCCTGTCACCAGTTAAGATTTTCTTGTGTTCTTACTGGAAGTTCCCCCAGTACTTCTGGTAAATTACATTCTATTTGTTTTACTCCTAGAATCTTCGGGAACATTTGGAAGTACCTGTGTGACCTGCTTACAAACACCTATTATGGCCCCCTCCTCAAGACTGGTGGTACTATTGGACAAATATGTTATTCTAACTGGAAAACTGTCTGAATTAGAAGAGACCATAGTCCTAGCTACATCGACTTTACCTGGCAGGATGCCAATCCTGTCTGCTGGCTCAATTAGACCCAACGTCTGACAAACTTTCCTTGACATCTGCCTGGTATGACAATTTCACTAGATACAGTCAGCACAGTGGGTTGACCACATACTACTGGTCAGCTAATTGGGGAGGACAAATCATGCTGTGTTGACACCACCAACTCTATACTGCCTACCCTTTGCACTCCAAGTTGAGTATTGATACAGCACCCGAGCCTACGTAGTACATCAAGTCCCAAAAGACATTCATCCTCTATTTCTGCTCTGTAAACATCGTGCTCTATGCTAAGGTCACCAAGCTTCAAGATTACTTTTCTCATACCTCTAAAAGGTATGGTATCACCCATTACTGTAGTCAAATAGTACCGTTACATAGTGTCGTCGGGCGATCGCTGGATGGAAGGCCCAAGGATGTCTGGCCTTACTACTGTTATGGCCGGCCCTGTGTCAGCGACCATCTGGCAAGGAACATCATTCAGGCTCCCGTCCACCAGTATTGCAACTTTCATAGCTTGTTGGGTAATAATTACATCTGCATCCTCGTGACTAGTATTCAAGTCATGCCTCTCAGTTACAGTTGAACCACAAGCTTCCTGGGGTGTATGATTTTGTCCTGTAACAACCACCCTGTGTTGCATTGTACATGAACTAAAATGATTGGTGTCTTGCAGAATGCTGTGGCATATTAGTGCTATTAGTTGCTTCTTGTTTTCTACCACTGTTAGAATTATTTTCTACTACTGAAGTGGAGATGTATATGTTATCTGGTGGATCGGACTAGCTCCAGCAGCCCGATTTTCCCTTGTTACATCTTTCGTGCTCTATGTCTTGTACCGGTCAAATAATAAGTAAACATCCCCAGTTTCTAGCTTACGAAAAATCACAGCTTTGAAACAGGACATATACTCACTGACACTGCCATGATTAGTCACACTCGGTCTGCTGGCCTTTCAACATGAGATGAAACAGTTTCCTGCATAAATGTTTTCAGTTTTTACTTTGATTTGTAGAGACACATCTCCCCATTGTCAATGAGCATTGAGGTAGGAACTGGTGCTAATTCATGAGCCAGGACATCATAGATATTAACATCATGAGAGCTTGCTTATAGACCGATCACATGTGAGTATATAATGTGCCAATTTCAATATGTTTATTTATTATTGAAGTCATTGTGACTACTCTCTTAGATATGTTGTTATAAAATCCTGTTGGCCACCTCTCTTTGAAGTCCTTCATTGGTTGTAAACCTATGCATACAGCATTTTGAACATTTACAGTTGAGGGATATATCCTTCCAGTAACAATGTTGATTAAATTCAATGGGTGAGACTCAGGCTTCATAGGATCAATGCATGACTTGAGTACAAGACGAATGGCTTCTCTATCCTTAGCATCTTTTGCTATCTTAGGTTTCATTTCCTCTTTGTGCTGGTCTTGTTTGGTCTGCTCTGGCTTATGCTGGCTGATTTTCAGGATATGTTCCTCCAGTTGTATGCACACATGCAAACTTAATGCCCATGAACTGT
This sequence comes from Clitarchus hookeri, assembly GCA_002778355.1. NCBI lineage: Eukaryota > Metazoa > Arthropoda > Insecta > Phasmatodea > Phasmatidae > Clitarchus > Clitarchus hookeri. Next base: position 939,583 of record NQII01000697.1, read on the forward strand.
TTCTGGTTTCAGAGTGACTCCAATGATACCATTTCATCCATGGGCATACCTTATAAATGTTGTTTCAATCCACATATCACTCCAGATTCCATTCCACAGTCCAGATATTGTGACCAATATTCCGAGACGTTGGCTGTGCTCTGGGCCCAACTAGCATCACCCAGAGAACACCCGCTCTCTCAACGCATCAACACACTGTTCCCCTTCATCACTCCTAGGGTAAAGGAGAACAGGAACTTGGAAATTTGATCACGAGCAACCATTTGAAACCTGAATGAATTATTATGGAAACCCCTTTTAGTTTTCTCTATTTTATTCCTTGTGGGATGGGGATAACCTCCCCAAAATTTTTAATGGTAATTATTAAGTTTAGGTGCTTTTCCGTAAATAATAAAAAAAAAAACTCCAAAAAGTGGTATATTTTGACTCTACTAATCACGTAGAACACGGATATACTAGGGGCGTAGCTTTAAAAAAAGTACAACATATTTTTAAAAATTGAACAAATTTGCGAGATGACTGTTTTTGGCAGTTTGTTTATGTTTGTGAACGAAACGTCCTAGATCAACAAAAGTTGCATAGACGGGTTCTGCACAGCTTACCTTGGTCATATTCAAGACGGCGTAATGTTAAAATAAGTAGAATACATTTAAAGAAATCGTGAAATTTGATGTTTACATCTATTAACGTCTGCCGCCATTAATAATGGCCGTGCATTGCATATTCACGCAATCATCACGGGTCGTACGTTAGTATGCCTACAGGTACTGGTCGTGGTGAGTTAGGTGGTGCTCTGTTCGTGATTTAAAACGAAGACAGCAAGCAAGACTACGTTTCTGAGTTATATTAGCCTATTAACGAGTGCTCTTGTGTATATATTTGGCTGTAAACGAGTGTACCAGTGCGTTATATGCGCGTATGTGGCGCTTTGTGGAAGATTGTGATTTCATCGAGTGAGGTGAGGTTGAATGGGCCGTTGACAGAGTATGTACCACCCACCTACATTGGTGAGTGCATTGATATTATTTTGGTGTGTTTTGCGATCCTTTAAATCCCTAAAATCCTAAATTCGTAGTTTAGTGTAAAACCCACAAATCCTAACAGGTAGCTTAATGTGCAAATGTAGTTATATTACGTAATTCAAACAAGGTTTTCCGGACGTTTTTACCCGAAAATTTCACATTCCTTCTAAACTAACTTAGGATTATTGGTAGGCATCGCAGAACACGACTATAGTAGCGTCATTAACGTATGACTAATTGTATAATATGTGCCCACCTAACCTAACAGAACCTAACCCCACGATGGGTGAATCACTATTTTACATTTTTAAACTAACTTAGGATTGTGGCGATTTTAACTAACCTAGGATTGCAGTTATTAAAAATAACGCAGAATTATAGGGTTCCCATCTAGTCTGTNCGATTTTAACTAACCTAGGATTGCAGTTATTAAAAATAACGCAGAATTATAGGGTTCCCATCTAGTCTGTGATTGGAGGGTGTTGATCGGAGATTTGATTAATTAACATATTAGAATATAATGAAATGTTGGAATGTTAGGATCCAATCAATACAACCCTACAATCCTAGGTTAGTTTGAAATATACCACTTTTTGGAGTTTTTTTTTTCTACAGAAAAGCCCCTAAACTTGATAATTACCAAAATGACTTTAATAATATGTACACCCAGGAATAATGATAAAAGTATAATTATAACAATTGCTTCAGAAGATAAGTGTCTTTTTAAATTTGGACAATACTTATCTTAAATTACAAAACATGACATCTTGTCCTGTGCAGAGCTACCCCAATCCTGGCCTGTCATACACCTGGAACCCCTATTTATACCGAAAATCCCTTCCGCACAATAATTTTCTGGTATGGTCTCAAAATTCAACAACGGTTATTTCATCATCATCACAAACATAGCCATTCAGTAACACAGTCTTTATTTTAAACTTCTACCGCGCCAGTAAAACACGTCTTAACTGGCTGTGTTGTGGAGGTGGAGAGAGGAAAGGGACATCGTTGGCCGTTCCCCCGAGCGTGGCGCTGTAGTCTGAGGCAAGCTTCCAAGCATGGCGGTCATACTTTGCCTCGCACCTGGCGTCGCTCCATCAAATAGGTGATTTGCATCGCCGCTGACCAAACCCACCGCCACAGTATCTGACGCATCACATAATCTTCCAAAAAATTATTTAGTACTTTTTTAGACATTATCTTAATTGATCTTATGTAGAACAAACCATAACGGGCATAGTTCTGATGGCCAGCTGTAAAGAAATGGCAGCAATGTTTAAAGGCCAATTTCCTTCTCTCTTTGCTCCTACATACATCATCATAAGGAAAACAGGAGTAAAGTACCCATGATATTCTGGGCATGCATCATTGGAGAGAATATATTTCAAGAAGTCAAAATCTTCCTGTCTTGCATTTTCAGAAGAAATCAGGCACCCACAAAGCAGCTTTAGGGCACCTGCGTACCAGGTGACCTGGTCGCGCTACCAAGAAACTGTTCGCGACTTGCAGCGCGACCACGGTCAAACCACGACACTCAACACTCAGTCAGAAAATGAATGCAGAGCAAGCAGCAGCATTGTGGTACTTAATGAGAAAACAGTGAAAGAAAAAAATTGTTGGGTCCATCCTATGTTAAAAACATGTGAAAAGAAGGGTTTGTTTGCAACGTTATTATCAAGATCTCCAGCAATACGAAGACAAATTTTTTAACTACACAAAGGTGTCTGTTAAGTCTTTTGATGAACTTTTGCATTAGAAGACTCACTGAAAGTTTCTGATACACCAATGAGGAAAGCTATCACACTAGAAATAAAACTGGTTGTGACTTTAAGGTAAGTGAAAAAAGCATTACAATTGTTTAAAATAATACTAAATTTGTTTTCAAGTACAACAGAAAAGACGTACTATAGTCTCAAATTGTAGAAAAAGTGTTATTTAAAATTATAAACAACAGTAAAACAGTAAGATTCTATAAATATTATATTGTACCATTCTTAAAATGTTACTGTGAATTAAAAAGTGTCAATACTTCTGACTGTTCAGAATCCAGTGAGGACTGAGAGGAGAATGTGCTCGCTGATTGGTGTTCGATTCTACCCAGAATGGTTCTTGGCCGACTTGAGTTGAACAGTACCCTGAAGTGCCTGGGTATTGATGTTGATTTAGTTGTCCGACAGGAATTTGAATGGATGATCTATATGGTGATGGTATTGGTGATCCATATTCTGACACCGGAGATGTTTGATGATTGCCAAATCTATGGTACGGTACATCATCTCTTCGAGTGTAGTCTATATTCCCCAATATCACATTCATGACTTCCATTTGAGTCATAAGCTTCCGAGACTTTGTAACACCTTCCTCATGTGGGGTACCAGAGACAACAGGAACTGTCTGTCAGCATTCATATCTAGAAGTTTTTGGGTTTCGTCCCTGCTCTGTATAGAAGTCTTTAATACAGCTGCTAAGTTTGCATGAGCATCTGTATATTTCCTCTTTTTATTCTTTTTTTTCCATGTCATTTTCGGGGTTGCCATTTATTGTCTCATCAGTTTCTTGAGTTATTGACCCCGTTGTATCAAACCAGAGAAACATTTACTTAAAAAAAAAATAACTGAGTTTTGTAGACATCGGACTCTGACAATTTGCATATGATCCACTTTTGACGTTCTTCTGTTGTCTCTGCTGTCTGCTGTAACTGTTTCGGATGCTTTTCAATCTTTTTTAAAGACTTGCACCTAAAACAAAACAATGAAAAAAAATCACTTTCAGGCAAACTTATGTTTCAATACTAGCCATTAACTGTTATACTTTACAAAACTTTTTTATTATTGTTAGTATTTATTCACTTAAACAACTTTCACCGTCTTTGAGTTTATTCAATTTTCCCATGGCTTCACCAGCATAATTTTCATTATAAGTGTTAATAAATTGCATTATATTGTAATATATTGTTCTTCTGAGTTGTCTGTTATGTTAAATATTTGAATTGTTGTAAAATAATCTATTCTCTTATTTAAACACGTTTGCTTGTAAAATGTAAAGAGTGTATACTTTTACGTTAGGATGTGAATTAAATTATTTCAGGTTGTTTTCAAGTAATACTGATAGTTTTATTTTGTCTCAGTTTTACTTTTAATAGATTTATCGACATGACTTTATTATTGGGCAGAAGCTATAGTATTACAAGATATGACTATGACCTAAATCATAGGCATTACTGGGTTTTAATAACTTTTTCAGGTATCTTACAATAGGCTGCTCTTTTTGTAGATTTGCATTAGGGCTACCGAATTGGATATACTACCGCCAGAGACATAGTCCGAGAAATTTGTGAAGCAATTTGGCAAGTTCTTAATGATTATTATTTACCAGAGCCCACAAGAGAGAAATGGTTGCAGATAGCTGAAGGTTTCGAGAACCATGCAAACTTTCCTAATTTCATTGGTGCTGTTGAGTGAAGCACATACGAATAATAAAAAATACCAAATCATTCCGGTTCAGTGAACTATAATTAAAAGCAATTTTTTCTATAGTTTTAATGGCAGTGTGTGATGCCCATTACAATTTTGCGGCATTTAATATTGGTGTGGATGGGAANTGAAAGTTTCTGATACACCAATGAGGAAAGCTATCACACTAGAAATAAAACTGGTTGTGACTTTAAGGTAAGTGAGAAAAGCATTACAATTGTTTAAAATAATACTAAATTTGTTTTCAAGTACAACAGAAAAGACTTACTATAGTCTCAAATTGTAAAAAAATGGGATATTTAAAATTATAAACAACAGTAAAAGAGTAAGATTCTATAAATATTATATTGTACCATTCTTAAAATGTTACTGTGAATTAAAAAGTGTCAATACTTCTGACTGTTCAGAATCCAGTGAGGACTGAGAGGAGAATGTGCTCGCTGATTGGTGTTCGATTCTACCCAGAATGGTTCTTGGCCGACTTGAGTTGAACAGTACCCTGAAGTGCCTGGGTATTGATGTTGATTTAGTTGTCCGACAGGAATTTGAATGGATGATCTATATGGTGATGGTATTGGTGATCCATATTCTGACACCGGAGATGTTTGATGATTGCCAAATCTATGGTACGGTACATCATCTCTTCGAGTGTAGTCTATATTCCCCAATATCACATTCATGACTTCCATTTGAGTCATAAGCTTCCGAGACTTTGTAACACCTTCCTCATGTGGGGTACCAGAGACAACAGGAACTGTCTGTCAGCATTCATATCTAGAAGTTTTTGGGTTTCGTCCCTGCTCTGTATAGAAGTCTTTAATACAGCTGCTAAGTTTGCATGAGCATCTGTATATTTCCTCTTTTTATTCTTTTTTTTCCATGTCATTTTCGGGGTTGCCATTTATTGTCTCATCAGTTTCTTGATTTATGGACCCCATTGTATCAAACCAGAGAAACATTTACTTAAAAAAAAATAACTGAGTTGTGTAGACATCGGACTCTGACAATTTGCATATGATCCACTTTTGATGTTCTTCTGTTGTCTCTGCTGTCTGCTGTAACTGTTTCGGATGCTTTTCAATCTTTTTTAAAGACTTGCACCTAAAACAAAACAATGAAAAAAATCACTTTCAGGCAAACTTATGTTTCAATACTAGCCATTAACTGTTATACTTTACAAACTTTTTTTATTATTGTTAGTATTTATTCACTTAAACAACTTTCACCGTCTTTGAGTTTATTCAATTTTCCCATGGCTTCACCAGCATAATTTACATTATAAGTGTTAATAAATTGCATTATATTGTAATATATTGTTCTTCTGAGTTGTCTGTTATGTTAAATATTTGAATTGTTGTAAAATAATCTATTCTCTTATTTAAACACAATGTTTGCTTGTAAAATGTAAAGAGTGTATACTTTTACGTTAGGGTGTGAATTAAATTATTTCAGGTTGTTTTCAAGTAATACTGATAGTTTTATTTTGTCTCAGTTTTACTTTTAATAGATTTATCGACATGTCTTTATTATTGGGCAGAAGCTATAGTATTACAAGATATGACTATGACCTAAATCATAGGCATTACTGGGTTATAATAACTTTTTCAGGTATCTTGCAATAGGCTGCNATAATAACTTTTTCAGGTATCTTGCAATAGGCTGCTCTTTTTGTAGACTTGCATTAGGGCTACCGAATTGGATATACTACTGCCAGAGACAGTCCGAGAAATTTGTGAAGCAATTTGGCAAGTTCTTAATGATTATTATTTACCAGAGCCCACAAGAGAGAAATGGTTGCAGATAGCTGAAGGTTTCGAGAACCATGCAACTTTCCTAATTTCATTGGTGCTGTTGAGTGAAGCACATACGAATAATAAAAAATACCAAATCATTCCGGTTCAGTGAACTATAATTAAAAGCAATTTTTTTCTATAGTTTTAATGGCAGTGTGTGATGCCCATTACAATTTTGCGGCATTTAATATTGGTCTGGATGGGAANTTTTTTCTATAGTTTTAATGGCAGTGTGTGATGCCCATTACAATTTTGCGGCATTTAATATTGGTCTGGATGGGAAAGAAAGTAACTACTATTTTTAAAGGCTCTTTGTTTTACAAAGCTCTGATGAACAATTATTTGGATCTCCTGGAAAACTGTCTGATTTCTGCAACCAGGGACGAACCTATGTCGTATGTTTTCGTGGGTGATGAGGCTTTCCGGTTAACAGAGCACCAGCATCCTTGAGGCGGCAAGTGTTTAAGTGTTCGAAAAAGGATTATTAACTACAGACTTTCCCAAGCAAGATGTTTTATCGAGTGCATTTTTGGATACTCTCTAATAAGTGGCGCATCTTTCACCACCTACTCAATGTATCAAGACATTCACCATTAAAATTGTTAAAACTTGTTGCATTCTTCACAATTTTGTACGCTAAAGAAGACTCCGTGCTATGCAACTAGGTGATGTCGGACGTGGAAATACACCATCATCGAAATATAGGGACTTGTTTACTGAGTATTTTGAAAATGAAGGAACAGTTGACTGGTAGGACAATTACATTTAAAGCTGTTAGTCCTAATTTTTCTTTTTTACGTTTTTTACAATTTGCAACAATTGCTAAATGTAACCTAACATATTAAATTAAGTTTGTGTGGAATACAGAATTATGCTCATTAATTTTTATCTAAGTTATAATAATATTTTTATTGGGGCCTACTTACCTAGAATTTGAGTTCTGAGTTTGTTTCACATTGCATAATAATGTTAACGTTCGAAACATGAAAGCACACTGCACAACAAATCTGTTGGACTAGGAGCGGTGCCTGAAAATTACTGGCCGCTGTCGCTTCAGCGACCAATGTGCTGCTACCTACCATTGAATAGCTGTAAAATTTGGCTTCGACAACCGCTTGGTCGCGCGCGGGTCACCCGGGATCCCAGTGGCCACGACGACCAGCCGGTGACCAGCCGGATGCCGCGATCACGTGCGCGGTGTTCCATAAATGACAAGCATTCTCACTGGCCACGGTGACCGGGTCGCCTAGTGCGCGGGCACCCTTAGATCTGGTGTTGATTTCAGGATAGCATTCTCAGGCAGAGTCAGTTTACTAGAGCCACAGAATTTGAGGCATATATTTGGTGGCTTTTGACATGGCGGTATTTTGCATTCAAATGATTTCCCTTTTCATTGCAATGCTTGACCCTAGAATTTATTTCTCATCTTCGTTGGTTTGTGCGACAAGCATTGCCAGATAATGTGGGGCTAGCTTACCATTTTGTGATGATATGTCAACATCAAAGTTATCTACTACAATTTGAGTGAATTTGTATCCGCCAACCTCAATGTCACAGTTTAAGATCCTTAGCAGCAGCACAGGCTGCAGATTTTTTGAATTTCATTATTTCGTTTCATGTACATGTTGTAATGNTTTAAGATCCTTAGCAGCAGCACAGGCTGCAGATTTTTTGAATTTCATTATTTCGTTTCATGTACATGTTGTAATGTCGCAGTATTCTTAATTTTCGGGACCGGAACACGTGTTTCATTTCATTCGTTTTTCCAAGCTTCGTAATATTTTTATCGGGTTTCAAATTAAAAGCAGTGGTTGTTCGTTTTACCGTGATAGTTTGTTTATCTGGCATACGTGTGCTATTTTACATTTATCAGGTGTCTGTTTACCGTTNTTACCGTGATAGTTTGTTTATCTGGCATACGTGTGCTATTTTACATTTATCAGGTGTCTGTTTACCGTTTTGTTTCGAACGTCGTAGTTTTCAGTTTTTGTTAAGCGTCAACATTAGATTTAGCTTTTTTCAGAATGCGTCAACAAGTTTTGTACGACGCAGTATCGATAACGCGTGGAGAGCGTGCGTGGCAGCAGCCTACTCCAGGCCCTTATCTCTGGAGAGGGGGGTGATAGGCAGGATAAATACTCGTGTGCCTGTTGGCCTTGAGGTCAGTCGCCCTTCAAGCAGTGGATTGAGGGCAGTTGAAAGTCAGTCGGCGGCGAGGGCAGTTGGAAGGCAGTCGCCCTTCAGTTTAGTCTTACAATGCTTGCCTAGGCCGTGTCGGGCGTGATGATAACCCCCACATCGGCAACTAGACTTTGCTATATTATTTCTCCACCGGTGTGGGAGGTCGCCACATTTCTTATTTCTTCGGGCCAGTTTTTCAGAAACGTAATAATTCGTGAACAACTGTGGCTCTGCTCTGCCCGTGTCAATTTATCTGTGAACGGTTCGTACTCTGCATACTCTGAACTTCGTATGTGACCTGTGTAACTTCAATAGTAAATAAAAGTATGGAACAAAATACACCGGAACTTGTCTTTATTTCATATGTAATTGGCGTCCATTGTACAAAGTCTCTTGTTACTCCGACTTGAGATAGTCNTTAAGATCCTTAGCAGCAGCACAGGCTGCAGATTTTTTGAATTTCATTATTTCGTTTCATGTACATGTTGTAATGACGCAGTATTCTTAATTTTTGGGACCGGAACACGTGTTTCATTTCGTTCGTTTTTCCAAGCTTCGTAATATTTTTATCGGGTTTCAAATTAAAAGCAGTGGTTGTTCGTTTTACCGTGATAGTTTGTTTATCTGGCATACGTGTGCTATTTTACATTTATCAGGTGTCTGTTTACCGTTTTGTTTTGAACGTCGTAGTTTTCAGTTTTTGTTAAGCGTCAACATTAGATTTAGCTTTTTTCAGAATGCATCAACAAGTTTTGTACGACGCAGTATCGATAACGCGTGGAGAGCGTGCGTGGCAGCAGCCTACTCCAGGCCCTTATCTCTGGAGAGGGGGGTGATAGGCAGGAAAAATACTCGTGTGCCTGTTGGCCTTGAGGTCAGTCGCCCTTCAAGCAGTGGATTGAGGGCAGTTGAAAGTCAGTCGGCGGCGAGGGCAGTTGGAAGGCAGTCGCCCTTCAGTTTAGTCATACAATGCTTGCCTAGGCCGTGTCGGGCGTGATGATAACCCCCACATCGGCAACTAGACTTTGCTATATTATTTCTCCACCGGTGTGGGAGGTCGCCACATTTCTTATTTCTTCGGGCCAGTTTTTCAGAAACGTAATAATTCGTGAACAACTGTGGCTCTGCTCTGCCCGTGTCAATTTATCTGTGAACGGTTCGTACTCTGCATACTCTGAACTTCGTATGTGACCTGTGTAATTTCAATAGTAAATAAAAGTATGGAACAAAATACACCGGAACTTGTCTTTATTTCATATGTAATTGGCGTCCATTGTACAAAGTCTCTTGTTACTCCGACTTGAGATAGTCGAGTTATAAGTTACAGCCGAGTGGCACCTTATAGCCGGTGTAACTGTAGCGGCCAACGTTACAATGCAACTTGAAAATTATGCATGAATTGAATGCATTATTTTGAATGGCGCAACTTAACTCAAATCGCAATCTGCAAATTTGTAGGTGCAATCGCAAGTATAGATGTGATCATATTTCCTATTAATAGTGCAGGACGTGTGCAGTTCAGTTTAGGGGATAACCTCGCCAGTAGTTTCATTAATGTCTTGCTAGATGTCGTACAGGCATCATCTGATGTTAATTTAATGTTGTAATGGTTTTTATCCACGTACATTGCACTTATCTCTTGTGTTATGTGCTTACTTATTGTAGTGATAGCTCCAGCCACATCATCATCATCCTCCTCATCTGGTACCATTCGCATGTTTTTTCATGAAAAGTTAAATATTGGCAAAACCAGGGAAGGAAAGAACCAAGAGATCTGGCTTGAATTTATCAGCAAGTGAGCTAACCAGCTCTGATGACTGGGTCTACACCCACCAAAATCTTTTTGTAACTCGTGAAGTTGTAATGAGTTCTATATGCATGAGTTATCAGACTTCAAAATATTTACAATTTCTGGTACATCTACTTCAACCTCATGGCTATTGCTGGCATTTAAAGCAGCAGCAACTGACCTTGGTAAAATGAATTTATTGCGGCAGTTGACATGATATCTTGCATCAGCAGCCACTAAGTCACTCACTGCTCCCTCAATTCTAGCACGTACTTATGACAACACATTGTTACTCTTGGAGCATGTTTGTAAAATCACACCTTTTACATTCCTCTCTGTTTTGTATATAACCTGGCGGAAACGATGTTCTGGTCACCACCTCTCTTTTTGTTTCTTGTCTTTTTCTGTAATACAGTTTTCTCCACAGAAAATACAATGTGGTAAAAAATCAAAAGTTTGTAGGTCCGACCGGCGAAGTTTAGCAACACTCTTTGTTGCCTTCTACTTCTCTTTCACGCTTTGCAGCTCTCTTCACTTTACTTTTCTCTGTATACACAGATGCATGGGTTTTGTGACAGTAAAGTTTTAAGTTCTTATTTACAGTGAACAGTTTCTCCACTGCAGTATGTCTTCCATCTTCATATTGCTTGCTGTAGGCAATAATTGTCTAAATTCCTTTTTCTCCTGTTTCCACAAACTTCCCCGGTTTCTCGGAACAGTTATACTTCCATTCAAAATAACACTTAGGTTTACTGCTATAATCCATTTCATTCACTTGCATTATTCACCTGAAACAAAAAAATAGTAATCATGATTACATTTTTACGTAACATACCTAGAAAACTACATGTTATTGCAAATTTGAATATATATAATTTGTGATGGCAAGGTGGCAGTTAATAACATTTTATTGTAAAATTTCATTAAATATTAAAAAACATAATTCATTGCTTGTGGAATGTCAAATTGGGGAGAGAAGTTCTTACGTGACCACTAATAAAATTATTATTTAAATATTCTATGTTTAAAAAATTGTGGGCACCGTCATGAATTACTTGAATTGCCCAAAAGTACTTAATTTGTACCCAGTGTTATTTGACTGTATACAGCCCATTTTAACAGTTTATTTATCATGTTGTAATTTAATTACATTATTAGAAGATGTACACCAAAAATTATTAAAAATTTATGTTTTCACAAATACAACTTTTTTTTCGCGAGGAAAAAGGAGGAACAGTGATACTGTTGAAGGAAGAAGGGAAAGGATGTTGTCAACAATCACTTTGTTAATTCATTGTCATTACTAATTTAATCAATTTTATTATGTCGAGATGAAATAAAGATGTCTCTCCCTTCATCAATGAATGACAGCGTTAATGCTAACATCTTTGTTCAACTCATACCATTGCCCCTGCTAGTTTTCTTAGAAATTTCCAAAGTTTTTCCTATACCATCCCATATATCTTGTATAGCGTTAGAAAGCTATTTATAAATTTGCTACAGCATTTACTGGAACGCTTTTTCTGATTTTCGTAGTCATTTGGAAAATATTCATGTGTTAATATTATTTTGGCTTTATGACGTTAGTGTATTTTGAGCTTCATACGCAAATAACACAAAAACCATTAAGTTTACGGATTAGCTTGTCATAAAACTGTTTTAATTTACACAATAATTGTTCTTTAAAATGGTGCTTACAAGATTGATTAATGATGATTAGTTTAGAAGATAATAACTATTTTAACAAGGTACCTCGATTTGCAGCGCGACAGGTGCTGCTATCTTGAATTCTGAGAGTTGCTCAAAGGTACTTGTGTGGTACCGGTGTATCATGAGTCTACAAGCCTTAAAGAAGAAACATCGGTAATAAAAAAAACTAAAGACGCGAAAAAGCACTTCTGCCCACGGCTGTTGGACTAATGTGACAAAGCTTCAAGGTGTACACATCAACAAACATCTAAGATGGAAATATCAGATTAACGATCTTTCTAATAAATTAAGTAAAATGTGTTTTGCTATGAGAATATTATCAAATTGTTTTAGTTTCAACTCTAGGAAAGTTATTTGGTTATATAGAATCTCATTTAAGGTATAGTGTAATTTTTTGGGGTAACACGACTGATGCCAAAAGAATGCTTTTATATTACAAAAGAAAATTGTAAAAATCATGACTAATAGTAACATCAGAGAATCTTCTAAGCAGCTGTTTGACATTTTACCCCTTCCATGCCTTTATATTTATCAAATCTTAATATTTGCCGACACTAATGTTAAAAATAATTTACTCAACTCTGATATTAATTTATACTCTAGAAGTAAAGATAATTATCATATACCTCTTCATAATTCTTCCCATTATGCTAGAAGACCTCTTTATTCTGCTTTCATACTCTACTAGAAGTAAAGATAATTATCGTATACCTCTTCATAATTCTTCCCATTATGCTAAGACCTCTTTATTCTGCNAGAAGTAAAGATAATTATCGTATACCTCTTCATAATTCTTCCCATTATGCTAAGACCTCTTTATTCTGCTTTCATGCTCTACTAGAAGTAAAGATAATTATCGATATGGAGAAGTATTAAGAAGGGTAATACGATTCTGGAGAAATAAGACCTATAAAGTTTTTTAATATACTACCCTAAAAATTTAAAAATATTACATCCTTAAATATATTTAAGCAGAGATTAAACTTTGTTTTTATATTGTTACAGTTTTTGGAACATAAAATGCTTCCAAAAACTGTAATAAAACCATAATTTTTATTCCTTTAAATTAAACTTTCCACATAAAAATCATTTACAGNATGCTTCCAAAAACTGTAATAAAACCATAATTTTTATTCCTTTAAATTAAACTTTCCACATAAAAATCATTTACAGTATCAAAACAGAGTTCCATTAAAAAAAAGTTTGCTATGGCAATTTTAATTGTTTTATTGTTTTAGGTTTATTATATTTCCTNCTATGGCAATTTTAATTGTTTTATTGTTTTAGGTTTATTATATTTCCTTCATTGGTTCAGAAATATCACACTCAAAATGTAGCTTATGTTCTAGAGTGAAACAAACATCTATAATTAGTTGAGCTCTTGTTCAGTAATCGGTATAGAGCTTGTAGTTTTAAATTTACTTTTAACTTATATGGCTACTACACTTTGTAAAAACATTTATTTAAAAGTAGCTCACATAAAATATTGAACCATTATGTTTACTCGTATAACAATGGTAGTATAAAGTTAATAACCCTAAAAGATACATTTGTTTAATTCAGACACAGAATACCTTATGCAAATCCATAGAGTTATGTAACTGCCAGCAAATTAAGGAGTCATTGATCATTGCTGCAACGTGTCTTGAGAAAAAACAGAAGAGTAATTGTTAAGGTTACAAAAAACATATTTTTCTATGGTTCTTCATTTATTCATTCATTCATTTATTGTTCCACAAGACTACAAAATTAGTGTAATAGTATATTGAACTAGTAGTATGGGAATTAATCAACAATCATGCAAAAATATTTTAAAACATATGCAAAAGCTCTTTATAAACCTAAGTCTGAACGGTAGAGATATCAATACCAATACCTGCTGGGTTTGTTGGGGTTGTGTCAGAAAATTAAGGTTTTTTCAGTTTATGTAACAGAAATGGAAATTTTTGAGACCCACATAAATTCATGGTTTCATGTGTTACAAACAAATAAAATATTTGATGAGTGTTATAGTCTACAGGACACTTGTTTAGTTGTTACAATCAGTGAGTTACAGGTTTCGTGTTTGGCTATAGCTAGATTAACCACTGTGACTAGACCTGTAGCAAGCTGTACGGTTTTATGAATCATTTATGCACACAATCCTAGGGCACTGAGCTTCACGGTGTACAGTGCCATGCCTGCCAAAATTAACTTTCCTGTTATTCCAAAACACAAAAAAATAACACTTTAGTTTTAATCAATATTGAATTAAAGTGTTAAAATCTGAAAGAAAAAAAAATCTCTGTTTACTATATTTTATGTGCAAGAATTAAAGAGGAATAAATACACGCATGGTAGGAATGTTTGTAAAATGACAATAATTATGGCAAACTATGACTTACCCAAACTTTCCAAACTTTCTAAACTGTGAATTGTGAATTTGATTGGGTGAGGCAAATGTAATTTGAAATAGAAAGTAACTTGTTAATTGCTATACTGAAATATACTTACTCTGTCTTACGTGTAATTCTTGCATTTAATAAAAATGTGCGCTACAGAGTGAACATTTGTTAACTAGTAATTAGCAATATTATTTTCATTGTATGCAGTTACAAGATTACAGAAGTGTAATGAAGATAACTGAAAGCAGAAAGTTCGTAGCTACCGCTCTCCTATGTGGTTAAAATATTTTTGAAGTTCTGCACACCGTAACAAGGAAATCACGAGTTGTAATTGTTGAAGAAAGAGTTTATTAACTTTGGTGTTTCTTCTTCAGTTAATATGCTTGTCACCCATCTATTTCTTAAAACATAAAAGTCTCTCGCTTCTTTCCTGTACATGCACAGAAAAATAATTGTTTTACCATTTTTATGTTGAAAATATTTTCAGTAAAGAAAAGATTATGATTACATCATGGTTAGAAAATATTAGTGATTTGCTAGTAAAATATTTTTAATTATTAAAATTTATCTTTTTTGAGTGATGGCAAGTTAAGTTTCAACGTTTTTTGGCTGTGTGATGCAAGCACGCAGTACTTTTTTAATTTACTACCCACGTGCACAAGCTGTGTGCGCATGGAGCAGGCACAGATAGGGCAAGATTCTAGTGTTTCTTTGCGGTCCGGCCAGCGTGAGGAACTGGCGTGAAGAGCAACAGTTGTACTTATCTACAGTAGAGCATTGAGGTGGTGCATGCAAGATTGAAAATCTGTAAATCATTATCTACGACATAAAAATTAATCTCTTACCAAGTAATATTGCATTAAAGGAAAACATAAATTTTAAGTCAATAATAGTTCAGATTTAAAACTTTAATTGAATAAAATATTACGCAAAATGTATGGAAATTTGGTTAGTGCTAGAGTACAAGAACATTGCCTCATGCACAGCCACTGTAACCTTGTCATGATATAAGTAATCAATTCTTAAGTTCACAATGAAGCAGACTTGTTGAACTACTTGTATATATAAACAAGCAATGCTTCTTTTATTATGTGTACTTGAAAAATAAATAAAATGTATTTTGAGACTGTAAAATTAAAATGAGCAATACTTTCCTTATAATGCTAAATACACAAGCTTTCAGAATAAGAAATGCTGATTTCATAAATATAAGTCTAATAATTTTTTTTTTAGTTGTAGTGCACCAATGTATGTAGAGTCTGAAATGTATAGAGACATATGAGAATTTTGCAGGAATGTACATTAATTTTGTACCACTGTGCTAGACACCCTGACACTGCACACACCCCCTTTTACATTACACTATACATGCCCTCTGGGTGCTACTGGGTGGCCACCAGGACTGAGCTAGATGTTGGAGTAGGAGGTATGAACACAGTATGTCATGGGTCATCCTTCCTGTGCACAAGCTGTTAGGGTGATATTTCGAACATTGCTGTGTGGCCCTTGGTGCAGCTGATGCCTTATCTAGTCCTTACTTGATTTCCTGTATTGCAAGGGAAGCTATTGTCTAAGACATTACCATCCCCTTATTTTGCANTTATCTAGTCCTTACTTGATTTCCTGTATTGCAAGGGAAGCTATTGTCTAAGACATTACCATCCCCTTATTTTGCAGTTCTTTGTAACCGTTATTGCATTCAACATGGCAAAGCTATATCACAGATTTTCATGATACATGTATTTTATGTATAATAAAGAAATTAGTGCACCTTAGTACGTTTGTGCAAATAGCATACAATAGAGCTGCTGTTGTGCATTTTAGGGTGGTTGTAGGATGTGCGGTAGCAAATATGTCTGCCACTTCTTGTGAGTTACACCAGTTACACCTGTGTCGNCTTATCTAGTCCTTACTTGATTTCCTGTATTGCAAGGGAAGCTATTGTCTAAGACATTACCATCCCCTTATTTTGCTGTTCTTTGTAACCGTTATTGCATTCAACATGGCAAAGCTATATCACAGATTTTCATGATACATGTATTTTATGTATAATAAAGAAATTAGTGCAGCTTAGTACGTTTGTGCAAATAGCATACAACAGAGCTGCTGTTGTGCATTTTAGGGTGGTTGTAGGATGTGCGGTAGCTAATATGTCTGCCACTTCTTGCGAGTTACACCAGTTACACCTGTGTTGNTTATTGCATTCAACATGGCAAAGCTATATCACAGATTTTCATGATACATGTATTTTATGTATAATAAAGAAATTAGTGCAGCTTAGTACGTTTGTGCAAATAGCATACAATAGAGCTGCTGTTGTGCATTTTAGGGTGGTTGTAGGATGTGCGGTAGCAAATATGTCTGCCACTTCTTGTGAGTTACACCAGTTACACCTGTGTCGACCTTCACAGTGGCACCAAGCGCAAATCCCGCAATTGGTATTCCTCTTCCCTGAAATTGTGAGGAAAGGTTATAGGTTAGTGAATGAACGTGCTCCTTCCTGAATCATCAGGCCTGTAGACACCACATTGTGAGACCCGTGATGTGTATGTCATAGTATGCTCTGCATACTGCCAATACTACCACAGATTCCACCTACATGCTTACCTGAGTTCAAGGAACGTAATATCCCACCACTTGCATAATGTGCCACAACTGCTCTCATGCCAATCTTTATACAAGCTTGTTGATAGAGCACTATTATGAAGGGATACCGGGTCACAGGTCTACCGACAACATGGCTAACCAATAAGTTTTCTGAGCTAAGTTCACTTTGAAACCAAAACAGTTGGGTACTGAAGGAATTAATTGTGTTTTGGAGGGTGGAAACTGACTTTTGACTGCTATGGACTAAGTTGGTCACACAACAAAGAAATGCCACAGTTGATATAAGAAATGGTTTTAGGATATATCTTCTGTTTAGTTACACTTTGCATTGATTACATTGTCAGACCTGCTCACCTATGAACCTAGTTTGATTGTATATTAGAGTTTAGTAATGCAGCTGATATTTAAAAGCTATTAAATTTTTTGGCAGAATGTTTTTATAAAATGGTACTTTTGCAATGTTATATAATACACCTTTTGGAATTTCTTGTTCTTAGTTTATTTCATCACCCACAACTTAAAACTTCTCTTCATAAATAAAAACCTGTAATTACAAAGTTAGTACATTAATGGTCTCAAAAGAACTGTTTAAAGAAAACTGCATGTTGCCCATTATATATAAATGTATACCAGAGTATTAAGAAACACCTTTTAAGTACAACAATTAACAAAATAATAAATATTATTAACATATTTTGAGTGAAAATATTCTACATTATATACCTTGGAAANAAAACTATGTTAAAAACGTGAGACCATACCATTGTGTGCAATTTAAATGGCTGTGTGGAGTGGCTGTACTGTCATACATGAAAATAACTTTTAACAAAGCTTTAAAAATTAGTAATAAACTAGAGGCTAAGCACAATTACTTACATGTTAATACATACTTGTAGGTAGACACTTACACACACACGCGTGCACAAATATCTAGTAGGGTGGCACATTTTCCCATGCAGGTGTGGGGTTTGTAATCTCCAGCAGGTTGGACCTGTTTTTCAGGCAGAGTGTGATACTGTTATTCAACAGGTTATTTGTTTATACTTTGTATGTCTAACAGCCAGAGGGCAAACCACAACAAGGCAAATAATTTATACACTTAAGATTTAACTGTATCAATATGTGGAGAGCAAGGAAGCTTTATGTTGAGACTTGAAGGCTGCATGAATTTTCTGATCAACTGATCTCCAGCCTTTTAATATTGCACTCTCATTTGAGGATGGTAAAGCTCTTTATCACAATGATATTCTAGCTGGAGTTGGTGTGTCATTGCTCATTGCCTGATGAAATTGGTTCAGTCCTTCATGAACTCATGTGGGAATATGCCACGATACCATTTCTTCATGTTCCTTTCTGCAAATACCACCTTGCGTTTACTTGTGCTTGTGTGCTTGTCAATTACAACATGTCTGGATTTGTTTTAATGTGAGGATAGTTGAGCAACATTTTTCCAGAAATTGGTTATGATATCTTTTGTTTGCTGATGTGGTGTCTTCCTATGTTTCAGACTGGAGAATATGTTGCGACAATTGGTTTTATTGTCATGACAATGAACTTGGGAGTTTTAAAAGTGTAAATACTGCTGCTAAATTACCAAATATTTGGAAGCATGAACATGCATGAAAAGGATGAGTCTATTAAACCGGTTACTACTTCAGGTAGCGAGTGCAAATACACGTTTGTGTTACGTCATAGCAGGGATCCACCAACACTGCCGCCAGCACAAGAAAAACATTCCAGCATCATACTTCCAGCATGTAGAGAAAATTTTATTCCATTACAGTCATCCCCAGTTGCAAGTCAGTCAGTTGTAGTGAAACCCAACCATGTGGTAACAGTTGGAAAAAACATGACCTCAAGTGAAGTTTGTCTCATAGAGTTGCAATCTGCTGGTATTAGGACTGAGCAAAACTCTTCAGTGCTTGCATCACAAAGTTTAATGGCGGGGTCTGACTTTTCAAAGACGAGTCAACAAAATTCAGTAGATCAAATTAGTACCATTCCACCTGTAGTTAAAAAATCAAACATTATACTGCCTGCATCTCGTGAATCTCTTGTTCCATTACAGCCACCACAGACTTTATTTAAACCCCCAGTTAGGACTAGCCATGCATTTCCCACCGCCCCTAAAGTAATGGTTAGAAAATTTAATTTGTCATACAATAGTCAGACAAACACTCACTTACAAAATAAATTACTCTCTAAAGTACGGATTTTGGATGAAGAGTACAAAATTCCTACATCAATCACTGTTTCTTCTGTTGTATCCAAAGGTGATTTTTTATATACGGTGAACTCAGAGTTGTGTAATAGTGGGAGTAAAGTTCAACTGACAAAAGTAAATTCATCTGAACTAAATTCCATTCTAAGTCGTGTAGAACAGCCGTCTATGGCTGTTGGTTCAAGTTCTACAGTTGCGGTGGTTTCACCGACATACAGTTCTCAGAAAACATCTGCATGTGTTCCAGTTTCTGCAGTACCTTTAAAACTTGTGCCTACTATATTAAAAAGATCTCCAGCAAAGACTGTGGTGACGCCATCTGGTTCTGGAACTACAGGTTCCATACCTAGTACTGGTCCCAGTACAGGTCCTCGCACTTCCGTTCCAGTTATTATAATGAACAACAAAGGAGCAACTGTCACCACAGCTGTCAACAAGCCAATAGTTTCCTTAGCAGGTAAATCTGTCATTACGAAAGACAACAAGATATTTAACATCAAAATTGTCGATGGCAAGTGCGTGTTGTACGAAAATGTGGATAGTAAAAGTACAGCTGTTTCAGAAGTATCTAATCAACCCAAAGTTATCAAACAAGCTGACTTAAAAATGTTTAGGACACCAAAGTTTATTAAAGTTGACTCTCGTGCTAGTGGTTATATTTTGAAGCGATGTATTCAGAATAGTGAAGATGCCAGAGTCGCTGTATCAAAGCAGTTACATGTGAACGTAATTAGTGAAAAGATGCCACAGCCTTCAGAGCACATGGATAAGCCAGAACAAAACACTACTGCTCCACTCGAGGCTACCAGAGGTGAGTTAATCATGCACGAGACATCTACAAATCCTGTGGGGTCTGAAACTGTCCCTAGCAACATTAGTGTTTCTTATGATCCAATAAGTGATGGCTTAGATTGGGATGCTAATGAGATACTGAAGACCCTTGATGGAGAACATACGGAAACTAGGCATAATCTAGTAAACAGTGATGAACAAGTAAAGCAGATCAAAGAAGTGCAGTGTGTTAGAGAAGTGGAACTTCCAGCACGGAAGATACATGTTGTCGATGCTTGGTCACAGACAGATCGCTACTCCCCCTTTGAGATAATATCTCCTGCTGCCAAATATGGCAGTGGCTCAGTCCTCAAAAAACAAACTGTGACAGCGACTTCTGCCCCTGTTGCTGTTGTAGAGCGTATTCCACCAGTTCACTCTGTGGCTCCTTGTGTGCAGGAAGCACAGCCTGAAGCTAAGAGAGCAAAGCTTGATGTTGGAGAAACCGAAGGATGTTTGTCTAGTAGTCAAAATAAAAGTAATGATGGTTTGACTNTTGTGTGCAGGAAGCACAGCCTGAAGCTAAGAGAGCAAAGCTTGATGTTGGAGAAACCGAAGGATGTTTGTCTAGTGGTCAAAATAAAAGTACATGTGTTCAAAATACCACCTTAAACTCACATGCCCATAAAGAAATTGAACCGGTTGTGAATACAGCTGTTAACTTCGATAGTGCTACTTTATGGCATGACCTACTGAAAAATTGCAGTGCTACAGAGATTGAACCGGATCAGTTGTTAATGTTGGAAACAGGAACATCGGATGCAAATGTTCGAAATGGTTATCGTGATAAAAGCTCAGTGCATGATCTTATTGTGAAACATAACATTGATAAGCTGTGCAACAAAAATAAACTTATAAAAAATGATGGCCCATGTGGAGGAGAATACTACAAACCAATTAGTAGAAAAAGAAAGCAGACATTTCCATCTTCCACAAACCAAAAACTAGAAAACTGTGTTAAGAAAACTGAAGCTAACATTTCTGCACAATATATGAAACCACCAAATGTTAATGGTAGTGCAGTATTGGAAGATCCTAAACTGAAATTGCTGCTTGATGATAGAAGACTGCTACAAAAATTATATTATGAATGGATAAATTCTGTGAATCCAGATTTAGAGGGAAACATAGAGTTGCACTATGCAGTTACTGAAGAAAATGTGAACCTTGTTCGAAGGCAGTGCATGGTTATTTGTGCTCGAAAACTTTCTGTGGACTTCAAAAATAATGAACGTGAAACTGCACTTCACTTAGCAGTGAGAAATGGCCACAAACAAATAACGCAAATTCTTCTCAGTTACGATGCCGATCCGTGTGTTAAAAACAGTAAAGGGAACACTGCCCTTCACCTTGCTGTGTTGGCAGATAGCGTAGGTAGCCTTCGCGCACTGTTAGCCAGAGACAGCACATGGGCTCTGCCCCTCGATGTTCTGAATGATGAGGGGCTCGCACCATTACACTTATGTGCTATGAACAACAAGAACAAACAACTCCTGGAGCTATTGGCAGCTGGAGCAAATGTCAACTTGGAGGATGGCAAGAGTGGTCGAACTGCGCTCTTTCATGCTGTGGAGGCAGACAACAACCAGATAGTCCGCATACTGTTGGCAGCTGGAGCGGACTCCTCTCTGCAAAATTTTTCAGGTCACACCCCTCTGCATGCAGCAAGTGAAGTGTCTGTTACGGATAAGCGTGTAATGAGTGAACTCATAACGAATGAAGGAATATCTTCAAGCGCAAGTGTTAAACTTAAGAAAAAGCCTGGACTGAAGAGTATAAAAAATACTGATTATTCAGATGATGAAGATGATCCTAAGTGTGTACGTAATCGTAGAAAATCTGTAGACAACAAATGTTGAGTATATCTTATCCTTAGACTAATGCCGCAAGGTTTCTGAAAAAATAAGCTATTTTGGAAAAGTGGCTGCATGTTAATTTTTAATTAAATTTTGTGATGTTTGAAATACAATTTAACAAATTTTTAAATTATTTTGTTGTTTATTGATTTGTGGGTATTATTTATGTTTTTTTTTTTGTGGTTTTGCAGCTATTGCTGAGTCATAGTAATTAATTTTAACTTTTATGCCAATAATAATTACTATTTATGTAGAGAAATTAAAGCTAATTTTTTAAAAATGTATTTATTGGCTATGTTGATTTTAATGGTGTAGAATCTTTATCGGCCAAGTTGTACTATATTTTTTGTTTTACATTACATGTGGCATATCTAGTTACATACATCTAATCTGGAAGGCTATGTTTATTCAAGTATGTATACCAAAATTAATGTAGTGCTTTTTGTAGATAGTTTCTCAGTGGAATGCTGATATCAAGAAAGATGTTTATTATTTTATACTGTTGTATGTTTTAAGATGTTATTTATATGTGTGCCTTTTAACATGCTCCCTCTTTTTTTCTAAGATTCTTTATTAGGGAAAATAGTTTATTAAAACAGGAGTGTGGAATAATGTGTTAGTTTTATTTGTGATCTTAGTATAGCAAAATATGGGCCTGAACAGATTTTTCTGTATGTTTGATTTATGCTATTCTGTGATTAAAGTAAAAGTTACACATCAAACTTTCTCAGCTTGAGAAAGAGGTTTTGTAGCAAAATCTTGTGTATGTCAATCAACCACCAAACCATAACTTGCCAAAGAAATTTTGCTCTGTCATTTATGTAAACATAAATAGATTACACTTTTCAAGTATAAAGATTTAAACAATTTTGCAGAAGTTTTGTTAAATAGGCTTGTGAAAGCTATATGTTACATGAGTGTCATGTATAATCTTGCACCGTATTTCTAATTTTAAATTGCAACTGTGAGTGTTAGTACTGATTATTATTTAAGTGGGTACTCAACAAATTTTTTTTTGCAGTTTGTGTAGCATTGTTTAATATAACAGGGTATTAAATTTATTTCTGATGAAAAAATGTTGACAAACTTCTGAGTTGTTAGCAGTTGTTTGACAGAAGGAATAGTGTCTTAAATTAAAATCTTTTATATTTTGGTTAGATAAGCCCAGTCTGACCTTGGAAATTGCAAAATATATCTGTAAAATAATTGATCAAAATATATGCATCATATACTGTATCTAAAAACAGTGTATGGCACTCTTGCATTTTATTTTAGGGTTGTGTGTGAAACTAATAAGCTTCTATTGTTATTAAGGCTACATGCAAGTATTTTATGTATAATTTAGCTGCAACACACACAGCCCTAAAATAACCTGCAAGAATGGCATACATTTTCTAATTATTCTCATTTTATATTCTAATTTTTTTCCATGCCATAATTGTTGAAACTATGACAAATAAGTTTTAGAAAATTAACATATTTTTGTTAGTGTGTGTTGGTAGAATATGTTTGAAACTACATTTTCTGTATTGACAGAATATGGAAGTGATTATATAATTTGATGCAAATGCCTAAATATATATTTGAGATATATAAAATCAGGTTACTTTTGTTTGTAAAGTTTGAGAAAGGAATTTAGTTTGTTTTATTAACTGCAGAGTAGGCTAAATTTTACAGTAAAAATAAGTTATTACAGTTTATGTGAGATTTTCAAATGTTACAAAACTACTATAGAAGTACATAATTTTCATCATTGAATTACTTTTTTAGGGTAAATTACTGTTAAACATTCAGGTTCATATTATTTGTGTAAAAGGAATCTGTGTAAAATATGCCATTATTTTGTAACCAGTTGGTGTCTTATTTAAATTATGTAGTGATAATGGCTGATAAGCATACACAGTAATGGATGGTGTGTATGCATAGCCTCCTTCTGTGTTTATTCAGGGAGATAAGNTAATGGCTGATAAGCATACACAGTAATGGATGGTGTGTATGCATAGCCTCCTTCTGTGTTTATTCAGGGAGATAAGCATCAGGAAAAACCTGGAACAGTCAGGGAATTCAACGTTTCTGAAAATGCCTGGGAAATATATTTGAGATCAGGGAAATTAGAGAAAAGTGAACTACAACACTTCAGATGCATGTCATTTTGCACATTGTACTGTGCATTATTTAGATCAATTTTACCTTTTTCAAAGTAATTGAAAGCTTAGAGGCAATTGTGTCACCTCCTGTGTGATTATAACAGGTATTTTAGGCCTACATATTTTTGTGGAATGGTTTGTTAATTCAGTAAAAGTTGAGATAATAGAAATTGACATTTTATGTACCAGCAAATAAGTTTAGACTGAAATGGTGTTTCAATCACTTTTACTAATACTCAGTGTATTGCTAGATTTTTTTCTTTGGGTCGTGACTTAGTTTCTGGCCTTGAGAAATATAATATTCCATCTATAACATGTCAAAATTTTTTCATATTATAATTNGTCGTGACTTAGTTTCTGGCCTTGAGAAATATAATATTCCATCTATAACATGTCAAAATTTTTTCATATTATAATTTGGTATATTCTTTCTATTGTCTTTTGGTAAAATTTGTTACTGGCTTAAAATGCTCCTGAAAGACTAGGCGGTGGTAACCATTGAAAGAAATGTGTGTATTAAAAAAAATTACGTAGAAAAAAGAATTAATTTTAAATTTATGCTATGTAAGTTGGGGCAAAGTAACTGGAGAAGTCAGGGAAATCGTTACAAGGCTCCTGCTAGCCACCCTGTTATTTCTTCCGTCTTCACCTTACTTTCATGCTAAATTTTTCAAAAAGCAAGATTAGCATTTTTTATTTATTTTATGGGAAATTGTGCATTGCTAAGTGACTGTTGAAGATGACATTGAAGTGTTATGGTGCAGTGTAAATAGAAATACAGTGAGTCCTCATTAAACTGTATTTTTATATCCCTTCACTGAAGCATGGTTTCCTTATTAGAAACTGTGTTAAGTGTGCGTCTTAACTTGAGCATTGTTTCCAGTGCTTTTGTGCTCATTAGCAGTTCCTTCACTGAAAAAAATAGCTATGGTCATATCCACACAGTTTTGTAATCCCGGTTGGTACACTATTTTGGCGCAGTAAGTATTGCCATGAGAGTAATCTAAACACGTCAATATCAAAATGTATTTGGCCAAAACTAGTGTATTGTCAGTATTTGCTGTTTAGTGAAAAAGAAGAATATTGAAAGTAGGTGAATGTGGGTAAGAAATATGTTCAGTTGATGCCAAAATATGTCACAATTTGACAAAATGGATGGTATTTATTGTTCAGAGTTTTTTACTATGGTATCAAAAAAATTTAAACTTAAGATTACCCTCATAGAATAATAAATCTCTACACTTGATGCAGTGTTTCAACAGGCTGTTTGTATGAATTGTTACTTATTTCTGACATTTCAGTTTTTAGCTAAAGATGATTTGTATACTCCTTTCANCAGGCTGTTTGTATGAATTGTTACTTATTTCTGACATTTCAGTTTTTAGCTAAAGATGATTTGTATACTCCTTTCAGTACAGGGGCATAGCCATGAGGGAGAGGGAGGAGAAAAGGAGGTTGTAACCCCCTTTGACAACAAGATTTTCATCAGCATTAAAGTTATTACTGAGCCTTTAATTGTGATAAATATATTTAATTGCCATAAACTACGGTATAATGCATTTTATTGTGTTGCGAAGTAATTTTTCTCCTAGTATTTGTCCTAATTAAAAACATGTCAGCACTGCTAACGTAAGTGTAACCTCCCTTCCTTCAGTCAGTGTAAACACCCCCTGCTTTAGTAAATCCCTGCGTTGCTGTCACACTCATTCTACCTCCCGATCACCAGTTCAATTCGACATGGTATAAAAAATATTATTGTTACTCTCCCCATTAAATCATTTCTCATATTGATGGANTCACCAGTTCAATTCGACATGGTATAAAAAATATTATTGTTACTCTCCCCATTAAATCATTTCTCATATTGATGGAACATTCTGGAAAATATTTTAGCGTATGCAGGAAACTCCTGCCTAGCTTGAGAAACAATTATTTCTGTAATTAAATGATGAAAGAAAATCTTAAATTTTTCAGACTTTTAGAGTTTGTAATGATGCAGCGTCTGGTATTGAGGGCTGGAAGTTACAACTCTGTTAGCTCAGTGGTAGCAAGATGAAACTCTTTAAAAAGGCGCCAATGAAATAATGTCATTCCGGTTTATTTGTTCTATACTTTTATTTATCAATCAATTGAAACAGTTCACATACGATCTTCATGTATGCCGAGTACGAACAGGTTCACAGGCAAACATACAAGTACAGAGAAGCACCACAGTAATTTACTACTGACTATTCACATCTTGAAAACTTGGCTCGCCAGAAGAAAATACAGGTAGCGACCTCCCACACCGGCTGAGAATTAAATGAGTAGAATAAAGTTGGCGGTGTGGGCGCTATTTGCCACGCCCGACGCGGCCTCGGCGAGTCGCTGGTTGCCAACTGCTCGATTACTGAGAGTCTACTGCCAGAGCACTGAGTGTCAACTGCTGAACTGCGACAAGCTGTATCTTTAAAACTATTGCAGCTGAATGTAAAAATCCTTATTTTTACTAGGTACCGTTGGTTGTACATTAGGTGACCCATAAAAAAATCTAAAGGAGTTGATATTTATATAAGCTGTATTTTATTCTCTTCATGTGTTTTTAATTGTCAATACCAATATGCAGTGGTTTTCAAATATCTCCGTGTAATGTTATCTAAAACTTGACAGCTCTAATGGGAATGCCCTACAAATATATTTGAACAGATATTTAATATATATAGAAATTTGGTGTTGTCAATTTATGGTAGCAAACTGAGAGGAAATTTTTGAAGGAACTTGCTGACACTGTGTAATTGAGGTTCATGTCACAGCTTTAGAAACATAAACAAAGTTTATTTCGATAAGGAAAAAACAGCATCAGATAAAGTTTGGTTACTTATAATGGCACACGGACTTTCTTTTTATGTCTTAGCTATCAAGAAAGTTGCTCACTTGTCTGGTATTGAAGTATANTTATAATGGCACACGGACTTTCTTTTTATGTCTTAGCTATCAAGAAAGTTGCTCACTTGTCTGGTATTGAAGTATATTCCTGACCGAACTAGTAATGATGTCCTGTTACAAGTATATTTTATGTGGAATTTNCTGACCGAACTAGTAATGATGTCCTGTTACAAGTATATTTTATGTGGAATATACACCCTTTTTACAGTTGTATAAAATTTTAATTAACTAAAAAAAAATTAATCATGATAACAGTAGTTGCAAAATAAAGCTCCATGTAACTGATCTTGTATTGACAAGTATCAGAATGATAAAAAGTTATTGGAACAAATATAAACTAAATTGATATAAATTCTTAAAATGGTATTGATATGAATGAAAATTTATTATGTATTTAAGTTATTGAATAAACAAGCCACTTGGGCAATTGTACTGCAAATTGTTTGCTTCAGTGTTACAACTGTTTTTTCGATTTTTCCAATGTGTGCCATAAAGCCGGGATATTAAGTGAAACGATTGGATTAATAATGTTTTGTGCCACTTTTTTGCTACCCAGATATTTCCTCTTACTCATTGTTACAACATGCTGTACCATACACACAGTGAACATAGTCTTTTGTTCCCAAGCGTGGAGCACAAACTTGCAAACTGTCATTTCATATGCCACAAATTCTCTTGTCAGTATACGATGTAGTTTAGCACAATGCAGCAGCGAAGTACAATCATGCTACAATATCAATTTATTTGTGCTTTTTTTTTTTTTGTGTAAAAGCAAATATTAGTATTATCCTTTAATTTTCAAAATAACATTAAGTATTTGTTTGAAACTAGCAAAAGCCCATAAATCCAATACAAATATTGAACAGTATTTTGTTTTGAATTGTGTTACCTATTCAGATTCTCTCTTATTTATTTTTCACCATTTGAGCCCCTCTCTCTCTCTCTCTCTCTCTCTCTCTCTCTCTCTCTCTCTCTCTCTCTCT
>NQII01000697.1:967867-984308 GCA_002778355.1 Clitarchus hookeri
TTTTTTTGCTGTCCACAGTTTTCAAAAACAATTTTTGAAGCTTATGCTAAACAGATTTTTTCCATTCTGTGTTTATGAATAGCATTTCCAGGGGAAAAAAACTGAGGGGCTGCTGCAGCTCTCCTCCTTGAAATAACTGTTTTATATTAATGTTTTACCTTCAGATTCATATCAATATAGTGTTACCAGACATCCCCGTTTCGCAGGGACAGTCCCCAAATTCTTACTTTAGTCCTCGACTGGCATATGTCCCCTAAATGTCCCTGATTTTGTATATATTACCTTAATTGTCTTCGTTTTTAAATGCCATACTTATATAATTGTTTATAAATCGGAGTTAAAGATTGTGCACCTGACAAGTAGCCTATGAAACACACCCAATGTGCTGTTTCAACCCTTTACTGTATCACACTGTCTTTATTCTTGCTCCAACCAACAAATGTTCAGACTCACGTGGCACACTACTTCGTGTTTGGCGACCGGCCAGTGTCGCACTCTCTCGGCATTCACTTGATACACTGTTTCGTCTCCAATTTCACACGGCACACTGTTTCATTTGGGACAGACCAGTGTTGCACTCTCTCGGCCCTCGCCCAATACACTGTACAGTCGGACATCTCAGTGTTTAGACACAAGTGTTTCGAAACATACACTCTGAAGCCATTTCTACTAAGTATCGTTATTGTTTTGTAGGTTTGTTGACTGCAAGATTGAAAAGTAGACAGTAGAGCTAATTCGTACAGTTTTGCAACCTGAAGGTGCAACAGTAGCGTTCACTGTTTTTCTTTATGCTCACATAATCATTGTTTCCTGTTTAAGTACACTTTGGCAACATTCCCTAATTAGTGTTTAGCCATTACGAATGTAACTGGAGGTTCATGTGGTTTGAATTTTGAGAATGGTAAAAATATTGAGTCAAAAAACAAAGAAAAGTAAATATATTGTCACTAATGCGTTATTGAAGGAATTTTCTTTCTTGAAGAGGGAAGTTGACGACCAAAATGCAGTCTGTTCATTGTGCCAAGCTTCCTTCACCGTTATGATCTCGGATCAAGTAAATACAAGTGCTTTATTTTAAAATGTCAAAAGTTATATTGAAAAGCAAATTTGTTTTATAAATGGCATAAATGTTTGAATATTTGGTATTTAAGTGCTTGTTTGGCACATAAAAATACATTTTAAGTGTTTATAAAGTGNGGCATAAATGTTTGAATATTTGGTATTTAAGTGCTTGTTTGGCACATAAAAATACATTTTAAGTGTTTATAAAGTGAACAGAGAAGAATAAAAGTCTGTTGAATATATGTTATGTGAAGATAAAAATACTATTAAATATATTTGTTTACTAGAAATGAACTTAGTAATATTTAAAATTGTTTAAAAATGGATTTGGTTTTTTTTTACTGTTGTAAAATGTAAATTGAGACATTTTACGAAGGCCTAAGAGACAATGCATTTATTTAATTAAAGATGGTAATGATGTTTTGTAAAGAGAGAACGAAATTCATGCTTATCCCTCCGAGTAAACAAAACAAAATTCTGGAAAACCCATTCAGAATATCAGAAACTGTCCTAATTTTCCGCACGAGCTTAATTTCTTTTCAAATTTTTTGCTCACGAAAGAGCAGCCATAGCTGACAAATGTAGTTTGAATATACACCAACAGATAGCGCTAAGTACAATTATTTTTGGGGATTCAAAACAACATTATACACACTAGTTTATTATTCAGTAAAATTTGTACAACAATTATTTGACTTAAGACCGATAAAACATTGCACCATCTATTTCTATGTACACTACCTTCTTTAATAATATTGTTATTAAAAATAATGAAAAAAGTGTGTGCAAAGTGTTTCCAATCAAATACTGAAGATCGAGTTTGAACCAAGATCTTAGGTCCTTCGTTCAGGGCTGTTAATGGTGCAACCGTGCCTAAGGTAAAGAAATTTTGATCCACTGACTTCCATTTTATTTCAAAGTGCATATTCACACTCAAGAAATGTTGTCATATGACAGTGGCTTACCTGTTTGTCCATAAAAAGTTGAAGTTTAGTAAGCATTCAACTAGACAGACAGATAGAAAAAAGTGACCCTATAATTAGCTGAAGATCATGTGACAACTGATGGCTGTGACAGACTATTGCGAGTCCAGCCTTATCAACAGCTACGTGAAGTATCTAGTTTTACAAAAAGATTTGAAGATAGTCTTGGTAACACCATCTCCATCAACCTTGGGTGTTACACTATGAAGAGTGGGGTGCAAAGTTATGGTGAAAATGCATAATAAATAGAACAAGTCATTTTAGGCCAGTAGAACTTTGTCTCAGTATGAAGTCACCTTTGCATTTTAAGTGAAATTATCTCTGGTGTGCATGTTCGAGGTTGTTAGTGTTGGTGCTGTTTGAGCTTGTGCGCAGGNGAAAGAATGTGTATGTTTGCATCTCTTTATGAAAATATATCTTGCGGATTAAAAACCAAAGAACTATTATTAGTAAAAATATAAACAGAAAAAAGTAATTACCTTTGACCTGTTACCATTTTTATGAACTTAATTTTTCCCAGTAGACATGCACTGCTTTCTGTCAGATTTTGTGGCTTCAGTATCCAATGCCATTTCCAGCAGTCTGTTCTTCCTGTGCCCTTTCTTATTGTCTTGTCTCATATAAGTTGGCAAGATTTTGACAGTTAGTGAGTGGTAACTTGATTTATTCAAAACAAACAACGTGCCATTTACAAAACCCTGTATCAGCTGTTTCATGAACAAACTAAAATTAATATTACGTTGGCTATTCTGAGTGCACTGCCGACGTACATTAGACAAGCAGAAAATAACGCGGATAAGAAAGAGTTCCTAGATTTATTAATACATTCTATATTACGTGGTCATAAAAAAGTGGTTTTTAATATTAGAAACTAAACTTTGTGCTAAAGTAGAAATGTATAGGTTTTCAAAATTAAAGGCACATTAAAACGATCGGTATCCAAATGAAACGCAATTTCAAAACCTATTTTCACGTCTTATCACCCCTCTCCAACCATGCTTTCCATATGAGCCTTATATTAATTCCAAAACCATACAGAAATATTGCATAATATTGGTGAATTATTTTTCCTAATAATTTGACGAAATATATTTCAAATTTGTGTCGTTTCTATCCAGTAATAGAAGAACAGTTAACTTTAACAAGACGTGATCTATTGAGCAAAGCGAGCGGCTCACACCTCGCTCTTGACATGCTGCGCGCCATCTATTGGATCTTTTCCGAAGCATTACCAGCCAGAAAAGAATAGCATNTTTTCCGAAGCATTACCAGCCAGAAAAGAATAGCATTTGTGTGCAATATATAACAAATTTACAAACAGATACCAATAGTTTTATTTTTCGCGAGCTCTGCATAATTTTTAAAGTAACATATATTTAGTGTACAACAATTTTGAGTACTAGTAATTTCTATTCGGCTGTTAATCATTCGTCTACGTAAATTATACGCCATATTGTTCTCCCGGAAACCCATTTCCTTGTTTCTGAAGAATGTGGGACACACGTAAATAGTTTTTAAGCAATTCTAACATTATTCCACGTCACATATTTCCAACTCAAATATATTAGTAGTAATGTCTAAAGTATGATAATAGCTACAACTACCGTCTCACAAATGTTAACCCAAATTCATTGTGTCGGACAAATTAAAAAAAGAGTTAGCAAATATTTAATTTTTTGCAAGATTTTATATTTTTACTTTTATAACCTACTAATTTTTTTTTAGACAGATGGCAGTCTACAATATGTTAACATTTGTTTAGCATTACAGTACAATGGCAAGTGGATTAGCTGAGAGCATGTTGATAAAAAATACAGCCTCCACTTGACGCACCAGCTGATGGCGAAAGGATACATAAACAAAAAGTAAACACTGGCGCTACTTTCGTCGAACTGTCAGAATCTCTTCAACTTACATGAGACAGACTATATCTGTCTCCCTTTAGACTCTTTGGTGCATTCTTGAATTCCATAGTATTTCTCTGCAGTTTTTTTTGTCATTCACTTGGCATGATTTGTAGCTCATTGTTGTATCACTTATTTCATTTTTTGTTCTCTGTCACTGCCAGCATTGTTGGCCACTGTTTACATTTTCTGATTTACATTTTGTGTGTTCTGTAGTACGGTAAACCGGAGCTACTTTACTCCAATATTTTAAACTTTTAAGAAAGAAACCATTGTAAATTTTCAGTTAATTATTAAAAAAAAATAGCCAATACATTAAATGTTATCTATAAGCCATTGGCTTGGCACCACACAGATGTAACTGATATTGAACTACATATTTATATTTTATGAATTTTTGTAAAGTAACCATTAGGGGTGGGTTACTTTGCTCCAGTTTCTAAATCTATGCAAAAGTTAAAGAAAAATTTACTGTAGCAAAGTCACTTCTCTAGCATTGTGTATGTAGACTATTTTGGGTACCAAACATTTAGAGAACCTAGAAACTTATTGTTAGGCCGTGTGGTGCTATCTATGTTGTCACGGTACAAGCGATCAACAGTGGTCACCAGAATGCTTGCTAGAAAGCTCTGAAACATCTTTATACATTGGAGCAAAGTAGCCCCGGTTTACGGTATAGCTCTTGCGATAGAAATTAAATAACAGTATCTTAGTTTCTAAGCTGGTATTTGTATCCCACTGTCAGAACATTGTTTTCTTACTGGTATAATTCTAGCCTCCCAGCTTCTAATCTCTGGTTCAGTCCCATGCTCCAGTGAGTGGGGAATTGCAAGTACTTATTACTGTGTGGGTAGTGTGGTTTTTTTTTTATGAAGGAGTTTCCTTAGCATGCCTGTGTTTCCTTTTGGTCTTTTGTTGTTCCACTTCACCATTTCTGCCTTTTCTCAATCTTTCATTCTTCTGTCTGGCCAAGCTGAAGTAGCTCCGTCAAACTGCAAGATGCTAACTACATGCAGTCAGCCAAATTTCTCAACCTGCAAATTATCACTGCAACATATTGTGGTTGTGTAACAAATATCTAAAAACTTTGCAGCTTTCATGTCTCTATTTGGTACATGATTAGAAATACTTGAAGTTCTCCAAACTTTTCAATTTTCTCTCAGCATTAAATAAAAGTTAATTTCTTACTAAATACCGAGATCGTCTTTGCCTTTAACATGTAAATTTTCCAACGCCATAAATACATGAAATTTGTAATGTATTTTATAGAGCCTTATATATTTTTTTGTAGCATGTGTGTATTTGAAAGTTGTGCATTTGATATACTTTGTGAATGTAATTTTTGAAATTGTTGTGCTTTTGTATGGCTAGGGTGCTCTGTATAAAGAGTCGGAGTGAAACAAGTGTATCATACTTTTTAATAGTACTTTGGGGGAAAAAAAAAAGGCACTAAACATTGTAGTGTTGGTCATATTATTAATTCCCATTTTGGAATGTGAGGTGCAACCCAAACGTTACAGGAATTTGACAGTAAATAAAAAGTTGTTTTCTGTAATTCATAGTTTCCACTGTCTCATTCAAAGAAATTTCCTTGAGCATGTATATATTGATCTAAGTGTTTTTCAGCAGGCATGTTTTCATATTGGAGAAACCAATTTTTGTTCTTCCACTTGTTTGGATGTTTGCACAAAATTTCTTCCCTCTGTTTGATTAGGAAGTGAGAATTCTTTTTAGACAATGCCATAAAAAAAAAAAACCAACATGGACTTCATACAGCTGTGAATTTAACACATTTTTTTTTGGCTGCAGTGAACTTGCAACTTCTACAGTGACAACTTCAGTTTAGTCTCAGGATCATAACCATCAACCTACTGATTATGTTACGGAGATTATGCTGGAAGTTTACGACTTGTTTAGTTCTGTACAGACAGAAACACTACGTACCTTTTGATTGTTGCTCGGCACTTGGCACAAATTTTGCAGAAATAATGTGGCTTACAGTATGTTCAAAATGTTTGACAAACTGTGTGGAATTGTTTCGTACGAGTATGACTGTCCTATGTCACAAACGTTTGTGATGGTATACTTGCGTTGAAAAGGATAGCCTCAAAAGCTCTTGCTATGGTTTTCAGTGTTGTGTGTGTTGATGGTTGTCCAGAATGCCCATTGTTGTCAGCAGATGCTCATCCAACCTTAAAGCGTTTGTACTACAAAAAAGTTTTGCTTTGGCTCATGACATCTTCAAAGGCCTTCTGTATCATATAATGGGTTACTGCAGAAATTTCTTTTTAAGTTTGAGGGGCTGTGGGGGTGTAGTGGTTAGACTACTCGTCTTTCCCACCAAGGCTAACTGGGTTTGATTCCCGTTGGGGTGGCCCCCAGATCTTCGCTCATGGGAATCGTGCCGGACGATGCTGCTGGTTGGTGGGTTTTCTCTGGGATTACCAGTTTCTCCCGCCCTTGCATTCCAGCGCTGTTCCATACTCGCCTCACTTCAACCTCATCTGCTCTCAAGACCTCTATGTAAAGATCTGCCCAACTCTCTTCACTCGCTCATTCTTTTAAGCTTGAAACAAATTCTCATGTAGAAACTTTGCTCGTCATATTGGTTGAAAAGGAAATTGTTGAATCATTAAAACATAAGATTTCAAAACTGTACTGAACAAACGATGCATCCTCTAATCTACACAGCTGTTGGCACACTGTTCACAAACCATATTACTACCCCCATCTAGCAGTGTAAGGGTACACTACATCCAGTTCACACATGCAGTTCAAATTCCTTGGAACTTCTGGGTAACATTTTTTAGGTATTTCAATTTCAGACTTTGTAGTCTAGATCAGTATAGCATCATGAAATTTTAGATTTGCTAGTGTAGAAGATGTAAACATTATTCTTGTTATAGTTGTGTATGCTGCTGATACATAATACATTTTTGTGTTCCAATTACCTGTGTATAACTGCTTTAGGCTTTGCAAGGTTCATCTTTGGTACGTGAAGTTTTACAGGTAACATCATCCTTTCCATTGGTGAGATATTACCATTTTTCATTTTTGTTGAATAATTGTTTTTCTTGCACTAACAGTTTAGCAAAGTTGAAGAAACCTCTTTGGGGAAGTTCTTTAATCTTTTAAGATACGTATTTATTATTTTAATTTGAATACCAGGCATTTTCTTTTGTTTGACTGTAAAGTGGTGGTGAAAATCTCACTTTCTATACCAAAATGTTTATGTATATACCTAGCAAATATAAAAAATGTAATATGAATTGGTTGTGACTAGGCATCCTACATCTGCCAAACTGCAGAAAATTTCATTGACAAAGATAATTTAAAGCATATACTCTCCTTGCAAAGCACCCTAGGTAGTCACAGCATATGCTCAGGGAACAATTATACATGAGTAGTGGTTCTAGTCTAGTCCAATTAAATAAATGCAAGATTTCACTAGTATAAATGTAAGCATACTAATTGATTTTTGATGTATTTTTCTGTGATAACTTTGTCAAATATAATCCATTATTGTTAAGTATATGTATTATATGTTTGAGCACTGCCTTAGGTCTCGCGTACCATCTGGAAAGTTTTAAGTTTAAAAAACAGTGGACACATTTAATGTAACTCTGCAGGTGGCTCAAGCTAAGTTGGAATGACACTGAACTTTCTCCCTTTTTGTGGGAAGAGAACATTGTTATTATTTTTAATGGCTTCTGTGTTTTACATGTATCTGAGCTTGTCAAGTGCTGTCAGCAAGAGAGCAGATAAATGTCCAATCCTGAGTTCTGAAAATAATTTGCATGGTAAATTCTGGGATTTGTTGGTTTCTTTTGTAGGGCTTCCATACCTTATTAATTTTTTTTTTTAATTGCCCATGAACATTGTATTTGTTTTAATAGTTTGTTGTGGTGTGCTATCTTAAACATACTGTACAATTCTTCTTTTGCTTCAGTATTTTGCTAATGGAGATTTTGTAGTGATGCTGTGTATTGATTTCTGCATAACAGTTACAGAAAACTATGGCAGCTCATAAGTCTAAAAGTAGGTGAAGCACCGTGACAAAGGGTGGAAATATAATTTGTAACTTAGTGGGTTGGGAGGAAGTTGCTACCAGTGGCCCCTCCCTAGAAATATTTTAGTATTGTAGTAAAAAAAATGGATGCATAAAATGACATCACAGCTATGTTATTTAAAATAAAATATGTATGTAAAGTAACTTGTGTAACGAGAATACAAAAGTTCTGCCAGTCACTGATACAAGCGTTACCTGGTGACACATGCAGAAAATAACAGCATAGCATTGCAGAATACTTCCATCCAATGTGCTGACTTTCTGCAGTGATACAAAAGTTCAGCCAGTCACTGATACAAGCGTTACCTGGTGACACATGCAGAAAATAACAGCATAGCATTGCAGAATACTTCCATCCAATGTGCTGACTTTCTGCAGTGATACAAAAGTTCAGCCAGTCACTGATACAAGCGTTACCTGGTGACACATGCAGAAAATAACAGCATAGCATTGCAGAATACTTCCATCCAATGTGCTAACTTTCTGCAGTGATACAAAAGTTCTGCCAGTCACTGATACAAGCGTTACCTGGTGACACATGCAGAAAATAACAGCATAGCATTGCAGAATACTTCCATCCAATGTGCTGACTTTCTGCAGTGATACAAAAGATTTGTTTATGTTGTACAGTAATCAGCCAACAGGAATACATATACGTAGTTGTATGAATGAAAATTACGTACACATGTCACATTCAAGTGTTTGGGCAGCCTTCATAATATTAATTCACTAACAGTAAGTCATAAATTAAGACTTATAAAAGTAACACAATATATACTAAAGGAAACATTCTTTACTATTAACACTTAATATTTACAATGGTATATTAAAATCACATTAAACACACTCCTAATGTTTGTATGTTGTTGCACACTAAAATATTTTCAAGAAATGATTGTATCTTTTTCCCTACAAATTGTTACAATTTTATCCTTTTAATCTTCATTAGATATCTCATTCTCCGTTGTTTCATTATTTTAACCATTTCAATGCTTAGATATGTTCTAATTAATTTTTTTGATTTATCATTATTTGAAAAAAGTGTGGATATCAAAGAGAGTTCACAAGGCTTCTACAGAAATATGTGGGCTGAGTACCTCAAGCTAACACTATGATGCTAAAATGGCATAAACAAGTTCAAATAAATTGTATGCTGTATGATTGACACTTAAAACATTAAATAAAATCCCAAGAAACACATTGCTAATACACCATTGGCATTCACAAATCTTGAACAGAAAAAAAAGTAGCCTTGACAAGTTCATCCTTAGTATAACAGTTAATGTAATCAGAAATGAAGTCCACTGTGTCATTTTGTGCATCCTTGGACCTTGCGTTAAAAACAAATTTTTTTCTGATTTTGTAATATTAACTTTTGAACATCAATTGGACTACCTCTTATTATATTTAGTAACTGCACTTATTCAAGGACCCTTACTCTTTGGGATGTTCACAAAAAGATAAGTCCTCTTTGTTTAAAAAAAAAAAAAAAAATCATAAATAGCATGTTGCATGAAAATTATATTAAATCACATGTGATCTGGATCCTTCAGTTAATGCTTTTGCAATAGCATTTATATTTTTCTCCCCTGGAGAGAGCAGCAGTGCACTTAATGTGTTATCACAAATCTGCATGTTTTAGTAAAGATGGCATCAGATTACCTAAGTCTTAAAACCCTTAGGTGTTCCATGTGCCTAGTTTAATGCCAAATATCAAACATGGGAAACTAGATAGATGCTTCAAATAACTGTAGCCACACAACCTCTGGTATTGATAGTACTACAAAGTTTTAATTCCCCTGACATTTTATTTATTGGCAGCTTGACTGACATTTCTTACTTTGATAACACTGGCACAGACAGGTCTTCTGTATATTAGCAAGTCGTTCCGATCAGTTCTGATCATTGTCCTTCTTCTGATTGAAAGGTCACAAACATTATGGAGGCAAAGCAGCTTGTGTATAAATGGTTAGTTGTATGGTGCTTAAGTATTCTAGTGGTGGAAAACCTACAAGAACCAATTTTTTTCTCCTCCCCCATACATGATAAAATACTGTATATATAAAAAATTTCAAAGTAAAAAAATATTAATATATTAACTATAACTTGTAGATGATGCACTGCATGTACTGCATCACATTTCGAGTTGCCACTGACAAGACACCAACTTTCAAGTTACGATGATATACAGTTTTCAATTCCCAGAATTTTGGCCTGTTTCACAGATTCAACAGTTGAAACATCACTTAGTCGTATTATATGGGCTCAAAATGAATTACAAAGCTGGTTATGTATATGTACTTTGTGTTTTTTTCTTGTCAGCAAAGTAGTTGATTGTTTTTTAAATGTTGTATGTCATTTTCCAGATGGTATATATATATATATATCACATTGTAGACCTGTGTATGGATAGTTAACTGAACCTGTAAAGAATATTTGTTTAAAATGTGTGCATAGTACCCTGTAATGTAATGTGCATATTGTTATGTTTGCATAATTATTTAAATAATGTAATTAATTAATTTTTTATTTCAGTAGCTAATTAGATGGGCTAATATTTGATGGTTTTTTATGCTCTGTAACTCACCTTGTGTTGGTCAACACTTGTGCACAGATGAATTAAACAAATGTCGNTGGCATAAATGTTTGAATATTTGGTATTTAAGTGCTTGTTTGGCACATAAAAATACATTTTAAGTGTTTATAAAGTAAACAGAGAAGAATAAAAGTCTGTTGAATATATGTATTCTGAAGTCTAATAAACATAAAATTATAATTTTTTGTAGGTAAAAAGGTTTACTCTAATATGGGTTATTAATTTTAAAAATTATGCTTCATTATTTGACTATAATATGTGCAGGTTTTTGATGTGTAGTAAACAATAAAAGTAACTGTGAAAATATTGTCAAGAGGGCCTAGGGATTGTTTCACCAATGTTTGATAAATAAAGGCATCTCAGGAGTAACTTGCATATTGTCAGAGGGAACTTTGGGGCTGTGGCAGCTACCACACTGGTCTTCAGTCACTGCCATCTTGGCCCAAAACTTGCTTATTCGAGTCTGCACGCTGTGTGCATGCAGTAAATTTGGTCAAATTTACTTCCATTTCTCCAGCATGAATGTCACAGTGTGTCTTTCATTTTGTTTTAGGATATCTCATCACTTTTCATTGTTTTTACACAATTTATTCATGTGGTTTCAATGCTATATAAATACCAAGGTATATAATGTAGAATATTTTCATTATTTTTAATGGCTTCCAGACAGATGTAATTTAAAACTATTTGAATAAAGTGAAACCCCAATTTTACACTTTTCAAGGGACTGGGAAAAAATGTTGCAAAATGCAGGAAAGTGTAAAAAGAGGGAAACTTATGCGGTAAAAACAGTAATTGGGACTAAAAAAAGTGTATGTAAATTCAGGTGGTGTAATACAGGGGTTCCACTGTAGTTAACATGCAGTTCCACAGTACCAAATTTTGACAGTGGCTGTTTGATGTTTGTTGGTAACGACGTAAGATTTTTTAAAATTTATTGTATAGCAGCAGTGTTGTTAATTTTTTTCCCTTGGTACATACTGTTTGGATGTTAAATTTATTGTCACTGCTTTCATTAGTGATTTTACCTTGTTTTTATGTAGCCATGAAGATATACAAATATTATTCAGAATATACATGGGGAACTTTAAATTCTAAAATGTATTGTGTATATTTTCACTAGTGTTTCAAAGTTGTTTTAGTTTGAAGAAATACTCCAAAATAATGTGTGTCTTTGTTCTTTTCTAAGAAAATTGGGTAGTTTATCATCATGCCAAGTAGACCAGTGTATGTAGAATGCATCAGATGTTTGTGTGCACAGCAGTAATGCTGAAGTGAATACAAGAATTATGGAGACAAATGTATTCATGATTTGTGTGAAAAATGTCAATATTTTTGTACACGCTTGCCATCAGAAACAAAGTTCTTGATGCATATGTTAAAGTGGATTGATTAAAATAAGAAGGGAAAAAAGCTGTGTTGAGTATCAGTACAAAAAAACTATATATGTGAATCTTGTAATTTTTTATGTATTTTATTTTAGAAAGCGAGCATGAAGACTTTTGATTTGGGAAAAAGCAATTTCAGAATTCCTGTATGGCTATTTTAGTTGATGTGTTATTAGTATTATTAATTGTAAATATGTATTGTTACACTTTAGCTCAGGGGCAAAACCAAAAATTATTTTAAAACTTATAATTTTTGTTATTTTAATTCAGTAATATTTTTGTTAGATAAAGAGACGCATCTTCCCTTCCAGTATGCTTAAGGTAGAACCTGACTGTACAACATGCAGGACTCATTAAAAAGTAGTGCACCAACTATCAAAATTGTCAGAAAAGTACTATTTATGTTGCATATGAAATAAGTAACACTGAAAAATGTTTTGCTAGAATTGACTTATTTTAATGTTAAAAAATGATTTAATAAGAGTCAGTTTTTAATCAAAATTTAAGTGCATTTTTTTGGCTACATTAAAAAGCACATTTTGCAAGAAAACTTTCATCAAATGCTCTCCATTCCAGTTGCGAAGGCAAAATTTTGACATTCTGTGTGTGGTAACAGGACATCTACAAAACTATCAACACACTATAAACAAAAGCCTGTATCAGCTGTTAAGTGAATGTAAGAAAATATATGTTAAGTTTGCTGATCTGACAATCCTGCTCACGCATATTACACCATGGAGAAATACACAGGCAGGAAAGAGTTCTTAAACAAATGATTAATACATTTTATTTGATGTGGTCACAAAACATCTGTAATTAATGTGATAGAAACTAAGCTTCGTGCTAAAAAAGTAAGGTATTTTAAATAAAATGTGACTAAAACAGTGTGCTTTTATTTTGTTTCGTAGCTCAAACTGTTGCGTACATACTTTATATTAATTTTATGAGCTACGGGACTGTTACAGAGAATTAAAAAATATTTATACATTAATTTGATGCAGTGTATATTAAACCAGTCATTTTGTAGCAGTATGAGGTGAAAAGTTTACTTTTAAAAGTATGTGTTATTACAGTCAACTCTCATTTCTAAAGCCCCTGGAATAGCAACCGTCTCAAAATAAAGACCCTTCTTGGGGAAACCATTAAATAAATTTAATTGAAAAGATTTTCCCAATAACAACCCTTTGGAAATAACAACCTTTTTCCTTGGAACCATAAAAATGTATATTACAAAAAGACATGCCACTACTGAAAAAATACTGCAAGAGTGATTTTCCAAAGTCTTGCTGCATAATCAAATAGTTTCTTAGCTTTTATGCATGCACATTTTTGAGTTGTACCCACATTTAAACTTATTTCTTTTTCTATGTTTATACTCCACATTAAAATTTCCTGACAAATGATTTTATTTTGTGTGTGGATTCCTATTTTTTACTTTCATAACCCAGCTATTTTTGAGACAAAAGTTCATCCATTAACATAATAAAATTTATCAGTACAGTGATGAATTGATCAGCTGATGACAGCACATAAATAAACAATATAGCTGCTACTTGACCCACCAGCTGATTGTGGAGGGATACATAAACAAAAAGTAAA
Source organism: Clitarchus hookeri (assembly GCA_002778355.1). Classification (NCBI taxonomy): domain Eukaryota; kingdom Metazoa; phylum Arthropoda; class Insecta; order Phasmatodea; family Phasmatidae; genus Clitarchus; species Clitarchus hookeri. The sequence goes on from NQII01000697.1 coordinate 981,469, forward strand.
TATTGATGCTACTATTGTCAAATTGTCACAATTTTGCCTTTGTAGCAGGAACGGAGTGTAGGGCAATCATAAAAATTACTGTGGTTTTATGTAAAAAAAAAATATTAGTGCGAATGTTAAAAATATTTTTTTCCGTACATTCATTTTAGTTATCAAAATTACTTTCATAGCTGAAATGGATGTGCATAAAATAAATTATTAAGGCATTTGTACACATTATTACTAACTTTTTATTACATACAACCAGAGTAATTATTATGATGGTCTTGTTTGATTAAAGTTTTCATGCCAAATGTGTTCTCTGAAGTATCTAGAATGGAAATAAGTTTCTACTTCTACAATTAACTGTTAAGAATGCAGATGTCTTGTAAAATGGAAAAGGCTGTTGTTACCACTTTCCACTTATTTTTTTATTGTTTGTTGAGTCAATATTGCCTTGAATGGTTATGACCTATAAAAATCTTTTTACTCTACATTTTCTCTGATTGGCCGTATAACCTGCCCCCCTCGGTTCAGGAGGATTTCTCGGGGGTTGGCTGTTAACGATCTTTACCGTCGGGGGCTGATCCCATCAGGCAGTTTATTAACCCTTAATTGCTCGCGTGGGGTGTCACACACCCCAGTGCATGTTTGAACATTTGTATCTTTTTTTAAATTTGAATATCCTGCGCTGGTTCTCCCGCTAGCTTCCTAAACACGTGTGAACTTCTTAATTCAGTCGCGAGCTGTGCTCTGTTGTGTGCGGTTGTGCCTGGAGAGTGTGTTTGGGGTGTGCGACACCCCACGCCAGTGTTTACCTAATGTAAATTGCAGGTAAGGGTTTTAATTGTTTTTTATACTTTCTTTATGTTTATTAACAATTTGTTTTCTGTCTGATTACCTAACTGCGAAGAAATAAGAGGGTACATATTTCACGTGTATATTTATAGGTATTCTCATAAATATGACGTCTTTATCAAGCAGTGGGGCTGTATTGGCTAGCAGCTAGTAGCACCTAATAATATAAACATGTATGTCATTTTTGATAGGTTTTTTGCTTAGAGGTTAAGTAAATTATTTGATTTTAATGTTTTAGGTTACGTTCACAATGCCTCGTGTACTAACCGACCGGCAAATTGCAGAGCAATTAGGAGAAGCAGAAGAGTTTTTTGATAGTGCTTCTGAAGACGAGCAAGATAACAACGTGATAGAGAGTGCTCATGATACCGAATCAGAACAAAGTGAAAATGCATCAGACAGTGAATTGAGCAATGATGACGACCCCCCACTTAGACTCTTACCAGGTCATCACAAAGTAATAAAAGACGTGACAATTTATTTTATCTCGGATAAGACAAACGCACAAAGTAGTACAAACAACCACCAAATGCTAATGTTAGAACTCAAAGTCACAATATCGTGAGTGAACCTGTAGGTCCCAGAGGACCTGGAAGAGATGTTACGACAGTGAGTGAAGCGTTCCTTGCTGTATTTTCTAAAGATGTCATAGAGCTCATACTGAAGTTCGCCAATGAATATATACTATCTATTTTAAAAAAAACTATCAAAGAGAACGAGATGGTAAAAGGTTACTTATGAGGAACTACTCACATTTTTTGGATTGCTTGTCATGTTTGGAGTTCTCCGATCTTCCCACTTGAATTACAAAGATTGTGGGCTACTGATGGCACTGGAATAGAGTTTTTTCCGAACACAGTGAGTTACAACAGGTTCTTGTTCATTTTAAGATGTTTGCGATTCGATAACCACACAACAAGAGAAGCGAGGCAATCATTAGACAAAGTGGCGGCAGTTAGGGATTTTTGTGATATGATGAATGTAAGTTTTCAAAAATGTTATAGCCTGTCTGAAAATGTCACAATTGATAACAGCTTCCCGGGTTTCGAGGAAAATTCTGCGCTGTAGTATATATGCCCAGCAAGCCAAATAAATATGGTATCAAACAGTTTGCTCTCGTCAATGCTGTAACAAGTAATTTGCACAAATTTGAAGTATACGTTGGTAAACAGCTTGATGGACCATTCAATCTGCCCACTGATACACAAAATCTAGTAAAACACACAATTGAACCCATTTCTGGAACTGGAAGAAATGTCACGATGGACAACTGGTTTACCAGCGTTCCACTTGCTAAATCACTTCTTGAAGATCACAAACTTACTATGGTAGGTACAATGTGAAAAAATAAGTCGGAGATACCACTGCCTTTCCAACCCACGAGAAATCGGGACGTGAATTCCAGTTTATTTGGATTGCAGAAAGATATAACATTATGTTTGTATGTACCAAAAAGTCAAAAGCTGTACTGCTGATATCCACCATGCAGAAATAATTCATTTCTATAACCAGACAAAAGGAGGTGTCGATACTAATGACCAAATGTGTGCCAATTACAATGTAGGACGACGAACAAAAAGATGGCCAATGGTGATATTTTTTCATCAATTCAATGTCAGTGGTATCAACTCGTATGTGATATATAAGGCCAAAGTTGACTCTAACATAAGGACAGAAAAAAAAAGACTGAATGTTCTAAATGCCATGAACATATGTGCAATGCCCACTTAATTATTAGTTGCCAAAGATATGTTGACGAAAACTAGGTCGTATAAATAAATATATTTTTAATACTTTTTGTTAAATTATTTACGTAAAAAAGAGTTTAACGGTTGATTGATATGTTAGTTGACAAATTCTGATTAATAAAAGTCTGATTTTGCATGTATTTGGTGTCTTAATTTCTCAAAACAAATCTGGGGTGTTGTACACCCCACGCGAGTACTTACGTATTTTTTTAAGTGTGAGTGACTAAGGGTTAAAGTGTCTTTGCAGTCTAATTT
>NQII01000697.1:984355-1051033 GCA_002778355.1 Clitarchus hookeri
GGATACAGTGGTTCAGCGCCAGGGTAGTCTGGTGCCACTCCCACCCTTACAAAGACATTTCTGAGGGTTGATGTGATGCTGGATTGAACCTGACTTGTGCCCTTTGGTGGAGGAATGGCTGTCTTGTGTGTGCTGCTTCTGCTGGACCAGATACACTTGCTGCCAGTCTTGAGTTCAGCTCCTTCCTGTTGGTGGCCTAGAGATGGGCTTCACGTAGCACCTGCAATAGTCGTTGGGATGGCTGGCAGCATTCTGGCATGGGAAGGGAAAGGAGGAATACAACTTCTACAAGAATTATTACAGTGAACGTGGTGAAACTAGTTTGTTTATTCATTGGACGACCTTAGTCACCATACCCACAGTACACTTGCCCTTGCCCCAAGATCTGGGGATGCCTACCATCCTATCCTTAAGAACTTGGAGTCTTACGTATCTACAACTGGCTGTTACTTCAGCCTACCATCCCTCACACTCTGGGTGACTGTGAGAGCTGTGCTCCTGATGAATTGAGGAACACTGCTTTTGCTGGGTGAACACAGGAGCCTACCTTCTCAGGTGAATCATGGAACACTGGTGTTAACCCTGGCATGTTGCCCTGCTTATTTAGGCAGATTGTGGGAGAGCTCTCAGGGTGTCACTAGAATCAATCCCTTGCCAAACAGACTAATCATAAATGGCCGGCCGGCTGTCGCCAACACACAAGTGCCGACACTGCCACTGCATGGTAACATCCGTGGGTCAGTTAAATCTGACTCGCATCCTTTTCCTGAAGCCAGCCGTGCTTGCCAAGCCCCCTCAGCGCCGAGATGCGAGGGGTGGGTGGACGTTGACCACTTAACCAAGCATAATATCTTATGGTCATTGGCATAGCCCATATCCCAACATCCCCCCTTGCTTTAGATGGGCAACGGCCTGCTGCCCCGAGCTCGTTCTTCCTTAATTGGTCTCTTGCTGGGTTGACTCCCCAACACTCCCAACAACTTCCACAATGCAGTCGTCAAGTGGGCAATGACCAGTAATCTAATGAAATTAAATTTAAACTGACCATCAAGGTCGCTTACCAAAACCTCGCACACTGGACGAAAAACTCTAAACAAATGTGGATGAACCGTGAAGTTAAACCCTAAACCAACAAAAAAATTAATCATAAACTGACTTTAGCTGATGCGAACTAACTACACATTATTTTTCTCTGGCACTTTTTCCTTGTCACACACTCCTCTATAAATGTCTTTCTGAGTCCTTTGCGTACGCTTTTACGTCAAATTATGTTTGTTACCGCTGATACCGACTTACAGCTACTATATACAGCCCCTTTAACACAGAAGACCACAGCTTCGCATGACATCGCTTTGAATACTTACAACTACGCTAAACTACCTACTGTGAGACCAGGTACAAACTACTTAGACAGCATGAACTCACTTATATAAACACAAACACTTGCATTTACATAATCTACTGTAATACTTATTTACATCATAATAATGATCATATTGTGACACTGATGTCAAGGGCAGTCCAGTGGATCTCTGGGTTCAAGTGTGTGTGACAGTGTTGACAATTTGGCATACTCGTGGTATTATGATCGGAGGGGCAGGGTACCAGGGTTGGGCTTCAGGGTTACGTACAGCACTACTAGAGCTTCTTGAGTTATGTGGCGTAGCAGAGAGCAATACTGTAGATGAATGCAGATTAGGCGGAGGTGTGGTTGTCCTCGGTAGGGGTTCCCGTCCCCTAAAGTCCTGGGACTCAGAGTGTCTGGGATGAACTCCGCTGTGGGGGCGTACAGCTCGTAGGGATGGAATTCTGTATTCTTCGTGCAAACTGCTTCTTGCTGTTCTTAAGAATTCTACCCTGGGTTCAATATTCCTCTGGAGCCTGGAGCTTACCACCTGGTTGTCAAAAATCTTTGCAGGCCTGAAAGTCCTGGTTACTCGCGGGTGTCTTCAGACCACCTGCTCTTTTATTTGAATTTCATAGGGCCCTTCCAAACGAGATACGTACCCGGCACAGAATTTCTTGGAATCTCTGGATAGTGGGTGGGCTTTTATGTACACTAGAATCCCACCTTTGAACTTGGGCTTACTATTTCTGGCTTTGAAAATGTGAGTCATGGAAACATTCTTGTACTTCCCTGGCCTTAGCATGCTATATTTCTGCAGGGTTACAATTGATGCAGTCCTGGCTGCTTTTTTCTTCTATGGCCCACTCCCGGGTCGTCATGGTTGTGGACTGACCAAAAGGATGCTGGGCAATATTTGTACTGCATCATTATACCTTTGCCAAGTGGTAAACAGGATTTCAGAAACAGGATCCCAGTCGTCACAATGTTCTCCCTGCACATGGGAACCCATCTTCAACTCCTGGTTTCAACTTTCCGTGGGGTTTGTCTGGTGTTGATACACTGGGGTTGTGCAGTGCTCTACCTCCCATTTGTCACGTGCTTTTCCCCATTTCTTTCCAATAAACTGGATATCATTGTCTGTGAGTATTACCTTTGGGTACCCTCACCTTGGAAATATATGTCCCAGAAACGTGTACCAAGTGCCTGGTTTCCGCATTCCAATGGCCTCAGACTTCCACACGCCGTGTGAACTGGTCAGTGACCACTAATATGTACTGGTTTCCCCCCTTGGTTCTACGGTAGGGGCCCATAAGGTCAATAGCAATCTCTTTCCATGGTGAATTGGGTTTTCATGCATTTTGGGCAGGGTGAGCAGTAGGAAAAGTTTTGGTGATTTGACATTTTGGGCACCTGTATATGTATCACTTTACTTGATCGTTGATTCCCCTCAACCAATAGTTCTCCATAATTTCTCTGACTTCTTAATACTGAGTGTTCAATGAATACATGGTCATGGTACGACCAATGACGCGTTCGGTTAGCTCTTCTAGTATCCAAATCCTCTGATTTCACCTTTCACCCATTCTGACCCAAATCAGTCCCTCATGGTCTTGCAAATATGCTAACTATTTAGCGTCTGGACAGTGCAATAATCCTGCTCTTGTGTGCTCCAGATTTTTTTTTGACAGGGTCTGCTGGTTACAGAAGCCATGAATGAAAATGTCATAATAATTAGGGCAAGGTCACAAAGTTTTGTATGAGCGCAGCATTGTAACATTCCAATCGGCATTCACAACAATCTGCATTATGCTGTGCAGCATGACGTTGAAAAGGTTTAGGTCATACAGTTAAGTGGTAATTATCTTAAAGTTAAAGAATGTATAATATACAGTATGTTAGAGTAGTAAATATTTATAATCTGATCCCAATTATCCACAGTAATCAAGGTGACAAATGCTGTGGATAATCCTTGTATTCAGCAAACTAATTTTTTTTTTTTTTTTTAATGAAGTACCTATTTGTGTTGGGAACTTTGAATGCTGCTGTATGGCAACATAAATCACAATCCTCTTGTCATTGAACTGATCACAAGAACTAGCACAATCATTTGGGGTAACTTAGTACCAAATAAGGGTAATATTGTACCACACATTTTTGTTTATAAGGAAGGTTTTACAGCCCCCACCTAAATGTATACTTCACTGCTAACTACAGTAGAACCCTGATTTAATAAAATGTCAGGGTTCCTGAAAATATTTTCTCTATTTCGCTGTTTAATTAAATTCAAATTGACCTATATTAACACCCCAACACCAACAAGTTGTTATAAAAACTTTTTTTTTTTTTTTCACAATAAAACAGGGTTTTGTCATCAATGGTGCAGAATAAAAGTTTTATTTTTATTAAATACTAAAATAATTTACTAGGCAGATCTGCAAATGCAATGGTACCCCACAAGACCATAAATAATCTGCATAAATGAAAATAGTTTAAACATTGTGCACTGCTTAACTTTTAACCATTGGTAATAGGTAGGAAAATGGGGTGAAAAGAAAATGAGTAAAAAGTATTTAATTAATAAAAATATAAAGTAAATACATACTGTACCTACATACATAGGGTACCTGGTATGCACTATGTACATACTTAAATACATACATGTATAAATTACGAACATTTTTCTTTATATGTGTTACATGTTATGCGTTTTACGGACATTTAAATTAAGTACAACTCTGATCTATACTAAGTTTTTTCATGTGCAATTTAAATAATTTTATTTTGCTACAGCCAACATGTCTACAAATTTCGTAATGGTACACAATAATTTTACATTTGTTGTACATACAAATGATTACAAGTTAATCTAAATTTAGCTAATAATCCCCTTCCCTCCCCAATTCACATTTATCTGAACTGTTTTCTGGATGACTGTAGTGTATAATACTTACGTCAGATTTGCGTAATTTAGTTGTTTCATAAAAACCAATAGATATTAGACAAATGATAATTTTTACATCCTCGAAGTACAGTGGAACCGCGTTATAGCGATAGTCAACAATGGCAAAATAAATTATCGCTATAGCGAGTTTTAGTTATAACACAATGTACTTTTTGACGTGACAACGTCTTAAATTAGGTTGCGGCTGGGAGTCACTTATGAAAAAGTGTAACGCTCGGTAACGTTACGATGAGTCACCGAACGAGAGAGAGGCCCGCCGAATGCCTTGCGTCTCTCTCCCACTCAACTATGATCGGTCTGCCGCGCGCGCAGCACTACGTTGTCACGTAAAATCTTCGCCCGTAAAACCGACTTTACAGGCAACCATTTTTTTTTTTTCTCAAGAGTGTACGAAAGTGTTGTACAGTGCTGCCCTTACGGGCTGCCCTTGTAGATCCTGTGTTTATAGAATGCCATTAGCTATGTGTATGAAGTGTATGAAACGACCAGCAGACGTGCACGTCTTGTGTTCCTCCTCCTTTCTTCTTCCCCTCCTCTAAATTTTCGGGTTGCGGGATACCAATCAGCATGCTACTTCACTCCTTGTCTCCCTCTTTCTCCTGACTCTTCTACTCCTGTTCCCCCCTCCAACACTATTCTACAACATTTTACAAACCTGTCACGCCTCAAAGCAAAGCTTCCACATGTTTTAAGTTTCCCCTCCACTCCCTTTCACAGTCATGTTGCCGATCGATAAATTCCTCCAAACCTTCTCTTTGTTTCCGTGTGTAAGGCAGAGGATAGCCAGTCTCTCAGGTTGAAAGAAAGAAAGAAAGAGGCGACACATTTTTTTTTTAGGGGTGACATTCCAACAAAAAAAACCAGCAACTTGCGTAAAAGAAAAATAAAGCCGGCCGCCCGCAGCAGTTGTTAACAGTCTTTTAACAACTAGGGTACCTTTCATCACAATTTTTTTTTTCCGCGCTTTCTTTCTCAAAACTAATTTGTTGCTGCGGACTTCGTAGGCGCTGTGCGAGGACTCCGGCAAACATACGTTTTCAAAACCTAGTTTTCAAGTAATATTGAAAAAATAATAACTAAACAAACTGTTTTCAATCATTAATTACACGCCCTCAGCGTCTTTTCGCGACTTAAAATATTTTAAAACCAAGTTTCCAAACGAACCTTTACTCGCTCGGCAGAGTGACACACCCACGAGGAAATAAGCGTAATTTAACCAAATCAACCCTGCAACATACAAAATAACATACTAGTAAACTTTCAATAGTATTTCTAATTAAAACAGCAACTTAAAATCACTCTTGAAATCATTCTTTGAATACCAATTACTTAAAATCACTGTTTATGGAAAATTAATTTTTAAATTTCCAAACTTTCTATGGTCACGATTTACGACATTTTTATAACAAACTCTGGCATTTAAAATCCATTTTTAATACTTTAAAAACCTGCAATATTCAAATTCTCGTTTTTGCACAACAGAAATCACCGATTATGAAATAACTTTTTTCAATTACAAAACTTTTCCCGGGTCACGCCCTTATGATCTAAGACAACTTTATAATAAACTTTGGCATTTCAAATTCGTTTTAAAAATATAAAAAACCAGCAATATTCGTAATTCCTGTTTTATTTAACAACTAAACTAAAGTAGTCAACCACCTAGACAGTACAGCATAAAAGGAGCAGCAGGCTGATGATACAAAGTTACTCCAAATGACTGTTACTACTTCAGCTATCCTTTCCCCAAACATCCCTCTTTGTCATTCCCAATATTGAACCATAGAAGCAGTGCCACTCCCCTCTTTCCCTCCTCTATGAATCTTACATAACAGACCTGTTCTGTGCTGCAGCAGCCATCTTATCCATATGCTGCCACAACCTCAACATCAAGGGGTGTTGGTGTAAGACTTGTGAGAAAGTAAAACAGAACATTGCCTCTTTACTTTTATGCAATAACACACACACACACACTCTCTTTCTCTCTCTCTTTCTTTCTCTCTCTCTCTCTTGTCCATCTACAATTACTTTTGGTAGCAGTTTTGTATTTGATGGAATAGCAAGGAATATTTGACTTTGTAAACTTTATTACAGTATTCAGCAATAATGATACCTATTTTACTTGTTTCACAGAAATGTTTGCTAATTGTTACAGACTGCATTAGTTTCACACAGACACCACACACATTATATCAACAACAGAATGTGTATTATTGTCATCCAGGTTGGACCTTGCTTGTGCATTGCTGCTATGGTTGAAATTTTGCAGAATTGTTTCTGTTATTACTAGAAAACTCTCAACAGTTACGGAGTTGTCTCTACAACACTTGTTTCACACACACTAATTTGCATTTATTTCTGTCTGGAGCATGTGTGTGAATGTTTCAGTTTTAGCGTATTACCTGAAAAAGAATTAACTCAAAACAAGTGCAAACTTAATGCAGAACTCTATAATTGTTTTCAGATATGTAAAAGGGACATTCCAATAGAAAGCATAAGATTGAGCTGATTNTTAATGCAGAACTCTATAATTGTTTTCAGATATGTAAAAGGGACATTCCAATAGAAAGCATAAGATTGAGCTGATGATTTTCACAATGTACATGTACAGTTTTTGGAAATAATGTTTTGGGTGAGTGAAGATATTTGGGTGGCTTTTAACAGCAAGGTGTTTTGGATTTTTGTTTGGACTCAGTTTCTCTGCTAAATTGGCAGTTGTGTCCTAACACTCAACAAATAATTGAAANTTTGGGTGGCTTTTAACAGCAAGGTGTTTTGGATTTTTGTTTGGACTCAGTTTCTCTGCTAAATTGGCAGTTGTGTCCTAACACTCAACAAATAATTGAAAAATATTGAACCCCAACATTCAACAAGTATCTAAAATGACAACTATCAAATTGAACACAGGAAAATTACATAAATCCATATTTAGAATGTTTTTTGGAATGCAATTACCTGTCACGTAGTTCATGAAACTGGTTAAGTTTCAGACTAATCAGAAATTTCATCCTCAAGAATACTGAAGTAACCAGATTTTTTTATTGAAGTTATNTTAATGCAGAACTCTATAATTGTTTTCAGATATGTAAAAGGGACATTCCAATAGAAAGCATAAGATTGAGCTGATTATTTTCACAATGTACATGTACAGTTTTTGGAAATAATGTTTTGGGTGGCTTTTAACAGCAAGGTGTTTTGGATTTTTGTTTGGACTCAGTTTCTCTGCTAAATTGGCAGTTGTGTCCTAACACTCAACAAATAATTGAAAAATATTGAACCCCAACATTCAACAAGTATCTAAAATGACAACTATCAAATTGAACACAGGAAAATTACATAAATCCATATTTAAAATGTTTTTTGGAATGCAATTACCTGTCACGTAGTTAGTGAACCTGGTTAAGTTTCAGACTAATCAGAAATTTCATCCTCAAGAATACTGAAGTAACCAGATTTTTTTATTGAAGTTATACTGCTTTTGGTGCATTGAGGGTAAAAGTTTAGTGTGCAATGGAAGTTGTGCGCGCACAGTGTAATTAAATTCTACAGTATGAAGTTGGCCGCCAAAGAAAATTAAATGTGCATATTTGTTATATTGACTAAGTTAACTCATAAGAGGCCCAAACTGTGAACATGGTAGGTGAATGAAACTGTATTTGTGGTGGATGTCTTCTATATGATAACAACGAACATAGATGTGTCAGATGGCTTAGGGAATGGTGCTGTTGGGAAATTAGTTCACATTTAATATAATGAAGGAGAAGTGAATTTTGTGTGGCTTGAGTTTCCGGACTCACCAAAGATTGGCTAAAAAATTAGAAAAGAAGTTGCTGGACATGTAGCTGCTAAACAGATTAGTAAAACAGCCGTACCTATCGGAAGAAGATCTTCGACTATTCCTCTTAACAACAACAAAACTATTAATGTTAAGTTTTCACATGTACCTTTAGTTTGCGCTTTTGGTACGACTATTCGTAAATCTCAAGGGAGCACGTACCCCGAAATTGTTTATGAATACGATAAAAAACATCCATTATCATTTGTTTATGTCGCTTAGACATGGGTATCAAGTCTTCAAGGTTTGTACATTACTACAAAAGACAATGACAAGACCTTTTATGATGGCCGAAGAGCATCAACTACTGTAGTTTGTCTACAAGACGAATTTCAGAGACACTCGAATAATCGTTTAATGACTATTAGTAAAGATGTTCTACATTTTGTCAACCAAAGGAAAGGATTGACAGCGTATACTTTCAATTGTCAAAGTCTTCGGACTCACTCCATTGATCTGACCGATTCAACTGTACAAAACTCACAAATTAATGTTAAATGAAACTTGGTTACATGATAATGAGTCAATTAGTATACCAAATTTCAATTGTACAATTCAATATAAGCGATCAAATGTTCGAGCTGGAGGAGTTGCTATATATCATAGTGTGAACGACACTGCTAACATTGTTACTCCGTGTATCGATGTGACTGTGAAACAGTCCGAATTTGTAAGTTCAGCGATGTCATCAGTGAGGGAATTTTGTGTAGCTGAATGTAAAATGGAAGATGGTAAAAAAATTGTTTTAACAGCAATTAAAATTTTTCCAAATCAAAAAATAGACGAAATTCATTTTTTAAAACTGACACTATTTCCGTATACAACAGTTGGAGAGGCATACATGGGTAGAGGTGAGGATAAGTTACCAATGATATAAAGTGGAGACTTTAACGTCAATTTCAGCTTAACAATTCTGGTCTACTTATCAACTATTTTCACGAGGATTTACATTTATCCATTAATAATGACCGTACAGTTTCTACAACACGACACGGCACCACCATTGTATTTACGCGATATTTGCATAACGTTTCTACAAGACGATTTGTATCATATTTCAGTTATCACAAACCGCTTGTAACTCACATGTCCATTTAATCACCATCAGAAGAACCAATGAAAATAGATTAATTTAATTTATATATATTTGACACAGTTTTATATGACTATGAATATTTTAATGTTTTTAAACTTGTCAAAAATAAATATTATTTTAATTTAATTATGTTCTTTAATCAAACCTTTATTAATTGTATTTAATGTCTTTCTTCTGTCATTTTATTATGTTCCTACTTACATAAATTATTTGCATACGTAATAAAATTTTATTTTAGTCACGCCAAAGAAGTAAAACAACGCGCGTACATAAGTACACGAACCCATTTTTTTATTTTTATCACAATCGGGTTTTGAATAAGACATACATTTATAATTTAATTTTCAATGAGTGGGCTGACATACATTGCATTTGAAAGAAAGTTTATGGTTTCAATAATAGGCCTCAAATCTGCTCAGTTTTTCTGGTGTTCCTTCTGTAAATCTATCTGACCCAATACTTAAGGCTGCCCTTTCATGACTTTTAGAAATTTGGCTGCAGCAACAGCTCAATTTTTACAGTACTTCCACTTAGTATAGTTCATAAACTTGTCAATTGCATTTTTCCATTTCTTGAAAGGGGTAGCCATTATAACGCTAACGTGTTTTTATACCCATTATTGTTGGAATCCCAGTTTCTGATTTTTGAATTCTTTTGTAGGGTAAAACTGATGGTGACTTTGGGACCAGAAATAAAGTTATCACCTGGTGTTTATGTCAAAAATTTAAAGTACATGATGATATGCAGTCGATTTTACAATTAAACGTTTTTTTGCACTGCAGATAGCAGTATCATGAAGATGTGAAATGCCAACCAGTTCACTGCAAGTGTCAAGTTCTGAGAAGTAATCACTGCAGATAGCACTAGCAATACACTCATTTTCACTTGGTTGTAATATGGAAACCTTATTAATGTTACTTTACAAATCTGTTTTCACCATTTTCACTGCTTGTGGAGAAAAAAAAAAATGGTGTTCTTCATTTTAATTAATGAAATTATAGGTACAAAAATACAGTTACTTGGCTTTGACCGATAAATACAGGAAAAACCTAACTTGAGCTAAGTTGCAGCCAGTGACTTACACATGAATGTTGTTTTTGCTTTATTGTTGAGCAGTTTATAACCTCTGTCTTGACCTAAAATAAAAGTATGCAGACTTATTTCTAAAATTGTTTTTGATTTCTCTACTGACTTGTAATTCATAGATTCTCGTGAAGTCGTACAACTCAAGAAAGCCCAGTCAGGCTGACTGCAATTTCCACATTGTGACGTTCCTTGCCCCGCCATCCACCATCTTCTGTCTCTGGATGCATCTGTTTATACCCAGCACAGAACTTCTTGGCCGCTCATTGTCAGCCTATCTGCGAGCAGTACCAAGCCTTGTTGCCACATTTATCAAGTGTCCATTCCATCTTAATAAATGTCTTGTAAAATATGAATTTTAATATTATAAATTATAATTATAAACACAAAGAGGAACATTTGAATATGGTAGACAGATAATATTTTTTTGAGTTTATATCTATTATGAAAATGCCTAAGCCGAAGAAGTGCAAAATTTTTACTCGCATAGTAAAAATGTTACGACACTAAAATTTACAGATTAGTAACGTCTATTAGATGTGAATGTAATAATGATATTTTACTTGCAATTGCTTGTAGCATACAAAAAATTATTTTCTTCCTGCTGTAGCTTGTACGGGCAGCAGAAGCTCCTCCTCCTCTTCCCTGTCCACGTAGTTAGAATGTCATTCCCTTAATTACAAACCTGCCATTTGATTAATTGTAACATAAACATAAATTTCCCCACAATTTTACTATGGAACTTGTTGATACTGCATAACCTATTATTTTACGTATAGCTGTGGTAAATATTTTGTTGGATTAACACGTTATCTTAAAATTCTAATACCTTTCTCTAGAGACAATCTTTGTTGAAGCCATTAAAATCTGTAACTCGTTTGCTGACAATTTGTTTTCTAGGTAACACTATTGTTGCCTTTGGCGTGGAAGCAATGCTGCTCTCCGCCCTTCCTTGCTTATCCGCCACACTGTACACTTATTGACATCACACGCTCTTGCTGTCAAACTGTTAATTTGTTTCATATTTTTACTTTTGCAAAATTCTTTGTTAATTTAGCATAAAAAACATACACTAAATATTATACATTGACCTTGTTTGTGAACCATTTTCCTTTCCCAACTACTGGTGCTAGCACAAGGTTTACTTAGCTCTACACTTTTAACGAACACTTTACAAGGAAAAAATGAAAAACCGTAAGAATCGTTCAAAGCCTGTTGCCGTACTGGGGCTAAATGCTAGCCAAGTCTGGGCGGAGTGCTGCAAAATTATCTTTTGTCGACTAAGCACGAGTAAGACTTTATAATCTGCTTCCACAGCAAAGCATGCACATTTAGATAAACGTATAAAATATGGTTTCCTCTCAGGTGAAGAACGAATAATATCCTCTATTATGAAAAATATTTGTAAGTTTATGTTAGCTGTCACGCATATTCTTGAATAACGTAAAACATGAATGGATAAAAATACAGACTTACGATTTTCACGTACTTATTCAACAAAATAAGTGTGTTGCAAAAATTACCAGAATTTTAATTACATCTTTTAGGATTTTCTGAAAACATTTTGCTCAACTTGCTGTGGCCACTGTAGTGCTGTGAACTAGGCAACATTGCACAGCCACGATAGGCTACTGGCACCTGCTAGTGGGAGGAGTTGTGCTGATGGACTGTCCTTGATTGGCCAAGATTTTCTGTGCCTGGCATAGGTAAACCCTTTCAGGAAACACAGAGGGAATATAGTTGATTTAAGTTTTTGAATGACAATCCTGGGGTGGGAAACCACTTTGCTAAGATCGTAATGACTTTTGGCTATTGCCTATCGAGACACCTTTCAGATCACCCTCACCGGCAACAGGTTCAAAAAGCCTGGGACATTCTCTTTCAGTAAAGATGCCATTTACGATCAAAACTAAACTTTTGCAAAAGAAATTTCTTCATATGGAAATTAACCATTGACATCAGGAGGGGGAAATCTCCAGAAATAAATTAGTTTTTAGTCTGAATCTAGAGTACAGAAAGATGACAATTATGGCTCCTATGCAGAGGATGCGAAGAATAATGCAGTATGGTCTACGTGTGCAAGGAATCTGACGTAAGAGCAGCAGTTTTTGCCAACTTTGTGATAAATTATTTTGCCAGAATGATGCAATTGTAAATTTGTACATTTCTTTGTAGCACGAGATATTGTGCTAAAGGAATGTTTTGCTGTGGTAAAATATTGCTCACAAAGTTGGCTG
This sequence comes from Clitarchus hookeri, assembly GCA_002778355.1. Classification (NCBI taxonomy): domain Eukaryota; kingdom Metazoa; phylum Arthropoda; class Insecta; order Phasmatodea; family Phasmatidae; genus Clitarchus; species Clitarchus hookeri. The sequence goes on from NQII01000697.1 coordinate 996,917, forward strand.
TTTCTTAGTTTTACGGTACAGACTTCCAAAGTTCTGCATACATCAGTTAACAAGTTTAGCATTAATTGATGTCCAGCACACACTTAAAAACAATTTTCCACAATAAAATTATATTTAGTAATTGTAACGATATCATGATGTTGCCTACTTTTTCTACCAGATTTTACAAGTTAATATTTTCAAATAATACAGGGGCTATTATTTCAAAATATTGGTATGAAATTCTTTGTAAAGCATCTCCCTTTCACATGAAACACATCCAAATAGCCATGGCATAAAAATAATGAAAAAATAACAGGAAAATTTTAATTACAATGTCAAAATAATATCTCGGGTCTATGCTATTACAGTGTGCATTGTAATATCTGTGCCAAAAAATGTAATAATTTTTTTTTGTTGAAGCAGTAATTTTTTGCCTGAGCTATAGTGTAATGGTTTTATAAAGTCACGAAAAAGCTGCTTTTTATCATTAGTAATAATATAAATTTATTTTTCTTAGTAACTGTTTTGAAGTGAATGAATGCTGGTTTCAAATGGATGTTTAGTTCATACTCTATAACTTTCTGCAACTTTGTAATTTGTCGTCAAATTAATTTATTATTAGATTACAGCTCCTTAAATATAGATATGTGGTAATGTATATGCTATTAATATATTTATTTACAAATGCCTAATTTTATTGAATACTAATTACTTATTATATTTGTGACTTCCAAGTAATAAACATTGATGTGTATATGAGTGATTTGGAAAAAGAGAAATAACAACAGTGTACTGTAAATAAGAATTTGTTGTACATATCTCTTAGCATTAGTGGATTACAGGCTTATAAACAGATACACTCTCTATTTGTACTTGTGTATCAAATGCCTACAACTAATTTAAGAGTTGCTTCATGTTTATTTCATTATATTGTTGGGATACAACTAATACCAATGCACATATTGCAGTTTCTTATTTCACATATGCTACCATTTTTACATCTACAAATGAAAGTAAAGTTAATCAAGTCTGGTAAATTCAAAGTCTTGTTTATAATGGGTAAAAATAACCACAGTATGCTGAGTAGTAGCCATATTGCTATATATACATACATACATACATATATTATAAAGTTACTGTAGACCATTCACAGTAAAATTATCACTTTTGAAAACCGTGCTTAATTTATATTTGCAGCCAATTTATATATTTCCAACACATTAAAAAAACAAACATTGCCACATGCTTTTATTTTCAAACACAATGTTTAGATTTCAGTGCTTGGAAAATGATAGTCTATTGTATTTNTATTATAAAGTTACTGTAGACCATTCACAGTAAAATTATCACTTTTGAAAACCGTGCTTAATTTATATTTGCAGCCAATTTATATATTTCCAACACATTAAAAAAAAAAACATTGCCACATGCTTTTATTTTCAAACACAATGTTTAGATTTCAGTGCTTGGAAAATGATAGTCTATTGTATTTATCCAATAAATACATGAGTGATAAATGTGATTANTTATCCAATAAATACATGAGTGATAAATGTGATTAAAAGTACAATATTGCAAATACCTGCAAATTAATATCTTTATAATATTGGTTAGTGTACACTGTTTACTTTTATACAAAACAGGTTCTCTGTATTCATTGCTCCTGATGCACCAAAAAGTAGAATTTTTCGCTGAAATAGTCATGGTTGTATCAGGGTGAGCATTTTCTCTTGTAAGCACACATTGCCGTAAAGTTTATCTTGTAGCTTGTTGATAAAATGTTGAATTATTTCACTGTTTAGCACGTAAATAACAGATGTGTCACAGTTGTAGTGAAATGGTGGAAAACATCTATTAAAATTATGTTTTGTGTGGGAAATGCTTTCAAAAGGGTTTTAATTTTTACCTAATTTCAGTAAATACATTTCCCATACCAGGTAAATGCAATATACAAATGAATAAACATTCAGGAAATTATATTTGAGTTTAAATTACACTTCAGAATATTCCATAACTATGGTGCATTTAACAGTTCTGTGCAATGTTATTCTTTCCAAATTAGTGGCATACAAGGTTTGTTATTTACAGTAGGCTATTACCTAATGGTTAGTGGTTTGACATACATAAATAAATGCATGCACTTTCAACTCCACAGGATCTTAACACAGTATTGTCACTGTAAACAGACACTCAACCACAGTTTCTTCAAGCTCTGTCCAAGTTGTATTTATGTATAAATATAGTTTAATTTAACTTGCATGCAGGCACAACGAGTGCAAATATGTTCATATGTTAGACTTCATTGTGGCTAGATAGTAATTCTGAATACAAAGAAAAGTAATTATAAAATGTAACTATTCACTGAGAAACTGTATAACATAAGCTAGTTTTCCAGCTTGGTGTGTGTGTGTTAAAATTCATTGTTTATTAAATGACAAGCTAGTGTTTGATTTTAAGTGGACAGTATATTTATGTCATTTGTCTCGATGGAGAGTTGAACGTCTAGCAAGGCCATGGCATGGTGTATTTGTCTAGACCAAGTTAAATTTTGAGTTGTTTGAAATCTGAATATGTTGAACATGTTACTATATAAATATCATAAAACTTTTCATTTACCGCTGATTCACACATTATTTTAATATGACGTTAATTCATTGAAATACTTTATGTAAGTTGTTACCAACTTTATAGACAGTGAGTCAGTCTGAGTTAATGTTGATCTATACACAGTACCCATGCAATGATTGTTTTCAAAGATTTATTTCAAAAGTGTTTACTTTATTACCTACAATAAAAACCCCTTTCTAACTAGTATGGATCTATCGAGTACAGCAATGTTCAACATTCTGGAGAACCGAAAAAANGGGGGGGAAGGGCAAATTAAAAGCTTTTTAAAATATGTTCATTAGCTTGCAGCAATAACATACTAGAGGTAGTGCCGTTACCATCAATTGGTAGGCCATAGCTGGAAAAAAAAAATTGTCAACCCAAAAAACTTTAAAAACTTTTGTTGAAACATGCCAGAAGCACATGCCTGGCTAGTTAGGCCACTCAGGTAACGTAACACACAAAAGGAAGTGGTCCTCTCCTCCCCCTGCGCCACGTGCCTTTAGCAGAGCATAACGTGCTAAATGCTGCACGTATAGCAACAGTGATAGATGATACAGTAAAACCTTGATAATTCGAAATGTTCAGGGTCATAATTTTTGTCTTCAAATCATCCAAATAAAAAAGTTTTTTTTTTGTTAGTATATTTTTGCTTAGGGCATTTTTCTTTTTACCTCTTTGGAAATGGTGTTAACATCATAAAAGTTTACGAAAATTATAATCTGTCTTATTTATCCACACACCACTTGCATTGTTCCTAGAAATAAGGCTGCCTAAACGGCACCGCTGGTATGTGGGTCAGACGGAACTTGAGTCGTTTATGCATGCTGATGTATTGGAGTGGTTGCTGGTGGCAAGATAAGTGGTGGCACACAGGCGCCACATCTTGTTTGTGTTATGAAAAACATAAATAAAATTGAGAGCACAAAAAAACTGTTGGTGCATCTGTATACTGTAGAGAGACAGAGACAGACACAGAATGATAATGACTTTTACTTCCCTGGTACACACTAGAGATAGGAAGAAGACAATGAAGTGCTTTCTTCCACTTCAATATGGTACTGCCTATTCACTTCCTATCTTTAACTTGGTTGTCTATTGCAGTGCTGCCAGGTGGAGCTGCAGGAACTGCATTCTCGGACACAAGGGGTGGAGAAAAGTATTGATCGCAGGAGCAGCAGAGAGTTTGTTATTAATACTTAAGAGGCATCATTTCATTCTTAGCCCTTTATAGGTTGTGTTACATTCTGTGATGTGTGGTCGCACACGGTCATTACAACCAGGTGTAAATAAAATCCTGAAATAATTATGTTAATTTGATTTTAAGTTGTTCTTACACACTGAATAGGTTAAGCAATTCTTCTTTATTTTATTTAAATAATATCAAAATCAGATACTTCTGATAGAAATTTATCATATACGATATTTATTACACTATTGTACACTAATTAAAATATTATATACAAGAAATGTTTAAAACACTAATAGAACAGCAGCAAAATCCNATTACACTATTGTACACTAATTAAAATATTATATACAAGAAATGTTTAAAACACTAATAGAACAGCAGCAAAATCCAAGTATAAAATACCTAAATAACTGTTAGACTAGCACACATTGACCAATACCCAACTTGCAAAGTAGGCCTAGCAGATTAATTCTTCAATAATTATCGTAGTTTTACTGCGACACTAAAAATTCAGTCATCTGTCAGACTTTCAAAATTTTAATTTTCCAGTTTATTTATTGATAGCTTGCAATTATTGAGTAAAAAAATCTATTAGCAAAATACAGCGAAACACAACACTTGCCTGCCTACAATTGCCTGCCCATCATTTTGAACATCTTTTTCGTTGCAGCTGATGCAGATTGTAACAGTGTGCTCTCTGCATGTGTAGCTGGTGCACTTCACACACGTGCTGATTTTTCAGTTTTCTTCCATGAACAGAAAGCACTTAGTTCAGGGGCATTTTTCTCAACTGTCTTAGTCTGTTCTGAGGTTCCTGCCAGTTGCCGTACTTTCATTTGCAGTTATCGAGGTAGACTTNTCTGAGGTTCCTGCCAGTTGCCGTACTTTCATTTGCAGTTATCGAGGTAGACTTTTTACAGTAGCACGTACTTTCAAGTGGTTGACACAGAGCCCATTTGATATTTTTTTGAGATATTCTCGACGGTTCATGCTGCTTTGTGCTGTAGCTTGGAACATGGTAAAACTATTATTGCCAGTAAAGTAAAAAAAAAAATGATGGCCAATGGCAGTTTCTCGCAACAGAATAGGGGGCTTTCAGTTCATCAACAATGTCTGCACCACCTTTTGTGGCAATATAAAATGTCGAAATTTCAGGCTTGTACGCATTACGGGTTTCTTAATAAAGTGTGTCGGAATGGTTCATTGCAGATAATTAAAAACAGGCTTTAAGTGAGAAAAAAACACTTTCAACATAATTTCTTAAACATTTAATGGGTCAAAATTGGTTATTTTTTAATTTTGCAACAACANTCTACTGAATATCAGAAATTCCTCAGTTTATTAGTGCTTTTATTTTTCTTCAAAAGGCACAATTTATTTACAGCAGTTTGACTTGGCAACATATTGTCAGTCTTTGTCTTTATCATGTGTACAATATGCTTCATATGAAGGGAAATTGAATTACAAGTGAGATAGGTGTGTTCATACAGTAGCAAGTTTTGGATGCTCTCCCAATAACTAAAACTCTTAATATTCAGAACTTTTAAGTGATCTAAACCAATTTCCAAATTGTTTAATATAAACTTCTCAATATGTTGTTAAAGGCTCCTTATGGTAAAGGTAGCACTTTTGAAATCACGGTACTGTTGTCCGGCACTTTTGAATTCAACCTTTAAAAAATGTCTGCCCGCACCTACATATATTTTAACGGGCACACCGACTGGCATGCGCCAAGTAAAGTTGTCAGTGACTGAGAGAAAAGTAGTTCTATATCTTAATGTTAAATTAAAAGTGTTAAGTAAATATTTGTGAATACTAAAATAGTTTCTTGTACTTTGTGTTTTTCATTGCACAAAAATGTAAGAATAAGAAAATTTTTGTAATATTTATGTTTTTAATAATTTGACAGTTTTCCTTGACTGAAGCATGAATAGTGATCAAGTCTAGGGCAATGTTATTTTTACATATGTTGGAAGAATACACTATGTGCATACAAGTAGATCTTTCAAAAGTGCTCAGTTCACAGTGAATAACCTATATAACAGATTGCCTTGATGCTTGAACTAGACTACCTGACTCCTTAGGTATCTATTTTTAAACAATATATATACATACACACACATTTACACACATACATACACACACATACATACACACACATACACACACACACATACACACACACATACATACACACACATGCATACACACACATGCATACACACACACATACATACACACACACATACATACACACACACACACACACATACATACACACACATACATACATACATATATATACACACACACATTTATTTCAACATAATTTTCAGTATGAGTGATATGAAGTGTAATTAATGGGTGAACTGAATAAAAAGTAGAACTTCGTAGATGCTTAATTTTGTATGAATTAAATAAGTACAAACTAGTTCCTGTAGTAGAGCAGTTTTTTAAGATGATATAGTAAAAATGTCTTATTTTGTGTGAATAAAGGAAACATGCTAATGTGTGTGTGTGTTGTAGCAGCTTCATTACTTTTGAAGTACGTATCTGAGAGGTTGTGCTTCCTTGTCATCAATTCATTTAAACAGTTCACGTGATATCCATGCCCATAAAAGAATGGAAACTGTATGGTGTGCAAAGAATTATTGATAAATGAGGAACTTTTATTATTTAACAGTGACAATGTAAACATTTTTAACAATGGAATTTGTACCTATCAGCGATGAAACATGAGAAGGTGCACTGACTTCAAGAATTTGGATGGAAAAATTACTGATTCGTAGATCTTAGCTTTTAGTGTCAAGTGGCACAGTATTTTTGAATAGACCATTCATTTTAACTGTTTGTAAAACTATTAACTATGTTATGGATCACATTATAGCACCTAGCTCATGATTCCATAAATTTTCCTAGCACCTTTATCAGTCTTGGAATTAGTTTTGTGGGAATGCTTTGTATATTTTGTAATGTACAACAAAAAAAGTGGCACTTTACATTTGTTTATAATGTGCAGCAGTGATGTGAAATGGAATTAATAATTTTTCATATTTCAATTGGTGCAGCTGTTTCCAATAACATTAATAACATGAGAATATTATAAGCAGACTGGATTTAGTTGACAATAGTTTAAAACAATTAATAATTTTGCAACTTCTTATTTTGGTACTGAGGTATATCATAGCAGACACGCTTAGTTTGTGAAAGAAAAGTATCATTGCTTGCTATTACGTTTTTTAAGTTCACATTTTAATAGTCTTCACAGGTCATGTATGGATATATACTGTAATGTAAAATAAAAAAAATTATGTTATTCAATGTATTTTGAACATTATGATGCATTTTTTGTATTGTTACTTTTGGTCTCCGTATTGAAATAACTTTGTAATGAATGGCATCACATAAGTTACTAGTTAAGAACCTAAAATATTTATTTAAAGTTAATTATGTGTGTGATTGTAAAATGTTTAATTTTTTTAAATTTATGTTTTACATAAATATGATTTTTGAAACGTTTCTCTTGGATAATAAATTATTCTTGTGTACCACATAGCAGTCTCTAGGTCAGTTAGTTTCATATCTCAAAAGATAATATGCTGAATACCATGAATATATAGTTCATTCAAAACTGTTACATACTCATTATGTACAGAAATGTGTTGCACATTGTGCAAGTTTTTGTTTTAGCTCTAACTCTGAATTTAAATTGTGAACATCATTGGTGGATGGGGGATTGGGAAGTGTGGTTTGCTGGTTACAGTTTTACCTCTTTAAAATCAAAGGGTAATTTTACTTACTTAATTTATACTGAATGTATTTCAGGTCCAATTTCATGTTTGGTTTTTAGCATACTTTCCGAAGGAAAGAAAATCGTGTGAGATCACTTTCCTGTCTCTCTCTCTCATCCTTTGTGTGTGTGTGTGTGCGCGCACGCATCCTGTTAAAACTGAATCCATGAACCAAATTTCACCAAACTTAGTACACATCCAACTTTTATAATTTTCGAACATGCTGGAAACTTACTTTCAAAATGGTGACAGTTTTAAAACATTTACGGTGCTATGTCATATCTCGGAAACCATTCGACTGATTTATACCAAATTTTGTATGTTGACAGTGCATCATATCAGCATTGAGTTCAGAAATTGATATTGTTTGTCTGCTATCTTGGACGATAGCACTACATGAAAAAATAATACTTTTATATTATATCTCATAAACTGCTTAACCAATTCTCGCCAAATTTGGCACACACGTAATACTATGATAGACCATGTAAACATGTGTGATTCAAGTGGATTTTTTGCTTTTCAAACCCAGTGTTTTTGTATTCTTCTGCTCTGAGATTTAAAGTATGTTGTATTTACTCAATAAAACAGCAAATAATAGTAATGTGGTCAGTAAAAATCTACATTTGATTTCTAGATATTCGAAAAACAGGACAGAGATGGTACATTTTATACCCACCCTAAATTAATTAAGTTTTATTTACTGAACCAGACTAATAAACTAATACATCAACTGAGTAGACCCAAAATATTATACACAATTGTTTCAATAAGTTAAATGAATGTCTGTTTTGTTCATCTCTTCATTTCATGTTCATGACAATTTTTGTGCATAGAAATACATGTTATATTTTTTTCTTTTGGGATTGTAAACAAAACTAATGTAAAAGAATGCGCTTTAAGACACATTTCTTCAAATGGTGTTATATCATCATCAAATTTTATAATTGAATTCACACACACACATACACACACACACACATATATATATATATATATCTATCTATATATATATATCTATCTATATATATATATATATTGTTTTGTTATGCAATGAACTTAAAAATTGAATATTAATATTCTGTTTGAGAGAAGAACAGTATGAGGAAAACCTAATTTGCAAATGTGGAAATTCCAAATTGTTTTCGGGTAATACTCTAGCCAGTGGGATAAGCATTGTTCTCATTCCCCTTTACCATAAGTGTAGCAAAGTGCTAGTAAGACACATAATCATAAAATGTGGATATGGATTTAATTTTTGCCCATCATTGTGCACCATGGATATCAAACTATCATGACAGTCAGATAGACCCTTGTCATACAGTTTGTTCATTGTGTTATAACCATGCCAAATGAGAGAAAACATTGTTGTAATTACACTTAATTATAGGAGTAAGGAAAATGTGAAGTATTTTCACTGCTCCAAGTGGTTGTGATTAATTTTATTTTGACTATTATATTACTTTTTTTTTTTTTTTTTTTTTCNTTCCCCACAGCTGTGGCTGGCTGCCACAGTGCACAAATAGACTATTAATTAGTACCTGACTATTAATTAGTACCTGAATACACCTACTGCAAGTTAAGGAGATAAGCATACAATTGCAGTATTAATAAGGAAACTATGCCATATACACACAACGTAAAAAGAATAGTTGCACCCACAAGGAAGTGTTGGATTTCAATAATATCCAGGAGGGCAAAAGTTACCAAAAACAAGAAATAATTAGCAACAGAGACTGATATGGAAATATTTATTGCACTACACATTCACACATTTCTCAGTATGACATGCTGCCATGTTTGGAAACATATTCCACCAGATATTACGGCTTGGGGTTGTAGAGATCAGTAATGGATATCCTGTGATAATCCATCCCATGCAGCTTAAATATTTAATCGCAGTCCCTGTAGATTTTGTGGTAGGGTTAGAGGCATCGTAGAGCAATCAATAGCATCCCACACATTTTCAGTTGGAGATAGCTGTGGTGATGTGACAGGCCATAACAGAGTACCCATGGCTTTAAGGCATGCCCTTGAAACACGAACAGTGTCATGCTGGAATAGAGCACTGGCGTGAATGTTTACAAATGGTAGGGGTGCTGGATGTTATTAAAGTACTGTTTAACTGTCAAAGAGCCCAAGGTGAAGACCAATGGTGATTGGGCATTGTTCTAAATTACACCCAACACCATGACACCAGACGATCTGAACGTGTGACATGCAACAACAAACCGTTCATCTTGGCTCTGCCCACCTTGTCTTCACACATGGATGCATTGGTCGTCACCACCAAGACAAAAGCGGGACTCATCACTGAAGATTACTTGCTGCCATTCTGCATGACTCTATGACAGTTGGTAATGACACCATTGCAGTTTGTGGTGACGTTGATATGGTGTATAGGACAGTCTTAACTGTCTGCATACACGTAGACCTGCATCATGCAACTGTCTGCCAACAGTACTGGTATCACATGATGCTGTAGGATGGATATCATTGCTTGTTGAATGTAAGTAATTGTGGCAGTTGGGGCACTCTGTGTATGTCAATGTTGTTCATGGCGGTCTCTCAGATCCTGCTTGTCATGTGTGTGAACCTTCGTCTATTAACTGGCGCCAACAGCTTGCTACAGTAATATCTGCATTACCAGTGTGGTGCACAATATGCTGAAATGACAATCCCGTTTCCTGCAGCCCTACGAAGTGACCCCTCTTGAATGCATCCAATTGTCTGAAGTGCTATCGAACTCATCTCTGAGGCATACTACACTTTAAAGGAGTGCTACTAACATAAAAGTATGAATCAGAATGGGAAGCATGCATACAAGGACAATCTGATATGGTCCAGTAGGTACAGCTATAAGGCCTGCTTTTGCTGACATGACTTGCATAGCCAGGCATGAAATGTGAGTTATCTGCATGTCTCAAATTGTCATACTACCCACCAAATTTTATTCCTGTGGAATGTAAGGTGCTTCCTTGTGGGCGCAACTATTCTTTGATAAGTTTGAATAAAAGATTATTTGGAATTTGTCCAAGTTTCAACTGCAGACTGGTGTTGTAGTTCCTAATAATAGTAAACACTTTTACAAACTCCATAGGAATATAACATTTTAATCTAGTAATTTTTCTTAATAAAAATTGTATTTTTTCATATTAATTAGAATGTAAGCACGGTACAATATTTCACCAATAGCAACTTTCAATTCCTAGTCAATGACACTGCAGTGTATCGCATGAAACTATGTGTGATGGATCCACAAATTCAAGCTGTGTAAATAAAATTATAATGCAGTAACAAGTATGCTTGATCATGCACTTAAGATCAGTCCTGACAGACTACTGTGGGGTGGTTTTTTTCCAAGTGGTATTTCATCCACATTCCAAGCAAACACTGCTGTCTTTCCTTGTGATTTTCCATTTGAGCTGTTCAATATTGGTGACTTCATGCTCAAAGAAGCCATATTATTTTTTTAAATAAACAAAAATATAATCAGCATGTTGATCTGTTGTAACCTATTCTATTCATTGCAGTGCTTGGTTAGTTGTGGGATACTGCTGTATTGAGGTGATAGTAAATTTATTTTCGGTGTACTTCAACCAAATCTTGTCATTCTCATTGAAACTTAAGACTGTTTCTTACTAATTGTTATAACAGGCAAGGTACCTTGTAGTTTGGCTCTTTCAGAGTAATATCTGGTTTTAGAGAGCTTAGCAGCAAGAATTATGTTGTGTCCTAAGTTCCTAACATTGTTTACTCTAACTATTTTTTTTTTTTTGCAATATGTTTTCTTTTGTTGTGCAGATACCTACATATGCTTTATGTGGTCACCGTATTCCTAACAAAGTAATGTATCTTCTTTTTCTGTTATCCTGGACTTGGTCTTCCTTTCTGCTACATTATCATATGCCACGTCTACAATTCTGTTTTGTGCCATGCAGATATACCTGCTTTGATTTCAACCAGAGTTTAATCACTCAGTCCTATCACCAGTGTTTTGGATATTTGATTGTAGCTTCATGTCCTCACTTATTGTACACTTTTTGATTTGCCTGTAATAGGCAGTTCATTTTAAAATGCAAGAAAAGATGCAAATCTTCTTATAAAGCTTATAAATTGCTGTGACATTTTATTGTATTAAATATAAGTTAAGTTTTTGTAATGTTTGTCAATTATAGGCTGCCAAATCAAATATATAGAATAGTTTTAAGTGAATGTATTGATGTTACGAAGTATGTGTTTTGCTTTATTTAGTAAAACAATTTGAAGCTGCTACTGGTTGTATCTCATTAAGTCAATTCAGCATATTTATTATAGCCAGAGAGATAAGAGTAGTAGTACTTATGACCATGGCTACCATGAAGTATTTTGAGACATAAAACAGAAGTTTGATCTTTTGCCTAGTTTAAGGAGTACACATACTGCCTCCCATGTCATGTATAATGATGGTAAGATTTTGTTAGGCGACTTGGTTTACTGGTAGTTGCTGCTCCTGTGGGGTAAATTTATGAAAATAAGACAAAAACTTGCACAAAATAGTTTCTGAAATAGTAAGTTTAAAACAACAGAAACTGCCGGTTTCTTTGACTGACAAGTTTACATCTGTACTATATTTCTGTTTAATGTATGTTGTAAGGTGGAATATTAAACTTTGCTGTACTTTTGGTAGTTTACTCTTAAATTTGCTTATGTGACTTTGTATTATACTGTTTACTGATGGCACACTATGAGGATGTAAAATGAAAATGGTTTGACAGTTCTACCTCAAAAATACAAAATGTCCGTATGGTGTGTGAATTGTGGATTAAAAATCCTCAATATTTAAATTGAAACCCTTCAAAGTTTATCTACATTAACTACTTTAATGTAAATAAATTGTGGTGATGGTGACAATTTTTTATGCTTTTTTTGTATGTGTGTGTAAATATTTATGCAATTGAGAAATTATCAGTGTAGAATTTTTTTAGTAAAATAAACAAAATATATAATTTCAGGTTTTTTTTACTGTTGCAGGTGTTTATCCAACGGTGATCACCCTTACATAATACTTATTATTTCTAGTAATTGATTCAACACTATATTTTTTTTTACTGTTACAAGTACAGTAAAATGTATAATCACACTTGCATAATACATGTTGTTTGTAGTAAATTATACAGCATGTCAGGTAATTTGTGGATACGGACTGCATCACACGAATCAATGATCAGAACTAAGTAGAAAATACTCTTTGGTAAAAGAGCATAAGACCCTTAGTTTATGAGAAAAATGACATGAAAGTAGATAAAATGACTTTATTTCACGTTAAGCACAGCATGCACCATGAGCATACAAAACGTTGAAATGTTGTAACCGGAGTTGAAAGTTGGATGCATGCATGGAGCTAGGCTGTCGGGTGCACCCATGGCCATTGCCATGTCCCAGTACTCACTGCTTGTGAACTTCATGGCTTCTTTAGCGATACCGAACTCGGCTCGTTCGCTTGCCGTATGGCTAATTACCAACACAGTAGTTGCAGCATTGCCATATCACCTCACCTTCATCTAAGTTGAATACCACGTGTTTGCTACAATGGTTTTTAGACCTTTCATGTCATTTTTATTGTAAATGAAGGGTCTTAAAAATAGAATAAACAGCAGCAAATGTAACTATGAGTGATTATGAAACCTTCCAAACCTTTGGTCACAACTTAATTGACAATAAATTTAGGGTCCTGCCATTGGTCAAACTCGATTCACCCCTTTTGACCACCTATCCGTACAAGTCTAATGCATTGTCATAAGGATGCTGTTAAGTTGATAGAGTGTAAAATTTAATTTTGTGGACAAGATACTTAATTTCAAGCATTAAAATTATATATCATACAGTTAGTATTATTTTCATACTGTACTTTGAAATTATTATCATGCCAGGTGAATTCAAAACAACAATGCTGCAGATGAGTGTGCACCAATATAGGATAACAATTGTCTAATCATTTAATGCATTGTTGGTGTACTGTATTTTAGAGTCAACTTCTTTTTCTGTATACTCCGAAGAGTGTGTATGATGCAACATGAACAAGACACCTGTACTAATGATTAATGGTGTTGGAGAGAGGCTGGGTGTGATGGTGCACCTAATTGTGTTGTGTTTCATCTGGACTCGACAGTTATATTTTGATGAGATCCGTGAAGTTACCAACATATGATGGACTGCTTGAGAATGGCCTGGACATACTATCGAAAGGAAGGACTGTTTGATAGATGGGTACAAACAGGGCAAGCAGCTTCCATGTCACTCATTCAAGGACATGGGGCAGCTTCTGTGAAGTACAGTATTACTTACTACCAGAAACATTTCCAGTTGCCTAGCACAAGCAAATCTGTGAACTTCACGACTTTCTGGCATTATCACCTCAATGTCATTGTCTTTGTTTGCAGTTTTGCCAGGAGAGAGCAATGTAGAATGCTATGGGCTGGTGACATATTGCAATTCCTTCCTCATTTTACAGCTGACATGGACCACTCCTGTGTGGTCTGTCACTGCCACTGTCATCACGTCGCTGCACCAGCACGCCCACAGTCGCTGCACCAGCACGGCCCGCGGAACACGCCATTTGTGCATCCCAATGCGTGTCCGCATCGTTCGCTTGGGAGCATGTCCTGGCCTGATACCGAGTGATCCAACCGATTACCTGTGGTGTCCCTAGAGAGATTTGTGTAGTTAGGATAGGAATCAAGTGTTGGAATGCGTAGTAAACAGCATTAGAATTTATCGCCTACGGGTAAAGGTTAGTGAAATTCGCTCTTAGGGGATTGTGAAGTAATTACAGAATAAATGCATGCCACGTGCATATTTAATGAGGTGTAGAGTAGCAAGGCTAGGGTATTTGAAGTGTTCTATATAATCCGAGTGCAATTGTGTGTCTAATCAAGCCAATTAGTGATGTGGGAAATAATTAGTCTTTATTTCAACCTGACCATTCCGGTCATAGAGTGCCCCAAAACTTAACAGACCTATATTTTCCACATGCTGTGCAAGGCACCACATAATCATGTTTTGTATTTAAATTAGTGCTTAATTAAGAACAACCCTCTACAGGATTAAGAAAACTCACTCAGAACATTTCAGTGTTTTATGTGTGTATGTTTCAAGTTCTATGTTAATGAAGTCAGTTAATTAAATTACCTCGCGAAGTGGAGCAAGCTCTTGGCGATGATGCCTCTCGCCCGCGCCATCTCCGGCAGTCTTATTCCATGGGTCTTAGGTGCTGCACATGCATTGCGGGAGACTTTAATCCTTTGTTCTGAACACTTAACTGCAATAGGATCCCTGACCGCTCGGGTTACGTTACAGCAACACGTCTCCTATTACCAATGCAATGGTCTGGAGAGTCACTGCATATGATTACTGTTTCCACAATTAGATGATTCATTGAATGTACAGTGGTTTGTTCAAGAAATCCTGCTTTATCATCTGCTATCTTTTCTAGCTGAGTGCCCATGAGCTAGTTTTTAACAAGGTAATATTTGCTTTGGTTTGTTGCCCATAGAATATTTGTGGAACTGATTAGGATGTCAGCTTTTGTGTCAAAAGTTTTTGCGACTTGGAATATAATTTCCAACAATAGGGGAGGGGTGGAAGCTGCAATATAACATATGCCATTTGTTTAGTTCCATCCCCAGTTGTATAAAGTTATGTATCCAGTGTCCAGGTATGAGGAGTTTGACAAGGTATTAAAGGTGCCCTTCTGTTCTGCAGATGAGCAGAACATTGTCCTGATGCTGTAATGTAAGTAATCACTTTTTTGTTGGTACCATCACACTAACAAAATTACATTTGAATCCAATGGTTTGATAGTGTACGAATTTTAATGATAGTGTGTGAATTTTTAAGCCGTAAGTTATCAACAATATTTTAGATGAAATACTCTGTTTCATGTAAGCTCACTAAATTTAGACAGTTCTGTGGACATGTACTATTTAATGGTGTGCTTGCATGTCAGTGACAAGTCAAAATTTCTTGCACAAATGCGAACCTGAGTCCCTTGGTTAACCAGTAGAATAGTACATTTGGACTGGCATTGTGACCGAGCAGGTCATAAAATAATATATACCATCATAACTGGAAAGACAGATCATCTCGGAGTACGGCAGGCCGTTCGCCCGAATGTGCGCAGTGCCTCCGTGAAATTTTGGACGAGTCCCTCTGGATGGGAGAACCAGCCTGATACGTCGGAATGAAGTGGGCCTATTCAGGGAGACCCACATGCCTTTTACTGATGAAAGTTCCGTGTTGAGCATGCTGGTTATTATGGTAAATAACGTGAAAGCAGGTTGTAGGGGACCCAGACCCTGTAACGCGCGAAGGTAGTGCTTGAAAGAAAAACACGAAGTAAAAATTTGACGTGGGTTCTGGATAGGCAAAACTGCAAAAGTACACAGGTGTGCACTGCAATGAATTACTTAATATGTTCAGCTTTCCCAGGCGATGATATTCCCGGGAAATGAGGGTGGGTGTCTCCGAGTGCAGAAAAGAATAGGTTCCATAAGTTGCATCAGACTATTACAGCTAAAGATGATTGACGCAAAAACGTGAAATCACCTGGAGCGCTATGCGGCGCGAGCCGACTCCTTGAGATACTCGACGGTGACTGAATCTGACGAGCTGGCAAGGTGCATACTGTGGCAGCACGCGGCTCGACCAGCACTACTTTCTTAAACATTTGCACAACTAAATGGACATGAGCCCTTGCACAATACATGAATAAATAAATACATAATAATATACTGCACATGAACAAATACAATTTAAATGTGGATGGCATGAAATGAGGGTGAAAAATGTGTGGATTTTCAAATAAACCTAATTAAAGCACTGAAATGTTTATAGGGGCGTCGTTGAGCATCCACATGCCTGGTATGTGTGCAGAGCCTGTCAACGCACCCTCGCCAACGCAAGTAGGAGGGGGGGGGTATTACTCTGCACTCTCCTGCTCTCGCACTGCACTCAGGGCGCACTGGTGCTGGTTGATGCAGTGAGCGTGTGGTGTGGGAAACGGTCTGGAAGGCAGGATGCTGTCCTATGTCAAACGACATCTCCTGCTGATACTGTTTGTGGGCCAGGCATCTTCAGCTGCTGCAGACACAGATTGTGGTCCCACGATGTCAGGGCTGCAGGGAGTATGGGGTCCTTGGGTCGCCTGAAGGGTGCTGGTGCAGCTGCTGCTGGTGTTGACGTGGGTGGTCTGCTGGGGGTTGGAACGCAGTGGCGTCACCACAAGTCAGGCATGTCCGTGCTGGTTGACGTCACCGGCGCAAGTAATGGTGGGAGGCAAACTAAGTACCTCGCTGCCGCAGTCACTGCTGCTGCTGCTCCACCTACCCCACGGCGCCGGTAGCAACCCAGGCTGGCAGTGACCGAGGGGGGTTGTCACCTATTGGTGACCCCTCGGCTGATGGCGGCATTCCTGCTGTGGTACTACCCTGGTGCATCACCCCCTTGTTGCCAGCGGTGGACACCTCCAGAAGCCATTCAGATATCAACGACAGCGGGTCAGGAGGTCCTGGGGTGTCATCTGTAGTAGGCCTGGTGAGGGGGGTGGAGGCCCCAGTCATGGTAGCAGCGTCGATATCATGCATGATGCAGACAGGCCATGGTGCGGCTTCCTCTTGCTCGTGGTATGCCTGGGGTGGCGGCGCCCCACTGTCGACCATGATAGGGCTCCTGGCTCGACGATCTCTGAGAGGTGCCTGGATTCGGGACATTGTCGGACTTGCAGTCCCTTGTAGATGCTCCTCCAACTGAGTTGCTGATATACCTTCCTCCTGCATGGGTGGTCGGCGGACCTCGACATCGGGTTTGCTGGTGTAGCGTCGACGTCATCTGGTGTTAGGTGCAGGTCATCCCGGTGCACCTTGACAGATTTTATGCCAAGCTGGACCCATTCCACTTTGCCGCAATGCCAGCGCTGGAGTGTCTGCAGACTGTGGGTGCTCATGGACGTAGATGTGATGACCGGGTCGTAGTTTAGGTGGTGGTTGGCAGTCACAATGCGATGTAACCTTTTGTAGCTCCTTCTTTTGCTGTTCGAGTAGGGTGTAATTACTGACTGGGTCACTACTGTTTTCTGCCTGTGGGCAATCAAACTCACCAGGCAGGGTGAGGTTGTGGCCCAGCAGGATGTCGGCAGATGGCCGAGTTGACGCCGACGGAGGGTGAAGAGGTTGGCAGGCAGATGGTCGGTCCATGTGGTGGGGTTGGTACATGGGTGGTAGATCGCAGTCTTCATGTGTCGCACTCCCCAACGAGTACAAAATTCGTGCCACTTCCTGCCAGTGAATTGCATGCCATTATTGGTAAGCAGGTTCTGCAGATGTCCCCAGCTGTGGAAGAAGTCTGTCTGCAGGACCTTGGCAACACTCGTGGCTTGTGCGCTACTGATAGCATATGTCTCGACCCACCTGGAGAAGTTATCGGTGACCACCACGATAAATCTCTTCCCCCCTGAGGTAAGGCCCCATGAGGTCGAAGCGCTTAGTAGGCAGTCGGGGCTGTTGTAACCCATCTCAGCTCGACATGCTTTGAATTGGTTGCACTTAACACACTGTTGCATGTACCTGCATGTGTTCTTGGTTAGTCCAGACCAAAAGAAATATTCATGCACATTGCGAATTTTTTTGGTCTGTCGCCGGGTGTCCTGATACGTTGCTATCGTGCACATGTCTCTACCTGCTCTCTAACACTGGGGGGAACAGTCTCCATGCGTCATGGTTACTTGGTGAACATGTTTCTAAACCGCTATCTATTATGTGCCAGCTGTCGAGCTGGCTGGTCGCAATGGTCTTTCTGCTTACGAGTGAGTGCGCACTCTAGCTACGCTTGCACAATGTTGTGGTATAGGTCTCATACTGCGAGGTTATTGTTATTGGCATTGGCGCTTATCTGGTGAATGCTTGCCTTACTCAGTGGTTCCTGCAGTGATGGTAAAATCTCCCACTTTGCATCGTCCTACAACACAACATCGGTGCATGGTGACCTGGACAATGCGTCTGCTAGCTGGTTTTCGCTTCCCGGGACATACTCCACGACGAAGTCGTAAGCTTGAGGAAGCAATGCCCAGTGGGTCAGCTTGCTGCGTGTCTCGTGCATGGTGTTGAGCCAGACCAAGCAGCGGTTGTTGGTGCGAAGTACTGTGCATACTCCAAGTACGCACAGTACTTCTTGATGGATCATACCACGGCCAAGCATTCAAGTTAGTTGACGAATCTCCGCTCATTTCGTCCGAACTTGCCATTAGCGAAGACGATGACGTGATGTTCGCAATTGTCACCGCACTGGTAGAGCACTGCACCGACTCCTCCTCGGCTGGAATCGGTCTGCACGTAGAGGTGTTCTGTGGCATCGTACCTCGCCAAGGTCGGGCACACTAGGAAACGTGACTTTATTTGCTAGAAGTTGTCTTCGAGGCTGTCCCATTGAAACCACCAGTTGGTTAACAGAAGGTCGGGGAGTGGTGCTGTGATGACCGCAAAGTTCTGGATGTGCTCCAGAAGCCATTTTATTAGCCTAAAGAACTTCCGTAACTACTTGTGCATATATGGTGGTGGGTACAGTTCATTGTGTCATGAGGGGGGTGGGGTTATGCCTTCCTCGTCGACGACATGCCCAGGAAGTCGATGCTGGTCTTTCCAAGGTGGCATTTTGCAGTTGCGCATGTGAGGCATGGCCAACCTCTTATATACTGTGCGTCGCTCCTTCACCCCGAAATGGATGCGACATGCCGCAGGTTCAACTATGTTATTTTGTTCAGTAAGCTACGGTACACCAAGGATGGCATCTTCTCATCAAATGTCAAGTGTAACAACTGCTGTGATTATTGTTTCTAGGCCACGTATGCAAATGGTTACTATGTCTTGTCATAGTGCGGTACTGGTGTGTTGATTTATGGCTAAACTAATTACGTTAGCAGCTGGAGTGATATCTGTAGGATGGACGAAACTAGGCTGTATGAAGTTATGTGAGGCAGCAATGTCTATGAATGCGTGGCAATAATGACCATTAAAAAAACACTAAAATGTGGATGAACTGTGAATGACTGCTACTAACCTGGTCGATTAGTACTTGTTGCTGTGTCAAGTTGGTAATATTGTCCGGGACTGGGGTTTCAGAAATGTATGGCTTCTTTACCCCTGCTTCCCGTTTGCCGAATTGCTGCTTGCATGGTTGTTTGTTTGAGGTTGCGATTGTTAGGGCATGAACTGTGCCAATGGTATTCCTGACTGTCACAATAACAGCACAGAGTTGGTGGTGATTGGCTTCTATCCCACTTCACATTTTTGTTTCGCGCACTGTTTGCTACACTATTGTTTTTGTTGTCACTTGCAGCTGTAATTTTTTGCTGCATTATTTTCTGCACTGGAATTTTTGTCCTGATGATGACCGAAAGAATGTGTTAGCACTGTTCTGACATTGCCAGTGTCTCCATCGTGCGGCACTCGTTTCCTGTCTGTGAGGCGACTGGCAAATATTTCGCTCCAAGGTTATCGCAGCATGCATGAGTTCATCAAGGCTATTATTAAGCAGTGGTACCAACGAGGCATGGTACTCTGGACACATTCTTTCTGCCATCACTTCGAGCACTTAGTGCTGGTGCAGGTGTGGGTGGACATGTCTGACAAGATGTATTTTTTTGGTTATGAATGTGGTTAATTTCTCTATTGGCTGTTGCTCTTCTAATTTCAGTTTGCTTTGCACTTGCAGTGATATGATTTCTCCTCCAAAGCAGGACTGGAAAGCATGGAGGAACTCCTCCCACTGTAGACCATAGTGATTGATAGATTGCCACGAGGAATCTGCTTCTCTGGAGAGTTGTGTTGCAATGCAGTTAGGCCACTCCTCCATGTATACCCCATAGTGTTACAGACGTGCTGTACAGTCACTCAGGAATGCAGATGGATCCTCTGTAGGTGATCCTGCAAAGGTGGGTAGCGACGAATCGCGAGGATGTGGTAACACTGGTTGGTCCAGACACAGGGTTAGGAAGGCTTCAGTGGTTTGGTGTTGTTTTCCGCTACTTTTGGCCATGTGCTTGCAGCTGGTGGGACAAAGTTGGGCATGGGAAATTGTGTCACCTGGTTTGGTTGCAGAAATTGTGGTGCTCGAGTTTGTAGCACTGGAATCATCTGTTGGGGAAAGTCAGGCGTGGGAAAGTTGGTGGCGATTGGTGGTATGTAAGGGGAAGATAGTTGGAGAGGAAGATGTGCTGAAGTCAAGGCCAGCAGGTGGGGTGTGGAATGAGCGAGCAGCGCTGCTTTTTTTACATCTGCCACGTGCATGCTGATAGCACGTGTCAGTTGCATAGCGGTTTCGGCCACTGCTGTACATTGCCGACACGTGAGTTTCCAGTCTTGTATTGTCAGTCTCTCGCCAGGCTGCAAACATTGCCCATGTAAGTGCACTGCACACCTGCTGCATTGTGACACATTAATTTCACCCCCCTGGATACACTGGGCAGTGACTTTTCATTGGATGACAGTCTGGACTGGTAAATAAATATTTGTACACTGTGGAAGTGTTCAATAGATAGTTATTGCTGTGGCACAGTGGGCACTGAAAGTTCCGGTTTTGTACACTCGCTATTCGGTCGTGGGTAGGCAGGTTGAATAGAGAGTAGGGATACCTTGGCCCATGTGCAGTAAACTGGCACACAATATTTTGTTGATTAGGGGCAGAATGTTTGAATTTTTTTGACTGGATTTTCCAAAACTTTAAATTTGCACTGGCCTTGGATTTGGTTTATTACATCGGAGCTGTCCATGTGTTCCCGTTTGTTCGCAGCGTGGTTGCTTGTTGGGGTTGTCTTACGAGTGCACTTACAATATGTTGTGCCTAATTCGTACTTGGCCACTACACCCTGTGGAATGGGATGCCTATAGGTTTTAGACCAGCCATTGTTGATAGTCACAGTGCATTAGCTGAACTGGGTAGTGGGGGTCAAAGCCACAGCCTACTCGCAGCTGACCTCCCTGAGCCCTCTTGGACGGTTGTACCTCCCGGCAGTGGAGGGATTGTGCGCGCCTGTGCACACAGCTGCTGCGCCGATTGATACTCCCAGCTGGTTTTTGTGTTCTTTAGCAGGGAAGGGGGTGAGTGCAGGTTCACCAGTCCACTCTGCTGCGCAGTTCACGGTGCTGAAGGGTTAGTGGTGGTGACGCCTCGCTGTGCATGCCCTGCAACGCTGATGCAATGACGGCTGCGAAGCTGGTTTTGGTTTGATTTTACACCATGTGGTGTGGCATCTTTGTGTGTCGTTCTAGCATTTGACCTGCATCAAAGTATTTTCCCAAGTTGTTCACACTGCTCCTGACATGTTCTTGATGTTGGGTGGGAAAATTGCTCAAAGAGGAGTGGATGTGTGTGTAGATTTTGAGGTTTTCTGGGTCGAAAAATGTGAGGAATGATGAGGGAAAGGTACGCCACACAAAAGGGCGCCAATTTAACGCCTGCTAAATTGCCAAGACATCAGATAACTGGAATAAGAATTCGCCACAAGGTAAGGTGCCAATTTAATGCCCGTTGGCTGGGTGGTGTTGGGTTAATGGAAGTTTTGAAGGGTGGTGAAAAACATTGTTTGGAGTTGGATACCCGACTAGGCATCAGACACCGTCGGCAGGTGGTATCGATTGCTGCTGATGGTAATTGTGATCTCAGGGTACGGCGGGCCATTCGCCAGGACATGTGCAGTCCCTCGGTGAAATTTTGTATGAGCCCCTCTGGACAGGAAAACCAGGCATTACCTACGCCTTATGTCTAGGTCGGAATGAAGTGGGTCTATTCTGGCTGACCCACATGCCTTTTACTGATAAAGCTCGATGTCGAGTATGCTGGTCATTAATATAAATTACGGTGAAAGCAGGTTGCAGGATACCCGGACCCTGAAATGCCAGAAGGCAGTGCTTGAAATGAAAAACACAAAGTCTGAAAACTTAAGTGTAATTACTGTCGCACAAAACTTTACATCACTTAAGTGCAAACTTTATGCAGGCACTGGCCTGTGGCTCGCCAGATAGGGAAAATGGGGTAAGTACATAGGTGTGAACAACAATCAATTATTGGTGTGTTAAGTATCCCTGGGCGATTATATTCCCTTGGAATAAGGGGTGGCGTCGCCAGGTGCAGAAAATAAAATGTTCTAGTAAGTTACATCACTATTGCAGCTAAAGACGATTGGCGCAAAAACGTGAAAGCACCCGGAGCTCGGGGCGGCCTCTTGAGACACTCGATGGCGACTGAATCTGGCCAACTCACAAGGCGTGGACTATGGAGGCGCACAGCCTGCCCTGCACTACTTTCTGTTGAACTAAAACACTTAAACAATGAAATGGACATGAACCCATGCATAAACATGAATAAATAAATAAATAATATTACACTGCACATGAACAAATACAATTTAAATGTGGATGGCATGAAATGAGGGTGAAACATCTGAGGTGAAAAATATGTGAATTTCAAATATAGATAATTATAGTACACTTCACTCTGTCTGCCTTACATACCTGTTGGATGAACTGGTTGGTGATTATTTGTCTTCTGACAGCTCTGCATTTCATGCTGCAAAGAAATAATTTTACAGTGCTTGCGCTGCTTTGAAACACTGCAGGTATGTTTGCATCTGGAAAGCAGTGTGGACACAGCCCTCGCGATCCCCTTTTCGCGGTGTTTGTTGGGCTGCGTTTGGGTCTTGCAGCTGCGTGTTGGACTCACCTAGGCGGGCGGCAGACACGTTTTGCTGGTGCCATGTTGGCACCTGTGGTGGGTTGGATGCTAGGTGTTCGAGTGCATGGATGTTGGGTCTTTGCAATCACTATTGTAACTCTGGCAACCCACACTTCCGTAGGGATGCCGAAAACCCTAAACTTCTTGCTTGCATTTTGTGTCTCATTTCCGGATGGTGACAGTTTGGTTTTATCACTGGAAAGGTTTGGCGTGAATGGTATGGTGTTGGTTAGTAGTTTCGCATTGGTTTGAGACCATGTGCTCGTAGCTGGCTGGGAAGGGTGTGGGTAGGATATTATGCAATCTGATTTGATTGGTGGATTTGGCAGGCTTGGGTTGGTTACACTGGGATCAGCTGTTGTGAAAAGGTAGGCATGGGAAAGAAGGTGGCGAGAGGTGGTATGTATGGGGCAGATGGTTGGAAAGGGAGAGGTGCTGAGGACAAGGCTGGATAGTGGGTTGTTTGAATAAGCTAGCTGCGTGGTTTTGTTTACATCTGTCACATGCATGTTGGTTGCATATGACAGGTGCTGTGTTGCATCTGCCACTGTTGTGCATCACTGACACGTGAAATGGCTGTCTGGTGTTGTTAGTCTCTCGCCAAGCTACAAACATTGCCCGTGCACATGCACTGCAAACAATCTGCAATTTAGTATGTCTGTACTTTCACCCCCTTCGCAGATTGGTCTGTGACACTGGATGTAAGTTGACAGTCTGAACTGGTTAGCATGTCTTTGTAAACAGTAGAAGTGTTTAGATGGTTTGAGAGATTGGAACATTTATGGCACTTAAAGTTTCTTCTGTCGACTATAGTGTGTTTGACCGTGGATAGGCACACTGTATGGTATTTTTCGACTCACAAACTGCACTGCACTGTACTGTAGGTACACCCTGTTCTGCAGTCACAAAACTTATATATGCAATTTGATTTGTAGTGTAGTTGACTTGGACCACTCCTGTGTGGTCTGGTGCGGCTACTGTTACCACATCATCATCCCACATCCGCTGCACCAGTGTAGCATTCGGAACATGGACACTGTGCGTCCCGATGCACGTCGGCATCGTTCACTCACTCATGAGTCACGACCTGGTACCGAGTGAGCCAGTTTAGTGTCTGGCACCTGTAGAGTAATGACGTAAATTAGAATAGGAATCAAGTGAAGACACATGTAGAAAACTGCAGTGTAGTTGCCCATGGGCAAGTGTTACTGTGACTTGCATTGCAACATAATAACAGAGTAAATGCACTTCACATGCATATTTAAATATGTGTAGGATGTCAGGGTAATGTGATTTAAATGCTTTATGTAATTTTTAGAGTTTATGTGTGTATCTGGTTAAGCCAAACAGTTACGCTGCGAATATTTATTCTCTAATTCAACTTTACCAATTTGGGCGCATAGTTCCCCAGAACTTGACAAACACAAATATCCCATGTGATTTTCGAGGCGCCAAATAATAAGTTTTTGTGTGTAAATAAGCTGACAATAGAAACGCTATACTCTGCAGGATCAGGGATGTTCATCCCGTACATTTCAATGTTATGTTTCATGTAAGTTTTACGTGTTAATGTAATGAGGTAAGTAAATTAAGGTTCTTTTAGGAGAGGAGCGAGTTCCCAGCAAGAATACCACTCGCCCGAACCAGCTCCAACATTCTGATTTTATGGGTCGTAGGTACTGCACGTGCATCGTGGGGGACTTTCATAATTTGTTCTCATCACTTGAATTCAATAGCCTAACATAGTTTTCCGGAACCTTTGTGTTTTATCTGAAGTATCTAGTGTTGGCAGAACCCCTCTGTCAACTCATTTCCAGCCCCAGAGGTTTTATTTCTATTTAAGTTTTATTCGTGTCATTTTCTTGGCATTGTACCATTACAGCCACTGGCAGACCTTTTGGGCCAGATTCGTTTAATTTTGCTTTTGAATGTGTCTTTGTATGCTGAATTCGACAATACAACTTTTCATCGGTAAACTGAAAGTGTGTGTTCTCATTTATCGCATTGTACTACGGGCCGTGGCCATATCCAGGGAATTCCTCGCTGCTTCTAGGAGGTGTACTTCCCTTACAGTGTAAATGGTAATATAAAGGTGTGCTGGCGAGCCTGCATACTCCAGTTATATTTACACTTTTCTGTAACTTTTGGTGCAGTGTGTGTCAGGGGATGATACAGCTACGTGATCGTTCGGCCCACGAAGCTGAGAACAGTGATCTCGTACTCACCTGGTAAGTTGGTGCCCATTCCATTCAAAGTCAGAGTATTTGTGTTATGTTTTGACTTTTATTAACATGAACACCGAACACCATATATATTATCTGTCCTGTACTGCTCAGACCATGTTATAGTTGGCAATAATTTAGTTGAGGTTAGTCGAAAATTTTGTTTCATTTTCCATCTGCATTTGACTGAGACTGTGGGGTATTTCGGAGCTGTTCATTACATCACAGGTGTTTGTGGCGCAGTTGGTCGTGGGGCTGGTCTTACGAGAATGTCTACCGTGATGTGTGTCCAACTCGTACTTCGCCACCATATCCTGAGGGACAGTGCGAAAGCAGTGCCAACACAGCCCAACACAGCGGCATCACCACACCTACATGCGTTAGGCCATCCATTTTTTTTTAGCGTTGTGTGGTAACTGAACCCAGAAGTGGGGGTCATGGCGATGGTTTACCCTTCGAGGCAGATCCTCCCTGCACTTGTGTTAAGGGGTGTACCGACCAGTGGTGGAGGGGTTTCCGTGCCCGCACACATGGTCCACTACATCGCTCAATACTCCCCCCAGGCGGAGATGCGGTGCTGGAGCATGGAGGGGGTAAGTGCAGGTGCACCGCCTGCTTCCGCCGCACAGACCCAATGTTTTGGAGAGGGAGGGGTAGTGACATCGCGCTGTTTCCAAGATGGCCTACTTGCTGTCCTTTTCCTGCTCTGTAGGCACAATGTCGAGCTGGCGAAAGCTGGATTTTGGCTTGATTTTCATGCACATGCTGTAGCTTCTCTAGGATTTGTTCTAGCATGAGGTTGGCATCTCATTGTCATCCAATGTTGCTCACAGTGCTTTAAAGGTGCAAGCTTGATCCTGCCGTGTGCCGGTTTTCTCGGAGGGGGGAGGGGGTTGGACTGTAAATTGCTCATTGAGATTTTGAAGTAGCAGAAACATTTGGAATTTATAGGCCAAATCTCATGGAAAAGGTGACGAGGG
Source organism: Clitarchus hookeri (assembly GCA_002778355.1). NCBI lineage: Eukaryota > Metazoa > Arthropoda > Insecta > Phasmatodea > Phasmatidae > Clitarchus > Clitarchus hookeri. Next base: position 1,023,453 of record NQII01000697.1, read on the forward strand.
AAGGGTACACCCCACATTGGGTGCCAATCAACACTCTGGGATGGTTGCATAAGTTTCGAAGTTGAAGGGTGGTGAAATACAGATAGGAATAATTTATCATGGAGTTGACCCGACTTCGGCACCAGACACCGTCGACAGGCAGTGTCGATATGAGGTTGCTGGTATTCTCAGGGTCGTGTGGCCGTCTACTCAGATGTGCGCCATTCCCTCGATGATAGAATATAGTTGAGTCATCCCAAAGATGGAAGTGAAGTCGGTCTATCTTCGAGTCTGATACTTACATGATGCAGATGGTTGGTCTGTGTAGGCTGATTCACATGCCTTAACCAGTTGTAATTGATAGTCTCATTAAGGTGGTGCAAGGTTATGTCACTGGATACACACTTGGAAGGCAGGTGGTGGGGTCCTGTGCCCCTAAATGCAGTAAAGACTGTGCTTAAAAATAAAAGAGACACGAAATTATAACACACAAACATTTTCCCTTGCATTTTACATTTACCCGTGTACCGTCAAACTTAAGCTGTCCCTAGCCACTCGCACCTGCCAGGTGGGCTTAGCTGCAAAAGCACTCAAAAGCGATGTGAACTAATCAAGTAGAACTTATGCTTCCCCAGACGATACTATTCCTACGGAAGAAGGGATGGCATCTCTGCGTGCTTATAAACAAAGGCTCCAGTTAATTATACTGCTATTATTGAAAATTGAAATGACTGGCTCAAGAGATGTGAAGTGCACCCAGAGTACGGCGCGTGCCGATTCCTATCATGCTTGGACGAAGACTACTGTGGCAGGCTCACGTATCCGTAGGTATGATGGCTACACATCATAACTTGTTGCTTGCAAAAATTAGTTATACTTTAAAACAACAGAACCTTTGCAAAAGATTCAACAATTATAGTTGTGTTTATATTTTTCTTTGTAGGTATTGGTGATTTGGTTCTTCGTTGCTTTTATTCACATATTAATTAATGAACACATTTAAATTTTCATTCATACACAGATTTCTTTTTTCATCACATATCATTGCCTGCTGTTAACGAACAATCGCTACTAACTAATGTTTTGAACACCACCTCTAGTTTCTTGGAAAAAATTTTAAAAAAATTTTCATTGGATTTTATAAAAGCTTCGTATAAATTGGCATCCTCTTTATTGGGACAGATCACATTTACTCCATCATACGAACTCAGTATTTCGGGGAAAAGTTTTCTTTTCCAGTTATCATGCTGGAGTTTGGAAATTGCCCACACTGCAACACCGGCATTAGAATTTGCATTCATGATATAAATTTCAGGATTGGTATATAAGAATACCGATCTATTTATTTCATGAGTAGTAGATCCAAATACTGGCAGATTTATTTTATGTTTATCTATTAATTGATTTTGCAGTATATAATTCAACTAACCATATTAGCCTGCCTTACGAAATTTTAAATATCTGATTTGTAGTACAATTCTTAATATTGTTCAGAATTTGGTTGCATCGAATGGTTTTGTTACCTACCTTAAACTACACAACAGAAAGGAAAAATAATTTAAATGCAGTTTTGAGTGATGCATTTGTAAATAAGGAAGAAAACCCTGTATTTCCATTGCAAATCCTGTAATAGTATACAAGGAACCATATTTTCAATCCTACCGTGAACACATGGCAGATTTGTATGCTGTGTACTAAAAAAATATCATTTTACCTAAAGAAATAATCGCATTCATTTATTGTTTTAGATTTTTTTTTTCAATGCAGATCTGTAAACTTTGGCAGATGGTAATGAAGAAGAACTATGATAATTAGAACAAAAATTTGCCATTTATAAAATCTGAGCAGTCTAAACACATTCACCTAGCAGAGAATTAAAATTAACGTGAAATTTTATCCTTGCAGCCAGGCACACTCTCATTGGAGAAAAAGGAGGAAAGTAAAAATATATTTTAGCTAGCTGTGATGCCAAAAGTGGTTTTATTTCTTTTAATTTCATTTAAAAATGAACTATATATTACCAAGACATTTCTATAGTCATTTAAGGATTAAAAAAAAAGGGTTTTTATTAATTTGAGGAGATCTGGGGAATCGTGAAAGCAGTATATACATTCCTAATTAACATCAATTTAAGGCATTTATTTTGTAACTTTGTTGAAATATTGAAAGATATATAATTTTGACATTTGGATAAGTTTTGATAACTAATCATTGTAAAATCGATTATATCTATTTACCTCCTTGTTTTGTATCCTCTGTGCTATGGCCAGTATTAAACAATGTAAAAATGTGTGTTGGGTGTGTCTCTTTGACTAAAAACTATTAAGTTTAAAAAAAACTAATTACCTTGTTTATCTTTATAAAATAGGCTCCTTCATCAAACTTAAAATAAATTACTCATTTTAAGTCCGAGGGGATAACTTCACAAACTCTAGCTTTAGGGATCTACTCACTGCTTTGCTACAACTGAAATAAATTACATCATCCTGACATAACATAATAAAGAGCCTAATGTCTGATTTAATCAGTATCGTTAATTATAAAAATATTTTACATACCTTAAAATTATTATAGAACCAGTATACACAAATGTTGTTACTCAATTATTTGAAAATTCATACAAATAGATAATTGTATTTGGGATATAAAATAAAGATTTATATGCACATTTAAAATTATAAAAACTGTAGAAATAAAAGTATATAATTTTGGTGCCTTCGGATACGATACATAAATAAAAAACCATCAAAACGTATTCAGTTTTAGACATTTACAGACTTAAGGAGGGGGGTGGGGGGAGTTTATCAATTTCAGTACCGATAGATAGCGCGCGAAATGTTTTAATTAGTATATACACTGAGAGCGCCAGAAATTCGGAAAAAGCACGAAGTTTTGCGTATTCTCATTTCTACAGTATGTGGTTACACTTCCCTACTCAGTCTCTCAATGCTCTCTACTGCGCCGCACTGCCATTCTGCGTTCTTAACATGCATCCATGGTACACGATGTTGCAGCGCTGTTAGAAGTGCGGCATGCCTGTCAGTCTTGGGCACGAGCCTGGTTGTCGTGGAGTGAACATCGTGCTGCGCCGTTCCGGGACTCCCCGCCCCTTGGGAACAGCGAAGGATGAGGTCATCTGCGAGCTCGACGCGACTACCATTCCGAAACTCGTCGCGTCCCCAGGTGGCGGATAGGGGATCTCCAGGCTCTAGAGTGGCTGGGAATATTCAAATACCCGGTGCGACAGATCTTGCGGGAGGCAGCTCAAAGATCATGGCGGGGAGGGGGATCTCGAGGTGCTTAAATGTGGGAAGTGTAGCGAACCTCACTACTGGATTCTGCGAGCTGCCGACTGCGGATGCGCGAGGACTTGACCTGGATGGAATGCGTCAGACGTCGGAAGCTCCTGCCGTCAGCCCCCACGCCTGGGCCAGCTATACTCGCCTCCAGCCTGGTAGGTACTGGATGTCCCGCCGAGCCAGTGCTCACCCCAGACCGACGGACTATTTTGAAGGAAGAGGGAGAGGGTGGCTCCCCGGTCAGGACTCCCCGCTTCACCCACGGCGTGGAGATCCTGATGTCAGCGCGGAAGAGGGAAGATGGAGTCGTTACCATGATTGAGCTGCCCAGTTGCCGACGCACATGACGAGAAGCAGGATGGCCCTGCAATTGTAGCTGCTGTTAATATTATTGTGCAGGCAGCCTGCGCAGAAATATTGACAGAAGTTATATATCCCAAGGGCGCTTGCGCCCACAGCCACTTTCTCTTCTAGAGCTTCATACCCAACATTAAAGAGCATGTTACCCTTAACCTGCTGTCTCCTTAAGCATTTTTTAATGCATGATGAGTTTTGAACTTCTTTCCTGTCAAGAGGGGTTTTACAGTGTCTATACTGGTTTTCCCCCTCTACCTTCTTTAACTATAGCTTTACTATACGCCCCCTTAGAGATGTAGTCCATGGCCTCAACTGTGGCCATGGCTGCCAAATATCCCTCGTCGCTACGATGCACGCCTCCTTTCACGAAATTCCCTGTCCTTTAAGCGTATGAGGCTCCACCTTGAGACACATTAATCCCTCGTACCCACCGCGATCCCAAATAACACATAGTTTTAAAGTAGGTTAGGGAGAACTTTTAAGAGGGCAGTCGTCGTTCTACATCAAAAGTTTGATGATCCGTTTTACCATTGCAGGCCTTGTTAAAATACCATATGGTTTTCGTTCTTGCCCTAACAGCTTTGGCTATTCTTACAGCCTGTTACTTGAAATGTGCTGCAGCATGTTTGAAATACCTGTTTTTCTTGAAAATTATTTTATGTGTTTTCAAGATATTATCTAGAAAAAAAAATACACATTTCAAACTGCATATGAATGTGACTTTTTTCAACTTGCCACACCTAGTGTATACGTTATTTCCGAAACTTCCCACAAAACTAGAAAACGCTTTTTTACACTGCTAAATCTAAAATCATACGTATCGGTTTCATGTGAAACTTAGAAAAGTGCACTTGGTTTTGCCACAGGATTGCCACCAATTAAGTTATAGGGCCACCACTTAAAGTCTCATAGTTGCATGCAGAACAATGGAAACACTACACGCCAACTCAGAACCGTGCACTTAGACGTGATACAGCGCTGGATGCGCTGGCAAATGTCACCCATAACGCTCTGCTGATTCTGCGCCTCACTCACACAAATGCATCTCCCACCAGGTGGTGGTTGTTACTCCTTTGCCTGCATTTTTCCGTTCGTCTTTTTGAAAATTACTCAGAAACTGACAGAGTCATCCAGGGCTCCCTGGGCCGTTGACCGAACGACCCACATCATTAACTCTCCACTGAGTTATAGCGCCGGGCAATTCTACACTCCACTAATCCTGGGCCACCTCGACCAGGTCAAAGATGGCTTTCCCAACTAGGGGCAGAAAAACAGTAAGGTGCAAGAGCCAGCCCCAATGACCTGTGGGGCCCCACAACAGCAGAAGGAAGAACAAAATGTGAGTACAAGTGCGGCGATATCACAAGGACACAAAACATAATCACCATCAAGTCAAAGTGAATGTTTCAGCGCTCATGCACCACGTGGCTTGTTAAGTATGCTGTAGGCCTCTCTAGCTCAGAGGAGGACACTCGAAAGTATCTTGGCCAGATTAGAAACGGCGGGGAAAATCGCGTTGCCATGCCAGGTCATTTTTCAGGCAAGTAACAACAAGCACGCACATGCTTGTGTTGACAAACAACTCCCGTGGCAATTGCAAGGTCAAATCAGGAGTCCATTGTTTATATTTTACGATACACTTGAAATATAAATCCTCATAGAGATTTGTAATATGCCCATTTGTTTATCACGTGAAACACACAAAGAATGTGGGCAAAATCAATTTTACAGTGCACCATGTATGTTTCATGAAACACATAAAACATTAATAAGCAAAAGTAATATATTCAGTGTTCAATTTGGTTCGTGCTCAGCACGACACATAAATTGTAAAAAATGTTCTAAGGGCCTTATAACAGTGCTACGTACATTTGCATAACAAGGATATTTGTTGGAAGCAGTCAGCATCAAAATGCATGTAATATTGTGTCAATAAGTGATCACAAAATAATTTCACAAATCATGCAAGACTTGCTATTAGTATTTATATCAATACGAGACATTTTGATGTAATATAGTCAGTATTCACCACAGAAAAATAACCGGCAAGAAGAGAGAAGTGCTCAGCAGCCCTCGGGTGCAAAAGTTTAATTAAAACAAACATTTCAGGAACAACAAAGTAAAAATTCAGTTTCGAGGCAAACCACAATTTTTTAGCACACCAAACTAAACAGGTATTCCCCAGCGAACACCACCCCCCAGCCACATTCCTGAGCAGAGGTGTCATAGTGATGCACCGCCTGGGCGCGTGCTAGAGTAGCGACCATCAACGCCCCCGTCCCCAATGACCAGCTATGAGGTAATGGGACACTCACCCTTCACGTGGGCGTATAGGGTAAAGGGGCCTGCAGCTGCAGCATCAACAACCTCTTTCGCCATGACAACCATGCCGAGCCACGTGGCCCAACCACCGCCAGGTGTTTACAATTGAATTGGTGCACTAGCAACGGAAAATAAAAACTTTATGCTTGAAGTGAGTGCATCCAGTAACAGAACAGAATCCATTTCAGAATTCTAAATGTCCGTGGCGAGAAACGACAATGGCTAGGTGACTCGCAGAAGACATTAAACGTGCTAATCGGGAGCGGATTAGAGAATGCCTTGAGCAGTACCTCTGATGGCAAATGGGTACTATTGTGCCTCAAGTGCAACAGACCATGTGCGGTCCGAGGCAACATCGGCCTCGTGAACAAACGCATGTGCCAGTGTACACTCGTTAAGCAGACAGAACAATTTTTGACCAATACACAATCAACAACATTTCGCAACTGATGATGCGATAAGCAAATATTATGTGTAGCATTTAAAATTGGGCAATACCATCCATAATTCTCAACAAAAATTACCACGCCGAGTGCCTCACAGTGATAGAGCACGTAACTACAGATAGCCACGGCCGAATTCTGTATGTTCAATGTACACAAACAGTGCAACTAGCCAAACGTACAACAGACTTGATAACTGGAGACAAGTTATCACAGTGTCAGTGCCAGCAGGAGAATTGTATACACAGGCAAACGGGAACGATCGTGTGTGAACAACATGGTCGAATAACAAACTGGCAGTGTACTATGGAATGGGCTGTTGTAAACACCATCTCGTGACGTTTCGGGTGCGAAGAATGCGCGAACGTACCGCGAGTAAAATTGCCATGCCCCCTCACAGAGGACAGGTTTTTAAGGTCCGAAGGCTAGCACACCCTCCATCCTACCGCACTGCATTTATACTCTGGTGAATAAGACAGTGCACGGCACTTTCTCCTCTTGGTCTCTTCGGGCCATTCAATTTTCTTACTTGCCGTAACTCGGTATTCTACCGGTTTTCTCTTTAAAAACCTGTCCTTGCCAATCAAGAGTGCTCCGACTTACACTTGTTGAAGCCTTTACCTGAGTACCCTTTTATGGGTCATCAGAATTTCGCCGATTCCATTTGTCAAAGTCCTCCAATCTTCTACCAATTTTGGTGGCGAAATCACTCCACATCCTGTAAAGTTGTTTGTTATCCATTATATTTCTTGCTCCCAAGTGATTGCCCAGCTCTTCCATTTTCTCACTGAATGAATCTCTCAGATCTTCTGCTTTTAGGCATACCATTAACACGTGCTGTGTGGTGTCTTCAACACCACAGACCTCGCAGAGCGGAGATCTCACAAGCCGCAGGCTGTGTAACTTTACCTTGAAGTTACCATGTCCAGTAATTAGCTGCATACTGTAAAAGTTAGTAATTAGCCATTTGCAGTTAAGCCTCGTTCTGATATCCGGAAGGAGCTCATACGTCTGCCTTCCTTTGGTGGAATTTGACCATCTTATTTGCCATTGCACGATTATGTCATCGTACACATCCTCCTTGTCTTCCTTTGACAGCCTGCGAGCTCGCGATCTCTCCGCCACAAGGCCCCTGTATCTGAACAGTATGTCTGCAGGCAGCACCCCAGCATTAACCGGGAGAGACTCGTTGGGTACAGTCTTATATTCCCTTGTAACAGTCAGCAGAGCAGCCCTCTGTGTACTAATTAGTTTCCTCTTGTGCCACGAAAGGTCAGCACGGTGGTGCCACATTACTGCTCCATAGGATATTATAGCCTCAAACACCGCCTTATATATGGTACGCAAGGTACTATAATTTAGGCCCCAACTGGTGTTACCGATCCTTCTCAGTTTTTGGAACACCACTACCGCCTTCTGCGACACATACTCAACATGTCTTAGAAAACTCATTTTATCAACCATGATGACTCCCAGATATTTAAACTCTTGTACATACTTGATCGGGCGTCCCCCGAAGTGCACAGTCGGGGATCTTTGCAGATTCCCTTTTACCAACATTATTTTGGTTTTATCCACAGAGAACTGAAGTTTCACATCCTTAGACCATTCCCAGGCCTTCTCAATTATCATAGACACTTTTGACTCTAGTTCCTTTCTTGAGTTAGCTGACACAAGTACCAAGCCATCGCCGGCATAACCAAAGACTGTGCACCCCGAGGGGAGTTACAACTCTAAGAAACCGTCGAAAAGGATGTTCCATAGGATCGGTCCTAGGACCGAACCCTGGGGACATCCCTTGGTCAGTCTCTTCTTTACTTGTATGTTATTGTTGGAGTAAATTCTTCATCTGTTTGCAAAGAAGTCCTGGATGACCTTATAAATGTTCGCAGGACATTTCTTCATTTTCAATCTGTGCATTACTTCTGGCCACCAGGCATTGTCAAACGCTCCAGAGATGCCGAGGAAGATAGCCATTATATATTTCTGCGGGGATTTTCTTATATTCTTCATGACATCAGCAAGCACGAAGTCAGTCCCCGTTCCTCTTCTGAACCCGTACTGATGTTCGTTTAGCGTTCCCTCTGCTTCTAATGCCATTTTAAGCCTTCGATTAATCAGCTTTTCGTAAACTTTGCCTAGCTCCGGAAGCAACATCAACGGCCTGTATGATTTGGAGTTATCCAGGTCCTTCTTATTTTCTTTGCACAAAATTCTTAACAAGCCCATTTTCCGGGGGGAGGGAAACACTCCGGTTTGGAGACAGTCGTTTACAATATCCAGCAGAATATTCTTTATCCGGGAGAAACACCTTTTCAGGATCTCTGTAGTTATTCTGTCGATTCCAGGAGCCTTACCATTCTTCATCTTGTACATAATCTCAGTAAGCTCTTCCATACTGAAATCAGATGCATCTTGTTCTTCTGGCATTACAACCATAGACTGGCTCTTAGCAGAGTGCGCCTCCCCCTCGTCATTCAGAGAGTCATCAGGAAGGAGCGTGTGGAGCAGAGTCTCCATGGATTTCTTCTTATCCAGGATCATATTACCATTTATCATCATACATGAAGGTGGCACTGTTCTCTTCAAATTGTTCGCTGCAAGTTTGTAGACCAAGCCGAAAGTGTCCTCGTTTTGCAATTTCGTGACAAAATCTTCCCACGGTCTTGTCTTCTTTTTCCTGACTCTACTGAAGTAAACCTGATTCTGGTTTTGTATATGCTTGAGAACAGCTTCCTTTCCTCTCCCCTCAATCTATGGAGATGTCTTCTGTTTCGCCTGAGAGCCTTCCGTTCTCGTTCCAATTCTTAATCCCCTCACAGAGGAAAGCGATAATACCAGCAATCAACCTAGTCCACTAGTGCATTCAATGGGTATGGACAGAGCAGCAGCACCAAGGGGAAACCCATTGGTGCCACACCACCCCTGGCTTCGTGTGGCATCTGCCACACCAGGGTGTCATGACATCAGCACCATCAGTTGCAGTACCAACAACAGGAATGGGCACTACATCAGCCCGATTCCAGTCGATGTCTACCTTCGCGGGAAACAGCAATGAGGACCCACAGGCATTCTCGAGTGACTGCACATGACAATTGGGCAGGTATGGTGTTTGTCAACGAGAGTGGCGTAGGTGCATAGGAGGCCAATTGTCAGGCGAGGCATGCACATGGTGGTGGTGCGTTGACCACTATGGTATGCACTGGGCCGAATTCCAAAATGTAGTTCAGAGTCGTTTCGCCAACACTTTCTCTTCATTACAGGCTGAAAGCCATGCTGTTTTTAGAAGCACAGGAAGATTTTGAAACACTAACTTCATTTAACAACAGTAAAGTTAATTTCATCAGGCATTTTCACCCACATATGCGAGACACGGAAGTCTTAGAAGTTATACCAGTAACCGTAAAAACAGAATTTGAATTGGCCCTTGCACCACTTATACACAGCAGTGTGGAGCAATTCATTAGATCCACAGCCTTGCTACATCAGGCCAATCGCGAACAGAATATGGACCGCAGGGAACGGGATGGGCCAAATCAACCACGCCCCCATGACCACAATGCGTGGAACGGGAACGCACAGCCAACAGTTGGACACAGCACAAAAGAGGTGAGCCTAACAACTAACAAGGACACGGGGAATAGCCAACTTGCTACCCCTGTAACAGCTTACCCAAACACTGCAGCAGAAGCCATGCAGATGTGAGCAATTAGGAGGGATCACCCTCCTCTTCAATGCAGGTATTGTCCAGGCCAACAATACCACTGGAATATCGAATGCCCTACCCGCAGAAAACAATTGGAGGAGGTGAACAATGGCAGGAAACCACCAGCGGGAAACGAGCCATTGGGGAACCGAGCCGGAAACTCACTGCCCCCCGGCCAAATCAAGAGCATGCGACACTGGCACGTCAACAAAACAAACCCACAGTAACACCCACTTCACAACAAATTTTTTTACAGCAAATAACAAAGGGCAGTCACAAGATTATAAGGATACCGGTCGCCCTGAATAACATACAGTGTTAAGTGCTTGTTGAAACAGCAGTATTACATAATTTTGTGAGAGCGGAGTTGGTAAAAAGGAAGTGATGAGGTCTGCAAAACAAACAGCATATTCAGCCACACACCAATATACAGGGCAAACCCTCGTATAAGTGACAGTCACTGTCCGAATTAGGGATCTGGAAACGACAACTACAACTCTAGTGTCGTCGGACCTGTGGGAAGATGCCATACTTGGTATACCGTGGCTCACAGAGCAAAATACGATAGTAGAGCCAGCAGCCCACAGGATCCATTTTGGCCAAAAGGAAAAGTGCTCAGTTTATGGACTTGAACCGTGGACCACCAACTGCACCTCAGACATCCAGTTGGACGAACTGGACCACGAAGTGCCAGAAGCATACAGGGAAATAGTACAGAAAATCCTTCAGGAAAGACGGGACATGTTTTCAGACACAGATCCCCTAAGGTGAACAACTATTGCCGAACATGCAATCCCATTGGAACATGACCGCCTGCTTTTTGGAGGACCATGTAGCTACCAACCACACCAGTGTGCCATTGTCAAAGAACAGATTAAGGAGATGTTAGCCGAAGGCGTCATCGAGCTCACACTCAGCAAAAATAATAGCGCCATCATATTAGCACCGAAGAAAGATGGAATGTGGCACATCCTTGTGAACTTCTACCCCCTTAATTTGGCTACACAAAGCGCACCACCACCATACATCAGTGTGAAGGATGCATTACACACGCTAGGAAAGGCGAAAGTTATGACATCACTGGACTTGCGCAGCGGCTACTGGTAGTTCCCAATTAAGCCCGAAGACCGTAACAAGACAGCGTTCACCGCACATGATGGTCGATGCTTCCAGTTCTGTGCCATGCCCTTCGGGCTTAAATGCGCACCCACCACCTCCCGGGCGATGATGGCACAAGTGCTCTACAGGTATGTGGGGGATTTCACCCTTGCATGTCTAGACGACGTGATCATCTGGTCGGAGAACTGAGAAGAAAAAGGTGAAACACCTGTCATTGGTACTAGAGTGCCTAGCGATAAACAAGTTAATGTGTGCATGCAGGAAGTTCCACCAAGGGAAACCATGCATTCAATTGCTTGTTCACCTAGTGGACGAACACGGCAGTAGGCAAACATCGAAACAGCTGTCCCTCATAGACCAATATGAGGCACTCAGGACATGCAAACAGCTCAGGAAATTTTTCGGGTTTTGTAAACTGGCTGAGGGGAAAGATTAGGGACTTCGCAACAATAATGGTGCCACTAACAGACATTCTGTCCTCGAATCGTAAGTTCTAGTGGAACAGTGAATACAAAAGCTGCTTTCAGGAACTGAAGAGCAGAATCCAACAGTGTACAACACTCGCATGTCACGACCCCAGTAGGCAACTATACCTACAAATGAATAACTATACCTACATAGAATATGGCAGCGCCAAGATAGGTCCGACTGAGGGTCAATACGATGTGAACGAGAGAGAGTGTTTGGCAGTGGTTTGGGCAGTGAAGCGTTACAGGACATACCTCGAGTACCAGCGCTTTAGCATACGAACCGACAACAGTTGCTTGCTCTGGCTTCACTCAATGAAGTAAACCAGGAGCAAATTCGCCCGGTGGGCTTTGTTGTTACATTCGCATGTATTCGTTGTGCAACATGTCCCCGGAGCAGAGAATCAACTGGCCAATGAACTATCCAGAGCACCAGGCGCCGAGGTAGCAGTCGACAGGGACGAGTGGGACGACTTGTTCCCCCTACTGCCAACACCGCAACGACAACAGGCAATGGGAAGTTTGATTGCATCATCATAGATATCACACCGAATACTGAGCCCAGGTTCAGTGAACTCAAGACCTTCGGTCATCAACACCCAACATCAATACCCACAACCGTGGGCCAATAAGGCTGAAATCATTGAAAGAAATGGTGAGTCGTGGGGCATCCAGGACACACATATCGAGACCCATCGGCAGCATCCCGATGCAACCTGGATCCTCTATGTACCAAATGGAATACGTGAACACGTGCTAAGGCACGCCCACAGTAGCCATTTTGCTGGCCATCTGGGGGCAACCCAGACAGCCAGCAATCTCCACCCGCATTTCCACTGGCCAGGAGCAAGCAGGGACGCACACAGGTACGTGAAGGAGTGCATCCACTGAAACCACTTCAGGAGCAGGAGAGCAGGCGGGATTTACCAACAGCTACCCAGGGTGCCGAAGGAACCGTTCGAGATGGTGTCCTTAGATCTGATGGGCCCCTACTCCCGCACTTCCACAGGGAAAAGTTTCATCCTAGTTGTGAGTGATGGGTTTTCTAGATGGACCGAAGTCTACCCAGTCTCTAGTGTATGGGTACGCACCATTGCACGGACACTGGAAACTGAGTTCAACAGAAGTTCTACTCTGTTGGGGGTACCCAAAAACACTGCTCACCGACAATGGTGCCCATGTCACTGGAAAGTACTGGCGTGAGTTGTGTACTCGGTGAGGGGTAAGCCACCATACAACACCAGTTACCACTTAAGGTCAAACCCTGCTGAGAGAAGAAATCAAGACCTGCAGACCCAGTTACTCCTGAGAGTGGGGAAGGACCAAACCAGCTGGGCCGAACATTTACAATAAGGTGATGGGAGGATCTCACAACAGAGCAGAATCCAACAGCGACCCTGCAGGGTCGCGAACTCATGCTACCCGGAGAATTTGCCGCTCGCCAGACAGAGGGCGTGGGCGAACCAGAAGATGGGACAGCCAGAAAACAGCAAAGAGAGGCAGATATAGAATCAGCTCGCAGAAACCAAGACCGCTACATTGACAAATGTATGCCTGCCACCACATGAGCACCACGATGGTTGGCACCTGGCCAACTGGTCTACATCAGGGAGCACAATTTATCCAGCGGCGCGAAGAACTTCTGCACCGGGTTCACCCAGAAGTGGAGCAGACCACATGAAGTGGTGAAGCCGCTAGGATACCACACATACCTCATCAGGGTGAGCAGCTGGAGGAGGGCTGCCGTCCACCGCGACGACCTCCGATTGGCAGGGGGATGCCAAGCGTCAGGACACCTGACCAGCAGGACATTGAGCACCAGGAGGCGAAGTCGGGATATGAAGTCCCGGCAGCAATGGGAAAATACTCCGGCCCTTCTTCTCTGCCATGACGCCCAGAGTCACAACGCCCACAAAGGGCTTGGAGGAGGAAGAAGTACCCCGAGGGAGGATCACCGCCACCAAGCACAACCACCAACACCGCATGCATCACTGCAGGTGTGGAAGGTTCACTCCACAGTATTGTGATACCCGGCATCACGGCACTGGTTCTCAGGGATGCCACTGATGGCGAGTCACCAGAGACACCTGTGGAACAGAGATCCCCACATTACAGATCTCTCGCAGGCTGCGCCTTCAGCAGGACCAACAGCAGGCGACCTCACACCGAACAATGCTGCATAAAGTGAAAGGGGGAGTGTAACTGGGTTTCACAGCCTCCCCCCTCGTCAATACCAACATCATGACGATGTCCGCACCACAGCAGAAACAGCAGCAAAGATGAGTCAGAGGAGGAGGGGTCAGCACTCTGACCCACCAGCAGCAACCAGATTCAGCTCCCAGCGGCATGGGCCCCTCTGCATTGAGGCCACCCTGCAAGCTGAAGCCACCCTCCGCCTGTTGCGCCTAGCAGTGTGAAAGGACACATGGCGAACTGCGCGTCAAGTGGTCACCAGAGGAGGGGCCGTTTGACGTAGACCACGCATCCATGAGATCCTTGTGTCCACTCTGACCACCGCAGTCACATCAACTGCACCAGCTGCACTGGGTCGCATCAACATCAGGAATGGGTAGTGCAGGTTGACAGGAACGAAACTTGTGCCTTCTTGCCAACAGGTACTACTTGACTCAAGAGACCATTCTGCTTTATTTATTGCAAGAGGTAATTCATGTAATAAATTAGTAGGTGATCTGAAATGGTGTATCCCCCAAAACCACAGCTGTTGGGCGCACAGGCCATTGGTCGTTACATCATAGCAGCTCGCACCACAATATACGATGTAACACACCTCCGAGAGATATAAACTTACCTGTAGGCCGAGGCTAAAGTGCTAACTGCCCCAAAATGCAACCAATAGTTCTCAGCATTTTTTAAACATGGCACACAACTTCATCTTATTCAAATCTACATTCAGGGGTGGGTTTTATTGTGTTAAGAGCCATCGAGCATTGCAGCCCACTCCTCTTTGCCCAGGTGGACTCGTCCATCCCTTCAGGAGATGGCCACCTGGCAACACTGTAGCAAGAGAAATGCAAATATGTCACGCAAATGGAATACAGAGACTTTTGAAAATGAAGCATAAAAGTGTTTCCCATGTCTGTTTATAAGAGGGTAATTGTGTTTTCATAAAGCGATACTGCTTATAAAGGTCTCGATCACAGTAACATTTCATTTAGTACGTGACACTCCCTGTCAACTTCACAACGTCAAGCTTAACATACATTTGTTAATCAACAGGGGTGTCACCAATGTGCTTCATTTAATACATATAATTTTTTACCAGTGCTATAATGACACATAGTGCTAATATCATGTTTTAACACTCGGCATTTGACGTTGGATCACGCAACCTGTCGCAGAAGCCAATGCCATTCAACCAGTTCGCCTTAGTACATGAGCCAGACTGGCGGCGTTGGTCGTCCGCTATGTGAGCCCCCTCAATACCATTATTTAGGCTGATCTCACTTCTTTACAATAGTAACGTAATTATCCGGAACCTTTGATTTCTTTTCAGTTCCGAGGGGAGTACCATCTGTACTCTCACCAGAGAGTTTAAGGCTACTGCATATTTCCATAACACCACACTGACTAAGGTCATTTTCATGCAAAGGTGACCGGCAGGCTGTAAGTGCTGGGTTCGTTTATTTTAGTATTCACATGTCCACTTCCTGAACATGCAATAAAGAATGTGAGTAAACAGCTTCACAAAATTTAGTGAGTGTTGATTCATTGTCCTCTGGGACACATAGGGTGCCACACCCTTGTACTACCTACATTTTTGTAATATAATTTAGGTGTACGAGACTTCTTACAGTCTCACCACAAGGTCAATGTGTGGAAGTAGTGCAATATTAAGTGCCTGACAGCTTCATCTTCAAACTGACGGAGGCATCCAGGGCCCCCTGGGCCATCGACCGATTTACCCACATCATTAACTCTCCGCTGAGTTATGGCGCCGGACAATTATACTCTCCACCAGCCCTGGTTCACTTCGATCACATCATACTTTTAATATTACTAATTTATGAATATACTCAATTGCCTTTTTTTTTTACTTAATACCATTGTGTCTATTTAATTAACAGCGATTCCCTCTTCTGGACGAACTAAATAAAAGAGTCTAATTTTAATGGCACTAGAATGAGTGTTGTTGAAGAAATAAAGTTAGTCCTCTCCACCAGTAGATTGACCAATATTGAAAAGTAAAAGGTGCATTCTTAAAGCAACAATTATCTGAAAAAAAATTGTGCAGTTAAATTAATTTTGTTTCATTCTAACCATATGTTTGTTTGGGTCCCTTTAAAGACACCCTTGTAAAAATTACTGTAAAAAATGAACCTTTTTTTATACTGATTAAATTCTTCTGTCATATATTTTAAATTGTTAAAAGACTGCTACAATTGCCATAGTGTTTCTATAAATAAATAACCATGCCATTCCTGTGGTCAGCAACAAAATTCCTGTCTACAATTGCAGTAAAAAAACTGCTATGTGGCCAATTATAAACGAGCACAAAGTAAACACAGGTTGTCCATATTATGAGTATTTAAGGGGCCCATCTGCCTGGTGCTCGAACCGTGTTGCAGTGTTTGAAATCCAGGTTTTTTTTACGAAACTATAAAACGTGTGTTCAATGCACTGGTCTACGAATAGAACACACTTCAAAGTATGATTATCGAGTGCTTTTAAGACATCATGCGTATCATAAACACCTTTTCGGAGAAATCCAACATAGCTAAAAACATGCTTTTTAGAAGTGCTGTAACTCAAAATATATATGCGTTTTATACACACAGAAGTAATGGAGGAACATGCACTGAAGCTTTCTACAGATTTTCCACCAATAAAATTATAAGGTCACCTATGGAAGTCCCATAGGTTCACACAGCACGACGAGAACACTGTACACCAGTTCAGAGTCTTGCACATAGCGGATATGGTGCAATTGTAGCACGTTCCAATGTGGTGTGGCTGTCTACGGTATACACAAGTTATCACATTCTGTCCCATACTGTTGCACCATACAAATTAGGTGCGCCGTTCGTACGGTCGTAGTTGGGTTGCCTGGGGTATTATTTGCACTTCAGTAGTGTTTTCTTGTTTTCAATGACATGGTTTTTCCATTAGGTGATTCGCAAAACCAGGTTGTCTCTATTAGGTGTACGCAGGTCCAATACAGCTCGGCTTGTATTCTTATGGACGTTTGTAGTATGTGGGACATGATACTTGATTTGCCTGATTAATCGAGGTCAGTGATCTTAGATTACTATTTATGCATGTACAGTGACAAGTATTGGCATCGATCGTAAAAAGTCTTGATGATCGTGCTCGCGACTGGGTGCACACACCTGTTGCACAAGACCGCCGGTTTTACAGTCGAAGTGTGCATATCCATCTTTTTTCCCTTTTGTGCGCTCACTTGAGCTGAGCATGGGAGACACAGCATTGTAGTCATCGTTCGTAGCTACAGCTTATGCAGGTCGCCGTAGACCTCTCCGCCCACGACAGTCCACCCTATCAATCCATGAACGGGTAGGAGCGGAACCTAAGTAGTTTTTTGTCGGAGGGGATGCAGTTCCCAATACCTCGCCTTTCCTTGTCGCCTCTCATGCTCGGTTCCCATGTTCTCCAGTGGTGCATGAAATTACTGGGGTGGTGTGCTGGGGTGACAGAAAATGGCCACTGCGACCAGGAATTAGGGGTGCTATTGGCAATGGCCTTGTTAACTGTGTGCCTTTTCGCCATATTGAAATTTTATGGAAATGTTTGACAAAATGTTTTGAAAATGTGCTTGAATAGCCTGACGCCATTTTAAACATTGTTTTAAAGTGTTTAACAATTACACTATGACACTCCAGTGGTGCCTGAGGGGCTCTTACACTTGAAATTTGGTGCATAAATTTTTATATAAAAATTTACGAAAATGTCGAAATGCTACAAAGTTGCAGAAACAGTTTAAGAAGATTTGGCATAGTTTGATTTGACCAGAGTTATGTTGCATGCACAGTTACGCACTTTATTTTTGTCTTTGTAAAACTCCATGTGCTAGTTTTTGCATGGTTTTACAAAAGTGTTTGAAATGCCATTTCGGCTATTTACATGTACATAAAACCTGAAGGGTGTTTTTAGACACATCCATATGGTATTAAATTGATACACTCTACACTTGTGAAGTTAATATACAGTTCCAATAAGTTGATTACAATATTATGTGATTTGTTTGCTGTGTTTATGACACATAGCTTAATGTAACACATTTAGGATGCACTATTATGAGTGTCACAATAGCTAGCACATTTTAAATGTTTCAAAACTGTTTGAAAACAAGTTTTCAAAATTAAAAAATATAACATAAAATTTTTTTAAAGTTATAAAATTCGGTAAAATGGCTTTTGTAGCCATACCAGAAGGTTGACATAGTCGCGAGACAGTGGTGTATGAAAGTTGCTGCACAATGAGTTTAAAAATGTGATTTTTGAAATTTTTCGAAATCTTGAAATATATTGAAAAGTAGCTTTTCTAGCCACACCAGAATGGTACCATTTGATGCGAGATTGGGATTGTAGAATGGTATGGGCATCGCCTCCTTACTGTTACTCGTGCGAAGTTCTATCAGGAAACACTCACCAGAGATGTATTGCTGATTTCATAATGGCTGCTCTGCTGTTGTGGGTCATGGCCGAGTAACTCATGTGGATAGGTTAATCTTCCGATTCTCTATGTCTCAATTGCAGGAGTATTAATTGTGGTTCGATATACTGTTAGACACAGGCAGTCGCGGTCGGGCCAGTACAACAGTGACTGCCCATTGTGAGGTGGGCAGTTATGCTGGTATGAAGTTAGCTAAATGCAGAGTTGCAAGGCTGCTCCACATGTCAAATTAAACATTGATAAAATTACACATATCACTGAAAATACTTAAACTCTGAGAATGGCTGGTTAGTGGGGCCAGCTTCCGAAATGCCTTTAAGGCCAAGGCCTGCAATCAAAACGCGTTGCTTGGGGTTGAAGTAATTTAATGATGTTCTGACAATACAAACCAGTTGACGATGCTCACATCGTTAAGCGGATTCGACGTACTAAGACCGTCGGGGTCTGACACGGCAAAATGATCGTATACTCTCTGGATTAAAATTTAAAGATACACTCCTGAGGCTTCAGGTCTGCAGGAGACGGAGAGACGCTCCCCCAGTCGATGAAGTTATTTTATATAATGTTCTAGTTGAAAAGTGAAAACTATTGTTCTTGATGGTAGACAATGCAAAGTTGATAAAGTGCCCGGGAGTCGCGAACCGTGTGGCCTGCTCCGATGAATGCCCATTTCAGACTAAATGAGTGCGGTGTCTGTCCGGGCACTTGCTGTGAAGAAGCTGGTAGCCGGAAACACGCAAGCATAAAAGTAAATGCAAAATATGGTTAGGCCTTTAATTGTTTACATTAAATGAATGGGAAAATCCTCTTAACTAATTGGAGACTGAACATTGTTCCTAACAAAAACATATGTGTTCTGTAAAACTACACAAGGTTCTTAATTATTGAAAATAATGCACTTTCGCGTTGTCAAATTTAGATGAACGTAGTGCTGGAAACATGTCTATCCGAGTATGTAAACCTGTTGATTACTGCAAAATAAACATATACACTCACTATACCTAAGAAAAACACATAAACTGAGATGTCCCCAGTTAGACAATGCCTTTGGGAACTAAACTTAGGTTGGCACGCTTGAAGCCTGTGCTCCAAGTAAGAAATCGTTGGCACTTTACTTTAACGTAATTTTAGATTACGTCTCGAAACACAGTTCACTTGTGGTTTATACTTCGGGTAAAAAGGGAAGGGATATGCTCTGTTATAAGGGGGCTACTAACACACTCAAACACTTTGTGTTGCACAATGGCATCGGTTGTTCGTACACATCCTGATTAGGGGTGCTATAAAGCCTGGTGTCGCATTCACACGTGCTATACCCTGACGGCGCAGCGATGAGTGTGAGCGCATGTGCCAATCTGTTGGGGTCCAATCCACGAGGCTGTCTTGGTGTCGCCCACATGGTTGAATCAAAGTAGAACCGTCAGTTGACTCGCATGGTTTTGGGCGAAGCGGTTGCTTTCCCAAATACCATCGAGATACTGCTGCTGATGGCTATGGCTGATGTTCTTGTCGTTGGCACCGAGCTCGGCTGGGGCTGCTGATGTACTGTGGCGAATGGTCCGGAAAAAACTTCGTGGTTGGGTTCACATCACAGTTTAACACCACAAGGGAGTCCTTCTATAAGGATATAAAACATTTTTATGGTTATTTTACATTTCATTTTGATACTTCTATTGGTAAATATTATGAGTTCATTTCAATGTTTACATCGGTTGGTATAATATTTTTTAGTTTGTTGATATACTTAATGATACTAGGAATTCTCAAATAATTTTATTTGAATTAACTGTCTCTATATTTTGAATTTTATTTAATTTAAATTTTAAGGTTCCAGATTTGTGTAATTATTGTGGTTTTTATTTTAGGTGATTTCTCCTTGTCAAATGAGAGCTTTGTATACTTATAAGTTATTTCACTAAGAGGTCACTAATGTTAACAGTTTAGAGATAGCCGACCCCGTGGAGATGATACCACATGCTCAGGTCAACAAGAGCTACAGATACATGTCGATTGTCTTCGATGCATATAGAAAATTCGCCTTGGCCAAGCCTGTCAAGTCGAAGAATGCACACCATCTCACCGAGGCCATGGCTGATGTATTGCGCGAAGGATGCATTCCGACTAATCTGAAAACTGACTAGGGCAAGGAATTTTACAATTTGATGTTCAAGGCCATGATGAATAATCATACCATAAATCATTACTCCACATACTCTCAAAACATCTATCGTCGATAGGTTCAATAGGACTCTGAAGGGTAAGATACGGTATTTCGCTGCGAATGGCAACTGTAAGTGGTTGAATATGCTCCCAAAAGTCGTACACGAGTGCCATTCTACCAATCATTCTACCACTCTCATTAAGCTCGAAGATCTGAAAGGTATCTCCTTGCTATTCCGAAGAAGAGGGTTTCATGACAGCCTAAAACCAAGATCGGCGAGCTGGTATGTAACTCCAAACAGAAAGGCATCTTCGAGAAAGTGTTCACAGCGAATTGGATCCCCGAACTGTTTCGTTTGCGACATATACAAAACTAAGCTCCGATGACTTCTTTCTCGAGGATATGAACAATGTTATAATCTATGGCAGTTTTTACGCCGAGGAGATTTAGCCTACAAAGTTTCCATATGTGTATTTGGTCGAGATGGTGCTGAAATGGTATAATGGGTGGTCGTATATCAAGCGTTTCCCTGCCCGCTACAATTCCTGGGTCTCTGATGCGGAAATCGAGCAGTAAACTGAAGATTGCAGTTAATATACCTTTGTACATGCATTTTTTCAATTGTGTTGTCTTATGTTGTACATTACTGAATAAAATGAATTTTTTTACAAATCTGTTGTTTTTTTTAAACACTTTCCAATAAATATTAACAGCTTTTATTTATAAAAAATGAATAAAAATTCTTATGTCGGATATAAAAAAAATTAAATATGCCTATTTACATACTTTGCGAGTATGAACCAGGTTGCCATTCGGTACAGGTCGATAGCACTCTTGCCGACAGTAAATTATCTCTGGCAGCTGATGCTCGAAACATGTGTTACCAGTGTGCTATTGTGGGCACATGTCGAAAAACAATGGACAGTAGATGTGGTATTGTGAGGAATGGGGCTGGAAGGGAGTCACCTAAATAACTGATGGAAAAATATAGTGGTAGGGGGGAGGCTTGCCGACAAGAAAGCCAATAAAAATTGACAAGTGCTGGTTGTTTTCCAGTCTTCATGTCTGGAGCTTAGTAGCCCAACCCACCATCGAATCCTGGAACTCTTCTTTGTACACTGAAGAGCCAAAAAAACTGGTACACGTGCCTAATATCGTGTAGCCCCCCCCCCAACCCCCCCAACACGAAGAAGTGCCACAAGACGATGTGGCACGGACTCAACTAATGTCTGAAGCTATGCAGGAGGCAATTCACACTATGAATCCTGCAGGGCAGTCCACAAATCCAATCTGCGCCAATTTGAGAAAGGGTTGCACGTCTGTCACGTTTAATGATTCTCGTCAGTCGTCGTTTGTTCCGTTCTTTCACGATCTTTTTCCAGCCGCAGCGATGTCGAAGATGTGATGTTTTACTGGATTCCCGATATTTACGGTACACTCGTGAAATGGTCGTATGCGAACATCCAAATGTTATCGCTACCTCGGAGATGCTATGTCCCATCTCTCGTGCACCCACTATAACACCACGTTCAAACTCACTTAAATCTTGATAACCTGCCATTGTAGCAGCAGTAACCGATTTAGCTGCCGACCGCATCGCGTTACTCTGATTGGTTCCATACCTCTGTTATTTGCATACACACGCCTATACCAGTTCTTTTGGGCTCTTCAGTATACGTACATCTTTAAATATTTTTTTACACTTTTTTCAAATTTTTTAATATTTATTTTTTAATAAATTTTGAGATTTTTTTGTTGATTTTTTATGCTCATCCGAGGTTAAAAGTCAAAGATCAAGTTCACCTATATACAACATAACAGCTTTGATGGCTGATGGAAACAATATCGCAGCTGGAAACAAGATGACAGCATGAAACATGTTGGTGGGCACACATGTGACACAATCAGCCCCTCACTCCTTAGCTAGCAGCAGGTGTACCCGTAGGAATGAAACCATACTACTCACAATGCTCACTCATAGGCCTTGATCTGTTTACTTATGCATTTCAGATATGCCTAACACACATGACGCAATCTCGTTTGCTATGCGACGACACATACATCTTTTCCTCCTCCCTGCACACCCCAATAGCAGTAGAGAAAGTACAGATTGCACTGGACACTATGGAACACTGGTTCACAATATGCCACATCAAGATAAATGTGGGCAAGTCGGAGTCTGTGGTGTTTACGAGATGCAGATTACCTCCGAACTTGACCATGCCTAGGCAATTTGGAACGCCCATACCCTACCAAAACCAAGTTAAATACCTTGGAGTTATACTCGACTGCAAGTTAACTTAGCGAGCGCACACAGTAACTAAACTGAGGCAGGCTACAGGACGCCTGTCTCAGCTATACACCTTACTAAATAGTGGATATAAACGGCCAACCAAAGCAGGAATTACACTTTACATGGCACTTATAAGACCAGTAATTACACATGCAGCCCCAGTGAGGGGCTATGCAACACAATGCCACATGCTCCCCCTACAGGTACTGCAAAACAAGGCTCACAAGGTAGCTGTTGGAGTACCTCGTTATATACCAACTGCTCCATTACATGCTTAGATTAAATATCCCGTTCTCTCCGAATATATTAAACAACTGGCAGAAAAGTTTTACAAATTTGCTGCCACAAACACAAACTACCTGGTAGTCTGCCTTAGGGAACTATTACCATGGGGTGTGCTGGAAAACAGGAGGCCGAAGCATGTCCTGTGTGAAAGGCATCCAGCATGTCTATTTTCATGGGTTCCCTCCTCTCTGGTTTAGTATGACCCTTCCATGAGCTTAGTCCTAGTTTTATTGGAGGGGAGGACTAGGCCACAAACTTTGGTTTGGTACTCCAAAGCCTCACTTGGCTGTCTGATGCATGTTCACCCTAAACAGAATTTTTGTTTGTGGAGCATATAGCCCTAGGGCCTGGCAGCACAAGAACCTTCTCCCATTCCTAACTCCAGTAATTAGCCTACTAGCATCGGGTGCGCCACTTCAGGGCCACCAATAAATGTGGTAGGTTAAACTTTCTCGTCGTTCATCAAGAGAGTGCAGATGCTCGTCGGATGCGCTCCGAGGATTTTAAGAGGAAGAGCTGTGATCTCGCCCAGCAGGGACGACTTCACCAAAGAGTAACAGTGCACAGCAGTCAGTGAGTAGATGGATCAGTGTGATCCGGAGGTAACAGTTACTGCTGTCAGAACTAGGTCATAGCTAGCAAGTTACCAGGCCGAGCCTAGTCCCGCTTCTGGTCCGGGAAGGGGCCAGATAGGGCAGTTTGGTGGGGTAACCATCTAAAGGGAGTTAGTGCAGATAGGCACAACAGAAGAAGAGGAATGAGCCATGGGACAATCCCACTCAACATAACAGCGACCATGTCTAACACAGCTGTGAAAGGCCCATCTGCCATCCAACGCCCCCCTGCTTAGTAGGGGAAAAACAGATCATTTCTGCTGCCAACCAAGTCTCCAGTGACCAGTCTGCAAGCAGCAACAACACCGAACAGTGACAGAAAAAAAAAACAGATATTCGGCCAACAAAATTGGTTCACATCAAGGATGATGCACCCTACCACGAGCTGGCAGTGAGGCTGCGAGCTATAGTCAAAAAGGAAATGAGAAACTGAGTGGTGGCTGAAGGCATGGCCTATGCCAGGCAACCACAATCGAGGACTATAACCTGGTGTTACATGTTATATTTGAAATTTAATGGCAATGGTGTTGTGAAACTGAATTAGAATTTTGATTGGATATCCATTGCCTATAACGACTATGAAAAGAGGAGACATGATTGGGTAAAAT
Source organism: Clitarchus hookeri (assembly GCA_002778355.1). Taxonomy (NCBI): domain Eukaryota; kingdom Metazoa; phylum Arthropoda; class Insecta; order Phasmatodea; family Phasmatidae; genus Clitarchus; species Clitarchus hookeri. The sequence continues at coordinate 1,047,757 of NQII01000697.1, forward strand.
GAATATCATAAGAAATCAATGACCAGCCCCACCTCCACCATTTATGGCAGCATGTTTATCACCTGCATTTTTCTCGAGTGGTCATTCGCGATTCGCAGTGGTCATTCGCCACCATTCGCGAGCGAGCAGAGCGAGGAGCAACACAGGCGAGAGGAGCGACAGTGAGAAGCGACGAGGAGAGGAGGCGAGTCTGAATCTTCGAGGGATAAAATAGAAGAGTTTGGCAAGAGGGAGGAGTTTGCAGCGAAGTGGCAGGCGCCATGGACAGTGTGGGATTGGGTGGAGGCTCTGATTGGCTATGCCTATCGGACAACCAGAGCGAGTAACTATCTCATTGGTCGAGCCTGTCGGCCAATCACATCCAGGCAGTCACACATCCAGGGCAGGAAGGGGGTCGCTCTGCAAATATGAGCTTGAAGGAAGCAGCAAGCTGCAAGAACAAAAAACACCAGCAGCAGAGAAAAATCAGTGGAGTTGAACAGCATTCGAAAAAGAAACAGCGGCAGATCCGGCACCCAATGGCAGAAATCAAATCGCCCCTGGGAAAACTAATGGTGCCAACAAAGGGGTCGGGCAACCCTGTGAGTTCGCAACCGGGGACAGTCCTGCCAGACATAGCTTGCATAGGTCAGTGGCTGCGACTCACAGTGAACACAATGCAGGTCAAGTTCAGACAGATTATACACAATCTGGACCGAACCCCGTTCTGGGTGATACACCCTCTGTGGGCTTAGCCCCCCCCCCTGAACAACGAGTATTCTTAGGGCAGTGCAGGTACACAAGTCATGCCAGCATATCAAAAAAATCGGATTTTTCAAAAACTCAAATTCTAACAAACAAAAAAAAAAAAAAAATTGTCATCCTCACAAAGCTTACCACCAACCAAACACTCCAATCTCCTCACAGGGAAACAAAATGCAGGAATGCAGGAGGAAAGAAAGCAATGCAATTTCAGGCAAAAGGCTAGCAAGAAGCAAGACCAAAAAATTACCCCACAATTAGTCAAAACATATACAAACAGCGAAGAAGAAAAAGAAGAATACACTACAGTCAACTATGAAGAAAGCGATGATGATGACATTCAGACAGACAGAGAAGAAGAACCAAGCAATGCAGAGGTCGAATCTAAAAAATTAAGGGAGCAAAGGCCTCCACCAATTATCGTCACATCGATCAACAGTTTAAGGAAAATAGCAAAACCATTGCCACTGCCAAGAAAAAAAGAAGCAAGCCTCATTTTCGCGAAGGAGAGAGAAAAAATCAATAATAAATCACGGAAAAATCACAATATCTGTTTACAGATACTAATCAAGGAAAATATACCCCACTACACTTTTCGAAGCAAATCAAAGAATTTCAAAGTTGTTATATGTGGACTCCATTCTTTCATAGATGAGACAAAAGCCAGGGAACTAATAAAAGACGAGGGCATTGAAATCATTTCAGTTACCCAAATGAAGAGAAAAACTATCTCAAATTGACAAAACGAGAAAATATGAATGCTACTTCACATTGTTGAAATAACGCCAAGCAAGAAAGAAAAACCAACTTCCCTCACAGCTCTGGGGGCCATAAGAATTAAAGTATAACGCTACAAATATCAAAGGAAACCTCTTCAATGCTTCAAGTGTCAATCCTTTGGCCACCACAGAAACTGCTGTGGAAAACCGGAAAAGTGCTTCCGATTTGCGGTAAATCACCATAGTGCACTCTGCCCTGCAAAAGACAACGGAGAAGACATGCTCGAATGCGCAAACTGTGGAGGCCCACACATGGCAAATGACAGAAACTGCATACACTGGAAAGAAGAAAATCATAAAATTCAACCCAGGCAAACTATCTTATCAAACTTATCTCAAAAGATAGCAACTACAATATCACTGCTCACACTGGAGAACTTCCCCAACCTACAGTTGACATGGGATAACCCATCAAAACAGGGTACCTCTAGAACCCAACCAAAATCGCAGGAAAACGAAAATGAAACAAATATTGGAGTGGGAGAAGTAAAATAAGCCTTGGCTTTGATTAGAAGCACAGAATTCCGACAAGCCATTCAGACCATTCTGAATATCAAAAGGAAGGCTGACGACTGCCAAGATACTGCACAAAAACAAAAAGCAATACTGATGGAACTTTTGGAAACTATCAATGATAAAGAAATACTGGACATACAAGACAAAGATCAGGAACGAAATAAAATGAAAACAAAGGAACATAAATAACAAGACTAGAAAACAAAGAAGAGATAATCGATTTGATCAACAGTGGCACACAAAAAATTAAAAAAAAAAGAAGAGGAAACTAAATTAGTAAAACATATGAAGGAGCAGCACCACAAAAACAAATACCAGGCAATCAAAAACACCTCTAAGCATTACGGAGCCCAATACTAAACCAAATGCAACAAACCAGGATGCGACCACTCATGATATCCTAACTCTGATGATATGGAATGCAAATGAAGTCAGATCTAAGAAATACGAACTCACACAATCTCTCCAACAGAACACAATGTATATAGCTATGATTGCAGAAACTAAACTGAGGCCAACTAATCGTTGGAGCTTATTCAACTACCGTATCTGCAGAACTGACAGGATCAAAAAAGCTGGGGAAGTACAGCCATTTTAATAAGGAAAGTTATTCAACATCACCCAGTAGGATGAAAACCCGAGTGCAGCACTATCATTACCGGCACTAGTGGTGCACTTTTCGAGACGACGAAATAACTCCAGCAGACGACATCCACGATGGCGTGGTCGAACGAAAGTGAGTAATTGAGAAACAATTGGTACTCTGAAACAACATGGTGGTCGGAGTCATCAATGTAATTTTTTCCTCTATTTTTAGAATTATATTAGATTTTTTGCAATTTTTCTTAATTTTTATGATTGTGGGGTGGTTGGTGAGGGTTGGTGGCGTTTGCTAGGGTGTTGAGATCGTACACTTGGAGGGTGGGGTAATGTTATATTATCTTCTTTTTTAGAATTTTTTAAATTTTTATAAATTTCGATTTTTATAATTTTTCTTAATTTTTGTCTTTAGAGTAATTAGGGTCAAGGTCAATGTCACTGGCATTCAATATGGTGGCCGGAGTCATCAATGTAATTTTTTCTTCGATGTCTAGATTGTTTTGCGATTTTTTATGATTTGTACAGAGGTAGAGGGGAAGAAGGTGTAGTTTATGAGTGGTGGAGTGTGGGATTAACATTATATGTTCCTCGAGTTTAAATTTTTTTATTTTGTGATTTTTCTTAATATTTTATGGTTGTGG
>NQII01000697.1:1056821-1112537 GCA_002778355.1 Clitarchus hookeri
GTTTTTTTGGCTCTTCAGTGTAATATAAGGTACAGACTATGTAAATAGTTCTGTCTTATGCAATAGAAAAAATGTCTGAAAACCGGTTGGAAATTTTAGTTTTTGGCACTTGGCAAGTGCTGCAATAGGAATCTCGTGGTAAACTGTTGTTCACCTTAAGCCCAGGAGAGCAGCGGTAAGACGGGAGTCATGAATCATGGCAACGCGGACAAGTCTAGCAAACTGCAGCAATGCGTCGGTATCCAGGTCAGGGAAAGTATCAAAAATACTATTCAACAATTATAGTTTGTAAAACACCGAAGAACCAATAAGTCTCCCCTCCCGGCGACACAGTAGTTGGGATAATTGCAACACCACGAAACTGCATAATGCTTGGCAATGCCTTGAACGGGGTCTCTATGGACCCAAGCCGAGAAGAACAGTCCTAAAGATGCAGCTTCAAATTGGTCACGCCACTTCACTTCCTGTTACAGCAACCAGTTAACATCAACGTTACACACATATTAGTCATATACTGTATTTGAATTACTCAACATGACTTGGTCATCCCTCGCCAACAGCTTACATTGTAATTATTACTTGATTGTTAAATATTTGCTCAGTATTTTATGTAACTGAGTTTAGTTACCAACAAACCTTCCCTAGTCAAAATATATAAACTATTCGCAGTTTCTTCACACTTTTTGAATCAAACTTTTGAAAATATACCGTATGTATGAAGTGTTGGTTGTTTCCTAAATATGACACGTATCGCAGTCGTTTTATAATTGTGTTAACATAAAAGCACCTTATTTTTTGTTAAATCTAAACTGTATTTATATTTTCTTAATAAATTACAATATTTCATTTGGTACCAATATAAATACAGGGCGATAAAATAGGCGTTTTGGCAATGCCTAGACACAAATAGTTCTTAAGCAAAATATAATTACACAGAGTGCGCACGAATGCCGTGCGTTGACTCTCTGGTGTAATTGTCCAAGCGTTGTTTGTAGAAGTTTAGCAAGGCTTCGAAAAAGTTGTAAATAACCATGAATGGAGTATACGAGTATTATACTCACGAGTGGAAGTGCTGCCCCAGCCAGTGGCGATGGCCTTGTCCGTGTCTACGGACGCCTCCGTGTGCAAGCAGGCCGGCCTCACATAGCCGCCGAAGTGCGCCGCATGCTCCAGCCGCAGCAGCGCTATGTCGTTGTACTTGAGGGGGCGGCGGTACTGAGGGTGTGCTATCCGCTCCGCCACCGCTATCAGCTGGCGGCTGGCGGAGGGGCTGTCCCCTTCCAGGGCCACATCGCCGAGCAGCACCCACCGGGCCCCGTCTCTGCGACACGTGCCAGCCACCTCAGCTGCGTCTGCTCATGCCAGCACATAACACATCCGCCGTATTACACTTTCTGCACCGATACGGTCAGCTATACGTGCAGGAGAATCTCTGCCGCCATACCGAATTCTTGGTTTTTCTAGCTTGTTTATATTTTTAAAAAGGAATATTCCGAAAGTACCCATATACCCAACTATACTGCATTCGCGGTTTCTTCACATATTTTGAATCTAACCTTTGGAAAATCACCCCATGCATACGTGTTTGATTATTTCCTAAATATGTCATTTGTCACAAAAGTGCCTTATTTTTGGTTACACAAAACTTTTACTTATATTTTATTTAAAAATTATAATAATTTATAATTAATGTAAAAAAATCAGTAAGAAAACATGTGTGTTCGTAATACTTAGTAATAAATAGTTTTTATGCAAAATATTATTTCACTGAGTGCGCACGAATTTGTTGCGTTGTCCCTTAGGTGTAATTTTATAGACTCGGGAAAGCTCTGTTTGCATCAAGCGAAGGAATACCCTAGAAGTAGAACTTCAGCAGGGCTTCAGAAAAGTTGGAAGTAACCACGAATTGACTATATTGCACACCAATACAGCAAGACAAGGGAATGTCACAATTTTATTTCTGCCAAAATATGGCAAAATCAATATTGTGACATAATTACGAGTTCGTAGTTCAGTCGTTATGTCTGTATTGCTGTGTTAAGGTCAATAGCTATTTGAGTATAGGTGTACTTTCAACATTTTCGTTTAAAAGATATATACAAGCGAGAAAAACCAAGAATCCAATATAGCGAGAGAAGGTTCCTATTAAGGGGTTTACACAATTACAAAACTTACAACAGTAAGCAGTAAGAAGTAGTCAGTAGAAATGTTTCCAATGCATTGGCTCAAACCTAGCCCAACACAATGGCGTTGCTACTGATTACTGCTGTGGACATATTTTGGAAATCTTAAGTTTTGCTCATCACCGAAAAAACCTTAATAAAATAATTTTTTTAAGTTTTTTATTTTAAATTATGCACTTACTTCGAAAAAAACAACCGCCGAAAGCAAAAACACGAATAAATAAACAACTATTTCAATCTTGATCGAATGTAGCACACACTAAAGTTGCGTTTCTATTTATCGAATTTAAGCAGTAACATCGCTATTGCGTCAGTTGAATTTTGGAAGTTCACTACTTGCTGCTTAATGCTCACTACCTAAGTTTCCCNCAGCTCACTACTTGCTGCTTAATGCGTAACGTAGCAACTACACAAATGTATCTTATGCGTACGCGCCCACACTAATTAAGGGCACTTTTGAAGATCTTNTGGAAGTTCACTACTTGCTGCTTAATGCTCACTACCTAAGTTTCCCATTGTGCAAATCTCTTTGATAGCTGCACTGGGGAGCGTAACAACTGTCATGCTCTGTTTTAAAGAGTTTTCTTTGAAAATGAAGGTGGAGTTGATATAGCACGTAAAAAATCTTCACGCATCTTAATCTTTAATTGATTCCTTTGTTATTAATGTAAGTCTTATGCGTAACGTAGCAACTACACAAATGTATCTTATGCGTACGCGCCCACACTAATTAAGGGCACTTTTGAAGATCTTTTAGCTTTTTAACTTAACTTGCGGCACGTTGCCGCCAGAAATTCGCACCAACATTAAGTCAAAAAGCATAAAGTATTTGTGCCCCAGATCACTTTTAGTTGGTATGCGAGGTTGACCATAAGTAAAGTACACTAATGTACTGCCAGTGAGAGATCGGAATAATTTCCTTGCGCATATTGTGCGTTGTACAGGTAACATAACTCGGCCGTAGCAGCTTCCAAGACGTACACAAATTGGAAGGGAGCAGTTGAGCAGGTACAATTTTCTCCTAAGAGGGACGTAAGGGCAGGTCAGACCAACCGAGAAGGAATCGTTGTTCATAAAGAGGGCCGGAAAGGGGGGGGGGGGTAAAATCCCTGGTACCAGGGCACCAGAGTGGCCTGGCTCGGCTTAAAGAATTTATTTTAAGTTACTTTCTATCGATTTCATGTTATAAATCTGTGTTGCAAATGTGTGTATATGCAACGTTCGTCGTATCTTTGAAAAATTATTGTGCACAATAGGATGTAAATTAAGTTGTCTTGGGAGAAACAAATGTAACAATTTTCTTAAAATCATTGTTAAAACTTACTTATGAGGAATGCTGATTTTCTGAATGGAAAGGTCTGGGCGGTATGAAAGTTGTATATTTGACTTTTGCTAAGCTTTTGTAGTTGAAATGATGCGGTAGGTACCCAATAATTTTGAGTTAAAACAATTTTTAATATTTTTCCCGCATCTGATCCAAATGAGCTCCATTCACCGACGTCAAATAAAGAGTTCCAAACTGGAGGGAAAACTAAATCAGTCTTCCCTCCGGACCATCTTTCAGTTTGTGACATGTCACCTCCACACGCAGTGGCGTTTTTATGGGTTTAAAAAACATACCGTATTAGCAAATCTAATCTATACATTTCTTTACTGTCGTGGTATTTACGATATTTGGACGTAGTGTCAATTAAGAATTTAGTTTTAAAAAATATATCTTCAGAGAAACAAAAAAATAAAAAAAAAGAATAACACGATCAAAGGATTAGACACACTTACAATGTATAGCAAAATTTTACTTTTATTGTAATATTTATTGTAATAAATTATTGAGGGCATCTATAAAAAAATCTATACAGCAAGTAGAGTGCAGATACCAAATAAATTTGCTTGGAAAGTACTCGTTTACAATGAACAGTATATTGTTCATTCAAATAATCTGCTGTTTCTCCATAGACTGCATTCGTTCCTTTGAATCGAATAAATCATTTAAAATTATGTGTAGTAACGAATAATTATTTGGCTGCTCTAAAATCATATGCATGTATTTAGTACACAAATATTTTATAATTACGGTCAACCAGTTGATTTGGTTACCGTAATTATTATAAATATTATTTTATTAGAGTGAAATAAATATTTTGTTTGAACTGAAAAATCCCTTGGTTACCTGAAATGTGATTTAATATTTGCATTTCCTTTGTTAGCTGTAGTGCACTGGGTTCATTTTATTGCCTCTGATCGAAAATACAGCTCAAGATTTTGTTTTTATTTGCTTGTAATTTTCATGACAATTAAGGTAACACTGTTTGTTAGCGCATTTATGTATGCTTAATAATGGAATAAACAATCCCAATGAAATAAGTTCATCAGGAAACAAAAAAGCATAGCTGTAAAACTTAAAAACGTTTATAAACGTACAAGTCCTATATTAAATTACTATGATATATGTAAATTCATTGGTTTTCCACAAGTTGTCACGTTAACTGAAGTTTCAAAAGCGTAACGTTCGGGCTCAATAATTTGAGTTTGAAATTAGGTTATGTAGGAACATGCAGATCTTTAGTTGCACCAACCATATCTTACAGATTTGTGGCTAACAAATAGGAATAAAATAATTTGGTTTCAGCAACCACATATTTAATTGCTCTTACAAAAACAATTACTTTTGTTGTGTCAAATAAACTTAATTGTTTTATTCAACAAAATCTTTTTCTTTGTGTTGAAAGAGGCATTCGTCATAGACTGAATGAAAGATTTCTGACAGTTAAAAATTCTTATTTTAAGTCAGGGAATGAAGCTTATTTGCGTCGGATGCAGGAATAAAAATATTTTAACAGACTTAAAAAAAATATGCTAACCCATGAACGTTGTATTTAAAAACTAAGAGTATGCTCATCACAAAGGTTTTGGATTGATAAGTAGACTACATCGCGTTGGATGGATGTGTGATTGATGTCAGTCAAATTATTACGCCCCGAGAAAATTGGGGTTACTATAGCGTCCACTTCGTAATGTCATAACATACTGTGAATCACATCCTCTCCGAGGGATGCAAATTTTCATTTATCTGGAGTGCAAAAATCCGACCAAACTCGTTAATACAAAAGACATAGAAGTTAACATTGTAAAACTTGCTAAAAAAAATATTTTATTTTTGATTTTATCTTCTAATAGACGATGCATTGGTATATTTCAAAATCCATGAATAATCTTTACACTTACCTATCAAAAAGCCTCACTTAACAAATTGAACTATAAATGGTAAACATCAAACGAATTGTAGCATATCCTGTTCTTTCTATCCNGTGAATAATCTTTACACTTACCTATCAAAAAAGCCTCACTTAACAAATTGAACTATAAATGGTAAACATCAAACGAATTGTAGCATATCCTGTTCTTTCTATCCTGCCGTGGTACAACTACGTCACAGGATAATCTCTACCAGAAGGGCAGCAACAGCTTTAACAGCGTATTTCCGTCTTTCTTTAAAAACTTATTTGATTGGTTATTCTCAAAAGGAAACAGAAAGTGGTGAATGTAGCACTATGATTCTATAGCACTATGATGCTTTATGTATATCTCAACTCCCAAATTAGTTCAAATCGCTCGAAAGGTAGTAAGTTGTAGTATTTTTTAAAAATATTATGGGTATATTTTTGGTAGTTACATGGGTCTCAATCTAGAAAATGTCACTGATCTTTTGGTGCTTACTCCTCTGGGGTAATGTGCGCAATTAATTATACCTTATGGATTTTAATTGATTAAGATAGCTCCGTAAACTGAGAGCTTCTGAGGAATCCTCGAATTATCTGTAGTTCTATCTCAGAAATAACAGGCGTGTATGTTGTAAAACCTAGCTTGTTTTAAAACTCGCAGATTTACCTGGTTTATTTGTAGAGGTTATACAAGAGTTAAACAAGACGTTACTAATAACTAATGAGCCTTCTCTACTCTGCAATGATGCAAATACATTTTTGTGATACCTCTTCGCCAAATTCGAAAGAAATAGGTTAATTGATTCCCTAGAAACTCCGTAAAAACTCTAACAAAATGTTAGAGAATGAGGCTCTGCATATACATATTTTATGGTTGTAATGGCACTGCCAGCATACAAAGTAAGGTTGGAATTGGTTTAGTTGATAAAATATACTGAGCTAAAATATTTAAATAGCCAAAATTTTGAAAATAAGTGCCTGACCTACTTAAAACATACCAGTTTACACCACCTGATGCAGTACTATTTGTTTGCCAAATTTAGTAGAATTCTCAATTGTTTCCCGAGATATGACAAAAACGTAATTTATTCACATGGCGCCATCTTACAAAATGGCGGAGAAAATATCTCCGTGTAGATACAGTACAAGGATGTAATATCTAATGCCAAAATACAAAGTTATGCTGGAATTTATTACATAATTTCGGTGATATAACATTCTAAGCTTAAATAACTCTATGGCCGCCATTTTGAAAATAAGTGTCTGAAATACTTAAAACATTACTAAACATCAGCATCAGTACTAGTTGTCTGCCAAATTTTATAGGAATCGGCAAATATATTTACCGAGATATGACAACTTTATTTATTCTTATGGTGATATCTTTCAAAATCACTGAGGAAAATGGTTGTATTGGTTTTTATGATGTTCCTAACAAATACTTCCAGTATACAAAATCTGGTCGAAATTGGTTAAGTGGTATAGCAGATATACCAAATAAACCTAAAAAAATTGTGTGGCTGCCATTTTGAAAGTGTCCAACCAAGTTAAATAACTTAAGTTTACTTCGACTATCTTAGTATTACTTACCGGCCAAATTGGGTGAGAATTGGTTTAATAGTTTGAGATATAATGAAAAACATTTATGTGGTACTATTTTACAAAATGCCTGACAAACAACAATATCCATTAACAAATTTAATGCTTACACGATATTCTGTCAGCATACAAAATTTGGTTTAAATCGGTGGAATGGTTCCCAAAATATGACATTTCACTCCAAATTTTTAAATAGCCGCCATTTTGAAAGTGCTCGAAGTAGTTTAAAACTATAAAAGTAAGGTTTCCTTAATAAGTACTATGTGTGCACCAAGTTTGGTGAAATTCCATCCACACGTTCAAAGATTTTAAAACGGGGGACACACGCGCTCAGGCACGCGCACACAGACAGGAAAGTGATCTCGTAAGCTTTTCTTTCCTTCGGAAAGTAGAATAAAAACCCAATACTTACAGCCCTTTGGGATCTTGTACACAGTGGCCAGCAGTTAGGATAAACCACTCGCTGATTAAAGCACCTCCACATACCCATGATATTGAATCATTCTTCTCGCCAAACCCAACCGCTGCCTGAAATAACAAACATGAATTATTCACCTCTAGTTTATTTACTTGAACTAAAACGTAACAAAAACTTGACAGAAGTGTGCATGCCCTTTATACTGTTACAATTTCTCAAAGTCAGTGGGCTAAACCAGGTTCGTTAGGAGATGGAGGTCTTAAGTTAAACAAAATAATTAATAATAATATTCTAGTTTTATTTACAATAACTACAGACAAAATTCTCTCGACTCATTATCTCACAATAAATTTCTATCACTATCTATTTGCAATTAACAAATTAAATCAATACAATTTACAATTACCTCAAAGAAATTATTGTGTTTAAATAATTAAAATCAGTCCGAATAAGCAATGTATCAAAATCTGTTGAATTACTTTATAAACTATATGTCCATATTTTACAGCTGCAATATTCACAATAAAGTCCATATCACATGTTCATACAGTTCCACTTCAGTTCGTCCAAGTCCCATCAGTCTGCAATGTTCTAGAAATCTCCGAGCGCCCTCATGTATTAGCCTTCACTCACTGGGTATCACGCCCTCTCGTCCGTTCAAATCACAAACACCTCATCCGCCGTCATCCCGCGATCTCCCGTCGTCGTCCGTCCTCTTCACCGATGTCCCTCACCACACTCGACTTTGGCCAGTTACTGCACTCAGCAAACTACGGGCTGAGTATAAAATAATACACCAACTTTGAAGGTCTATAATATCAAAACCAAACAACTTACAACCTTGGTTGACCAATCAAATGAACTGTGGAACTATGGAGTTTGTTTACAATATATTCATAAATTTTCAATGTGACCACCACGAGCGGCCCGAATGACATCTGCGCGATAATCAAACTCGTTCCACACTATTGTCAGCATGTCCGGCGCTTTTTTGCCATCTCGTTCCACATTGTTCCAATTGTGCCACTTCGTATTATTCATTTTTTTTATTTGCCACTTCGTTCTTTGCTTTTCTTTGCATTTTTGGTAAAAAAAAATTTTGATTTAGATGAAAATTGGCTAAATTTTTATTGTGCCACTTTCCGTCTTACTGTGCTAATTTTAACATTGTGCTTATGGGGAAATAAAATTTGACCAAAAAATTGGGTCAAATAAGCATGGCTTTCGATAAAATAATAATTTATTTTGCTCTATTTTAAGAAAATTTATGATCTTATAAAAATTGCACCAGAACCCCCTAGACTTACAACTAAAATATCTTGGATTGTGCGGTTTTTTTAGTTTTCCTATGTTTGCTTCCAAAAACACTTGCGCGTGTGTGTGTCTATATATATATGGTATATATATATACAAATATACGTATATATATGGTATAAATATATGGTATATATATATACCAATGTGTTTAGCGTGTATTTATTTATCGCGCCGTCTTAAGGGAAAGGAGATTTAAAAACAAAGCTTAGCCATTACATACTTCGATTAGACAGCTACTGCCACATTTCACGAAATGTTCACAATTCTCTAAATAGCACCCAAAAAACAAAGCGCCATTTAGTAGTTTTTGGTTACACCTACCGTTCAAATCTCGCAAGAAATAGCTATTATTTTTTATTTATTTCACGCCTATTTACATGGGCCGAAAATAAGTACACTAACTTATAGCGTTTCGCTAAGTAAAATTAGTGATTTGTTTTAGTAGTTATTGCATGTAATGTTTGTATTTGAATATGATTTTATTGGTTTGTTTACATTTTCTCGTAATTTTAATTTTTGTCCCAACAGTTTATTTTTCAGTATTTTAAAGTTACTAAATAATTTTTGTACACCACTCATCCATTTTCTTCAATGACTATGATATTGTGGAATTTTAACATAAAAATCTCAAATAATAAATTTTATATTGAATTTTTGTATTCCTAAATTAATTTTGTAATTTTTGAAATGTATTAACTATTTTACACTTTTATTGTAATTGTGATTTGTGTTTTCCAAATTTTATTTTTTCGCTTCAAGAAGTATTTTGATAGTGCTGAGAGAATAAATAGTTGCCGGAAGAAGTTCGCTTCTGGGTGGGTCCTTCGAACATCACGGCCGCGTCTTAATTACTTCGGGATTTTGATCGTTTAAATCCCCAGCCGCACAGTAATATAGGTTGTAATTTATTGTCCCAGAAGTTTAAGTTATGACAAGAGAATCCGGTCACGTTAAGAAGAGGGCCGAGATTCCTAGGACTCCAGTTAATTTTTTAGTTGTTCAGGCCGTCGGACGTAGAGGCGACGCTTAGCGCCACCCTAGGAAGGTGACAAGTATTTACTCGAGCCGGAGGTGATCATCCATTTGTTATTGGACTTTATATATTTTAAATTAAACATGAACTTTGACATCAGTAGTATTTTTAAGGATAATTGTTCCTAGATTGTATGCAAAAAAGCAAACCGGTGGTCCGCCGCTCTACTGATTGATGCTAACGCCATAGTTTTAATTGATGCACCCTGAGAGACCTTTAAATATTTGAGAAAGTGTTGAAGATAATTTGGACAACTTATGAAGAGAAAACTTTCTAATTTTCAGTAATTTTTCAAATTTTGGGGAACAGTAAATTTGATTCCTTAATGGAGCTTATAAACTAAATATTTTATTTAATCGCAGTTAAGTGAGACAGTCGAGTGATTAAATTTTTTCAGACTATTTTAAAGTAAAATTTTTATAGCAGCTCTATTTTAAATTTCTAGAATTTTATTTTTTTTATTTTAAATGTATTGTAAGGAATGTAGTATCAAAGTAATTATACTCAAATTTCTATTGCTACATTTATTTTCCATTGCACTCAGTTAAGGTACCCCAATAATTTCGGTCAGCACATAATATTTCTTTTCATCTTAAATGTTTGAAACAAATAAGAAAACATAATTTTGAAATAAAACACTACATCAAAACGTATATTGATTTTTCTTTCTATAATTTGGACTTTCTTTACCATCATACTTACAGGGTTGAATTATATTTTATGAACAAGGAATTTTATTTCTGCTTTGAACACTGTTGTGCCGTTGGGAAACTGCCGAGTATGTTTTGTCCTACATAACTATATGTGGTGGCAGTTCCTGGACTACTGAAATTGAATAGCAAAAAAATAAGCTTCACAGAAAATGGAATAAAGTTTTCTCTTTTCCCAATCACACACACATATAACCCACTATAATAGCTTTAGAAGCTTTAAAAAACAAAATGACATCCTCAAGGTAAAAATATTCTACCACAGAATACTGATAAATACGGGAACGAAACAAACTTAAAACCACGGCTTCCAGCTGCACATGCCAGCAAAATGGCGATCACTGGCCATTGAAATGTCGGAACACCGTTCGCCAATCAGCACCAAGTAACACAAGAGCCAGCCGGGAGCTCAGAAATTAGGGAATCTTTGGCAATTAGACAATAGCCATTCAGACACAAGGCCTTGTGCAACTAATCATCGAATGGCTACGCGCATATTGAAGGAACCTATTCTATGAAGAAATCGAACTTATTGTCTTAGTTATTTTTTAGTTTAATGTCGGCAGCAACATCACAATTGAACCGTCCTACGAAAAAAAATTTGAAGTGACATACGTAGTATGCAAAATGGCGATTGTAATATACGACAATCGTGAAGGGACTTGCGAAATTTGTGTTACCACTTCGCAGCAAACTGAACTTGTCCCACTGGCTGAAATTTTGTATGAGATGCTTCGGAGGACTCCAGAGACAATGATAAACTGTTCGTGACACGTCTCACAGTTATGCACAGTAGCTACAGACGACGGGATTTCATTATTATAGTTGACTACGAACTACTTGGTAAAAGACTAATTCAGAATTTTTTTTTTTTTTTCAATATCTCGTTAAGAGCCACCCAATCCTCTGCTCACTCAGAAATGATTTAGTCATACCAAAGGCTGGGCTCAAATCACGTTCACTAATGAAGTGGCCGATCTGATCTAGTGCAATTAAACATGAAATTGACTTGCGATAAAGGTAAACTGCCTGAGAATCTTACGGCCTACACGGGATAATGGATTTTGGCAGTTTATTTTCCTTACACTTCTAAAGTTTTGTTGCAGCCCTCAGTGCCGGCTGTTTCCAGCCTCCGTGCTCATTTTCTGCGAAAGTTGACCACCGTAAGTTTCACAATTTGGTCGATGTGCTGCCTCTCAATCTGTCACAAATATGGTCTCCCTGGAAGAACTTTTTTTTTTAATTCTATGATCTTAGACCCGGAAATTTAAAGAATTCATTTTATAGCGAGTTATCATCAAAATTGTCTGCATACTATATTAGTCATTAGTAAATAAACAAAACAATTTTTCCATATCCTGGGATGGGGTGTACTTTTGGTAATCCAAAGTGTTAGTAACTGTGGAGAATCGAACAGCACGAAAGTATTCATGTTAGAAGTGAATTCCGCTTACAAAATAATTTGGGAAATTACAATACATAGTTATGTATCGTACTCTCTTTACAATTTATTTGAAGCTGTTTTTTTTGTTTTGTTTTGTGTGTCTAAATAATTAAACCGCATTTTGTTCCAGTTCTTCTCACCCCTTTTCCATTTTCATTGTCCACGCCATCCTGATGCAGCGATAAAAAATACCGACTGATCTCTTTCTCACCCCCTCCCTTCAAAATTGTGCACAAAAATGTGCACTAAGCTTGAGAATGAAGAGCATCTAGCCAATTATATAAGAAACTCGAAAATAACACAAAACTTCATCAGTCAAAACATGAAATGCACAAAAATCCAAACTATCTATAAGGTAGCAAACTTAAAAATCTCGAACATTCCACAAGTTGGTGCAATGGAAATGACTGTGCCGCCCTACGACACCAAACCCAAGAACCGCACACGACGGTGAATACTACACTATCATGGCCGAATGAAGATTCATGCCTGGCAGATAAGCGGTTCGAATGACTCGCGTTCTGCGCACAGCGTCATCCGCATCCAAGTGAAAATATGGCCGCCTGTGCGAGTTGACTAATGAAAACGGTTTAAGCCATAAGAAAAAAAAAGTAACTAATAAGACACCGTATTTCATTTTCATCAAAAATGAAGAGTAGGCAATTAAACAGTTGCATACAAACAACGGCGTTTTCTATAAATTTATTTGCTGCAAATAACATTTTTTATTTATTATCACTATTGTATTTTTGAGTAAAAAAAAATATATACGTTTGTTGCTTAATTTGTTTTTCCAGAAAACATGTTTATTTATACATGCTCAAAACTATAAACTCGCGGAGATTTACTTTGTGTGGCGTAAATGAATGCGGCATTTATTAACACTATATTTCTATAACCACCCGTATGTAATTCAACGCCTATAAAAACACACATTTCTCAGTTTAAATTAACACTTGAGAGTGATATTATATCGCGGAAAGTTTCTTAAGCCTTTATTCCTGCGAAAACTGAATTAGCCTACACTTCTTATTTATCTATTATTCGCCTGATGACAGGAAATGAAACGCGGTAATTGAATACAATCTTATAGGTCGTCCCAAGCAGTTGCCATCGCTGTGACATCACAAAATGAGAAAAAGGGGCACACTGGGCAAAAGCATAGCATTAAAGTGCATCGTGCACATTACTAAAATACCGACTGAAACTCACCATGTGAGGGAACTCCTTCGGCTGGGCCTGCGTGCCTCCAATGATGAGAGGGCTCGTGCCCTCCAGGCCGCACTCGGCCGCATAGTTGCTGTCCTCGCTGCTGTCATCCAACAGCAGCACCGGCGACCTCTCTCTCTTCCACGCTGTCAGTGTGTACTCTCTGCACACTGGCCAAGTTAGAAAACATTATTATACCTCGTTTGCATATACGCTTATCACGCCGAAGAGACAGAGGGGAAATCTGGGACAGCCAATCAGAAACCCTTCCTCGTTTTTTGCACGAACCACGCCGAAATTTTTGCTTGCGGAAAGAGCAGACTTCACTAGTATTTCCCTGAGGTCACTGTTTCGCATGTTTTATATTTGGTAGTAATTTTATGGATTATAGGCTGGTCACGGTAAAATGAGCCCTTTTGAAAGCCCTGCTCAATATGTACTTGTATGCACATTGTGTATTCTTCCACCATATGTACAATTGATATTGCCGTGGGCCTGATCACTTTATTCATGCGTCGGTCAAGTAAAACTATGAAATATTAAAAAGAAATATATCGTAAGTGTTGTTATTCTTGCATTTATATGCATTTTAAAATTTGAAAGCAAAATAATTAATATCAGTGTTCATAAATGTTTATCTAAAACTTTTAATTCAACATTACCAACTTTACTGGGCGTTTGCCACTCAGTGTTCTCGTTAGAATATATGCAGGCAGGAGCAGTAACTTTTTCAAAGGTAGATTTCAGAAGTGCTCAGTTAATCGTGAACAGCCTTTATCAACGTAAATTGATGTAACAGTATGCGGTGTTTAAACATAATTGAGTAGATTGGAGAGATTTGGGTTAATATTAATCTTGAGGTCTTGAGAGCTGATGTTAAACAGAATGAAAAATAAAATAAATTACCAAAAATATTAAGCTGTGCGTGGTTATTATAAAAAATGTTTTTACAAACTAACAATTACACAGCACTCAAGTGCAGTATTTAGAAAAAAGCCTATTCCACTCTGGTATGTGTGTCTTGTATGCCACCTAAATGATTGAAAATGACTTGCAGATATTTAATAAACAAATATGTGATTTGATGTATGCACATTTTATTATCATAAGGAACATATTATATGAATTGTACAAAATTTAACCTACCAGTCTAAGATAAACAAAGCTAAGTGCAATTAGTACACATCATATAGCACTGTTTTACAAAGTAAAATTACTACGTTTGGAATGTATATTGCACAAAATCCCTTCTTTCAAATCATTGTTCGACTCGCATTTTTCCTAATGTTTTCGCGAATTTTTCAAAATATGATTCATATTAATATTCCTTTTCTTTCACTTGGTGAACTCAAATTAACATACTCTTTGAAAACCATTATGGAGGGTCTCTATTTTGTGTTGGAAAAGAAGTTCCAGCTGGTGAAAGGTGGAGACGGAGTCACTGTATGCATGCGTCCGTAAGCTACAGCCACATGTAGACAGAAAACTGCGCCACTCTGCTTCTGTTAGTGCGGACAGTTAAAAAGAGGTATTTAAATTTAGCGTATTGATTTGTTAACATCTTGGGTTTACCACAGTGCTGAAGTGATTGGAAATTTAGGTGCTCAAACTCATTCCAACATGTCTTCTACAGGAGCTGTTCGTACAGCCTGGATACATCAAAAGGAAAATAATCCCTTCAAGCCGCGTTGAAAGATGCCGGAGTAGTATTCAAATCTGAGGACAGCATTGACGTACTGAGGCAGCTGATGCGAGATTTGGTGCGGAAAGGCGGATCTGCTGGTGTCCCTGGGGNGAGGACAGCATTGACGTACTGAGGCAGCTGATGCGAGATTTGGTGCGGAAAGGCGGATCTGCTGGTGTCCCTGGGGGTGAGTGAGTCCATGACAGTTTTCAAGTAGCTTAAATATCTACCCAGCTTTATTGGGGATGGGCTTCCTGTAGTTTGCAGTTTGAATTTAACTTTGGTAGTGACTCTACTCGTTCAGAAGGCTAAAGTCATTTCACTTAATATTTGTGACGTGTATAACTTGTACGCCGTGGTATTGTTCAAAGTTCCAGAATCGTTGCAATGTGTTGTAGGGTGAGCTATTCAGGAGCGGTCACCGTATCGTGAACTATGTCAGGCTATGTTGAGTCAGACAGGTATCCCAGTAGCTACTGAACGTTACCGAATTAAAATATTAGATCAGATTCCAACACCTCAGTGAATATATACAAGATTTTGTGAGTGAGACGATTAGATGGGTAGAAGTGTTGGGTTTTCCGTGCAATTAATCTAGTTTGGTCGAAATAATTTTTTAAAATCTTTTGCCCGAGAACAGTAAGTTTTTTTGCGCGTTTGCAACAAAACCGCATACTTTATAGGACTTGCTAAAGCTAGTTATTCAAGCAGAATTGACCGTGGAAGGTTGCAGTCGAAAAGGTAATACTGAGGTTAAGCCTAGACGGCAATGTCAAATTAGTTTTCGGTCAAATCATGCCACCGAAAATTGTTTTTTTTTTTTACAGAAAGGGAGAAGGAAATTCTGCACAGGAAAGTGACGCAAACGAGATAGTGAACCCGGGAAAAGAGGTACCGCCGCAGACAAATGGAGAACAGTTGGATAGTAGGAATGAGAAAGAAAAAAGTTCAGATTCTCAAAAACAAAGAAAAACTGTAATCGGTTTCAGATACGGAAATCCTGGGCATTTCATTTTAGGTGTCCGTTGCGAGGAAACCCCACTAGCATGGGTGCCGTTGCGAACACTGATTTGAATAATAAAATTGGTTTGCTGTTTGTTCCGCTGACAATTGGTAATTTGCATATATCAGCGTTATTTGACTCTGGTGCGTCTACGTCCCTTATGAAACAGGAAATGTGTAGTAAAATGATGCGTGACACGCCGATCGGCACAGTACAACTTAAAAATGGAGAGTCAGTAGTATTTCCTTTAGCAGACGGAGGATTGACAGTCAAATGTTGTTGCCGTGATTAAAATTAAAATTAACCATTTTTCATAGAAAAAAACAATTTAGAGTGTTTGAAAATTTGTCTCATGATGTAACATTGGGTATAAATTTCTTGGGGAGTTCACACGCTTGTATCGATGTGGCGAGTAAAGTGTTAAAATTTAATTTTTCGCCTGAGACCGTAATTACTTTGCAAAATAGGCCGTCAAAGTATCGCAAAATTCAGTGAAACGTAGCCAAAGATTTGGAAAAATTGAAAATAGAGTTTAGCGACGTGGTTACATCTAAATTAGGACATTGTAAAGAGGTTCCAATAGTGTTAAAATTAAAAGACAGGGAGCCTGTAGTGTCCGTGCCATACCGTGCGTCTGCGCCGAAAATGCAAATTTTTAAACAGTTGGTAAATGAGTTGCAAGAACAGGGAATTGTAGAGGATTCCACTAGCTCGTACGCCAGTCCCTCCTTTTTATTGCCAATAAAACATCCGCACAGTATCGTTTGATATGCGACTAAAGAAAGGTTAATAAAAACGTGTACGTGGATTCATATCCGGTTCCTGTCATGGAAACAGTTTTTCAACATCTGCAGAAAGTTAAATATTTCACAATTTTAGACATGAATTCCCCTTTCTTACAATGCGATTTGCATCCTAATTCTAGGGAGCCGTTAGCAATTTGTACGCCGTGGGGTTGAACCAGTGGACGTGTTTGCCCATGGGCGTTAATTCTGGCCCACAAACTTTGTTAAGAGTATTGAACCACGTTTTGGAGTGGTATAATTTTGAGTTTTTCTTTACGTATATTGATGACGTATGTATTTATAGTAACACGTTGGAAGACCAACTTAATTAAACGCCTACGGATAGTGTTAGACGCCCTAAGGAAGGCTGGCCTAACGGCACATCCAGAGAAAATCAGTTGGGTAGAACAGCACGTACGGTATCTAGGTTTTATTATTTCAGAGGGAATTTACGGACTGACTCCGAAAAAATTAAAGCTGTTACAAATTTTCCTCGCCCTAAAAATCTGCGTGGCGTAAAATTATTTATAGGAATGGTTGCATTCTACAGTATATTTATTCCAAATTTTTCAGAACTTACAAAACATTTAAATTTGTTGAAAAGAAAACATGTTGATTTTGTATGGAATTTAGAGAAACAGAATGCTATTCAAAATCTAAAAGAAAGTTTAGCAAATCCTCCCGTTATGCATTTGCCCAATTTCAATAAAGAATTTATTTTGCAGATGATGCAATTTCTGTCGCCGTTTGGGCGTGTTTGAGCCAAAAGAAAGATGGTAATTTTGTTCCGATAACATACGCCAGTAAATTGTTAACTCAGGCGGAACGGAGATGTACTATTTATGAGGAGTGTTTAAGTTGTACAGGTGATGGAAAAATAATATGAACACCTGACATATACACAATATTTATTTATTAATAAGGCGTTGGGCCACCATTTGCTTTTAGAACAGCTGCAATTCTTTGCGGAATAGATTCGTAGAGTGTCTGAATAGTTTACAACGGAATATTGTCCCATTCTTGTATCAAAACATCCACCAATTGCTTCAATGATGTTGGAGATGGAAATCTGCTCCTCACTCTCTGCTCTAAAACTCCCCATAACGGTTCAATTATGTTGACGTCTGGCGATTGTGCTGACCAGGGAAGATGTTAGATGATATTCTGATGCTTCTCAAACCAAGACTGAACCTTTTTGGCTGTATGTATGGGCGCACTATCATCTTGGAATATGGTAGTGTTTGGCAGCAATATGCTAGTCATAGTAAGAACTTCATCATTGAGGATGTCGAGATATTCATTCACAGTAATCCGGCCAGTGATGTGAATGAGAGGACCAGCTGAATACCACGATATAGCCGCCCAAATAATAACGGAACCTCCCCCATGATTGACTGTAGGAAGCCGGCAGTCCGGATCGTAGGCTTCTTTTGGGGTTCTCCATACATAAACCCAGCCGTTTGTAGGAAAAAATGTAAACAATGATTCATTGGACCATACCACATTCTTCCAATCATCAAGTGTCCAGGTTTTATGATCGTGGCACCACTTCTTTCGCAGCTTAGCGTTGGCTTCCGTTATAAAGGGTTTCGCAATTGCAGCCCTTCCATGAATGTTAGCTTTGTGGAGCTCCCGCCGTACTGTTTTTGTCGAAACAGTATTACTCAAGTGAGTGTTGAGTTCTGCTGTCACTTTTGCCGCGGTAGTTTTATGTTGTCTGGCCACAATTCTTTTTAATGTTCGTCGGTCTCTGTCAGTTAACTTTGGGTTTCGCCCACTATTCCTCTTCGCCGATGATGTTTTACCATGTTTTGTGTATGCTGTCATTACCGTGGATACTGTCGCTCGTGAAACGTTAAACAATTCAGCTGTTTTCGTCACAGACGCTCCCGCTAACCGAGCACCAACGATTTGCCCTCTTTCGAAGTCTGAGAGATCACACATTTCACCGATCGCTTGTTTTAACCGTCGCAGAACAAAGCGTATAATACACTGAAATATAACCTACAAGACTTGGCACGTACACTGTGAAATACATACGCGTCGCATTATTTACATGGAAGCAGTGTTGCCAACATGCAACAAAATGTACTATATTGCATGGTGTTCATATTATTTTGCCCATCCCCTGTATATAGGCTATGCAAAGATTTGCTAATATGGGTTCTTAAAGTTAAGTTTTGCCCTATGGGGTTGTGCAATCGCATTTAAAATATGTAATTTGTGAAGGGATTATTTATTTTATTCAAGTGGTTTTATTATATATTTTTGTATTTAACGTTTGTGGTTCTGAAGGTGAATTTTGTATTTGCTTCATGACCGTTGATGGTCTGTACTTATTTTCGGGAATTTTTCAAAGTTTTATATTTATATTCACTTGGTAAACTTAAATTATCATACTCTTTGACCCACACTACGAGGGGTCTCTATTTTGTGTTGGATAAGAAGTTCCTGCTGGTGGAAGGCAGAGACGAAGTCACTGTATGCATATGTCGGCAAGCTACCGCCACAACACTTAAAAATCATTCGATATAATCTCGTAATGCACAGAAAATACAAAAGTAGAGTAAAAACATTTGTTGCCTATCGTTTACCTCGGAAACTAACAGAAGAAACAGCGTAATTTTAAACTGAGATTTTAACCAAACATCAAAATAGTAACGTTGAAAATCTGCTTGCATGTGAACAGCCAGAGATTGTGACCTCTGTCTGTTTAGCGTGATCGGCGCGATTATGAACCAGACATTACTTTGTCTGGCTCCAGGTCGATGGTGGCAGTCATCGCTACCGTTTCACTAGTTGTACACATATACATACACACACACGCACACATTGTTAACAAAACACATTTGAGTCATGCTTAAAGTATTATTTATTTATTTGAGCCAACTGTACCATTATCTTAATGTCTGGTTTCCACGTCTCAGGTGACAATTTTAAATTGTTAGAATCATAATTGTGTAATTTACACAAAATTTTTATTAAACATTAAACTATGTTAGGTCATGGAAATATTATTTATAATTTGATACCAGCTTTACTGTGAGATATCCGTTAAATTGTATGTAGCTACGTACAAAAATTTTTGCTTCGGAGGTTCATTTGAAAAAAAGTTCACCGTGGACATGCAGTAGCCTAATTACTCACAGGCCCGATGACGATGGTATTTTAAGTTCACTGCAATGAAACTTGGGCATTGTCAATAAAATTGTCGCATATCACAGCAAATAGAGCAAAAATAATGTAAGGAGTGTCTGAGTAACAAAAAACTGATTAAAATAAAATGAAGTCAAGTGTACTGTTTTAATGGAATCCTTTAAATGAAAGTTTACGGTGAATTAAATTTCCTTTACTTCAAATTTTTGCAAAATAAATTTTTCTGTATAATTTTTATATAACGCCAGCAACACCAATGACAAGGTTCACGGTCTTCAATTTCGCCTCGAACACGGCTTAAATATTGAACAGATTTGCGATATGTGTTGCAATTCTTAAAGCTTAAATAAATTCGCGTGTGTGTAATTTAGTATTCAGGCGATTCCGAACTTATGATTGTAGAGCTAATACCTTGGCACGTATGTCTCGTTTTGAAACAATATCACCATAAAAATGTTTTATACTGCACGTGAATCATTTCTTTAGTGTTAGGAATATGCTAAAACAGTAATATAACGCCTATNTTGGCACGTATGTCTCGTTTTGAAACAATATCAGCATAAAAATGTTTTATACTGCACGTGAATCATTTCTTTAGTGTTAGGAATATGCTAAAACAGTAATATAACGCCTATCTATCAAACATTAAGTGCTAATTTCCACCACTTCCTTCAAGGCAAATAATTTGGGGCAAAATTAGATTCTGCATTAAATGAGTGGGTGCAGATTCATCAAATTCATTGTCATTGGCTAGGCATTGTGTTGTTAGTATTGTTGTGAAGTTACGTTCATACTAGTAAAGGCATTTAAATTTTATAGGCAAAATGTGATTTTTTTTCGTAGGCAAAGCGGTAAACCTTTAGAAACGTTTGGGTTGTGCGCTTTAAAAACTGCGTGGCTGGACGAATATTTACTAAACTTGCATCGAGTGACAAATATTACTGGGTAAGTATGCTGTAAAACTTTGGATCAATTCTGTTCAGCTATTGAGTTTCATAACAGTGGCTTTCGTTACTCGTAATGTAATAGTAACGCCGGTTATTTACTTGTGCGTAGTCTTGTATTAAAATATTGATTTGTGAGGTATTTATACAGTATAATTCTACACGCAAATGTTGTTAACCGGAATTCTTAGGTAATTTAAAGATTGGCTGAAGCACGTTGTCTTCTGTATGAAGGAGTAAATACACGATATTATTTGAAAGCGGGCCTTTCTTTAAGGGCGAACGTTTCAGCTGTAACACTTTTTAAAGGTGAGCATTCTAAACGCCTTGGCGTTGTTTTTATAACGGGAAAAATAATGGTTAAATATTCTCCTATTCTGTTGACAATAGAAATAAAACATATTTTCTAATGTTCTCGTAAGTTTTTACCACAGTTGAAGGCAGTTATTTACGTCTAAACACAATAATAATCGTGAACATCATCTATAGTCACAGACCAATAGGCTTATCATTTCCTGAAATTAACGTGTGCATGTTGATAGTGCTGATTTATCACGGCTTGTTGTTTATTTAATTAGTAATTAGTGAATATATGAGCCAGCTAATGTAAACACCAGCTGAAAGTCACATGGCAGTGTTTATTTTGATAGGTACGCGGNTAGGTAATTTAAAGATTGGCTGAAGCACGTTGTCTTCTGTATGAAGGAGTAAATACACGATATTATTTGAAAGCGTTGTTTTTATAACGGGAAAAATAATGGTTAAATCTTCTCCTATTCTGTTGACAATAGAAATAAAACATATTTTCTAATGTTCTCGTAAGTTTTTACCACAGTTGAAGGCATTTATTTACGTCTAAACACAATAATAATCGTGAACATCATCTATAGTCACAGACCAATAGGCTTATCATTTCCTGAAATTAACGTGTGCATGTTGATAGTGCTGATTTATCACGGCTTGTTGTTTATTTAATTAGTAAGTAGTGAATATATGAGCCAGCTAATGTAAACACCAGCTGAAAGTCACATGGCAGTGTTTATTTTGATAGGTACGCGGAAAGATACGTAACCAATGGGCTGAAAGTAGAAATTTAGCAGGCCTTTCAAAAATGCTCACTTTATTACCATGTAGCCTTTACCACACAGAATAACTTGGCTGATGTGAAATAATTATTTTAAAACTGAAAACACACGAGTTCTTAAAAATAAACCGTATAACTATATATAAAGCAATGTTTAACACATAACATAATAACAATTTTAAGGCAAGTTGTTACTAACCAACAATTATGCAATAAAAATACATATTTCATGGCTCTTTCTGTACTAAAGAGTTGTTTAAAGTGTGATACGCATTCTTTTACTACAATAAATCTGGTTTTATGCCCACTTTATATTTTTTAAGTAGGCAAAATTATCATGGCGATTTAGTAGTTTATATTTAGTTATTTGTCATGCAATGGGTCACCATTTACTGCATTCAACAACCATTTACTGCCTTCAAAAACTATTTTTAAAAAAACCATAGCTCAATGAATATGACATTGGCAGCACCTTTTAGGATCGGATTTCTGATGCCATGCTTACAAAACAAGTTCTTTAAACACTGTTCTAATGGAATGCCTGTCAACTATTTAAATACATAGGTGTATATTAAGACACTGCTATACTTTGTATTCATTATTCGTTAAGGACATGTATTCATAAAATATTAAGCACAATCACTAAAAAGGCCTGAATAGTCACACAACTACCACGTAGGACTAGCATTTGAGAGCTCGCGATTATCGATCCCGACTAGTTGGATTCATTATGAAAGACGTTTTAGTAATTCGTTTCTTTTTCTAAGCGAACATTACTGCAGTTCTTCACTTCGCGCCTACCCATTCCTGAATCTTGATAAATAAATTCAATGCGAGTGATGCTCCTTAGGGCAGGAATATCGCACATTTAGGCGACAGGCTTTTAAGTAAGGACCCATACTTGTCCGTCATCTACGTAGCGTGTCTTGAAATGAGACTTCATGATGGAGCAACAATGGAATTCATTTGTGGGAGAAACGTGAGCACTCCGAGAAAACCCATCGGTCCTCGGAAGCGCACGCCACGTCGTCTTCGTGCGACAGTGAGGAGTTGGTTTTGCTAGGGAACCGAACCCATGTCGCCTTGGAGTGAATCTGGCCTGATAATAGCACTGACACCGATGAATAAGGAGCTAGGACAAACCTAGGTTGACAAACTACCTACTGCGCGTGTGTGTTGACGTCGAGGGCGTCTTTTAACGCAGTATATCGCTTGTAGACCCCAAGCTTGGCATGGTATTTAGACCTTAGCCTCCCGTCTTCGAAGTTCGTGGTTCTCGTAGATNGTCGAGGGCGTCTTTTAACGCAGTATATCGCTTGTAGACCCCAAGCTTGGCATGGTATTTAGACCTTAGCCTCCCGTCTTCGAAGTTCGTGGTTCTCGTAGATAATTTTTCAGATGGATATCATGTAGTCTTGTCGACCAGTAGTTTCCTCGGGGATGCTTCAGTTACCTTCCCTTGAATTCAAATGAATGGATACTCCTCCACAACCACATATATCCTTATAAACTCTCACGTATTGACGGGATTGACNCTTGAATTCAAATGAATGGATACTCCTCCACAACCACATATATCCTTATAAACTCTCACGTATTGACGGGATTGACGAGTATGTCCTTCTGACATAGAAAATAATTAAAGTTTAAGTTAAGAGCTTCGCATGATCATGCACAGGATAATGGATCTGCGTGATTTAAGTGGGCTCCAAACTACATGGTGGGCTGCATGGTGCTCAGAAATTGAATGATGGATGAGACTGTTCTCGGTTCGACCTCCTCGCAAACACGAAGGTTACCCTTAGCTAACAAGAACATCAAGGACTCTTCCCGACAGAAAAAAAAACGTACTCATCTTACGTTCAACCAGTCATACAAGACTAGAAATTAATTTTATTTTTTTGAAGATAGTAATTAATTGTCAGATAAATTTTGACATAATTTTAATAAGTAAAAGGAAAATAAAAAACGGAAGTTTTTCTTTGAAATAAGTTTATTCAAATAAATGCAATAGATTCTTCCTATTCTTCTTTTCTCCTACAATTGTATTCGTTGAAAGCTTTACGTACACGACACAAAATTAAATATCGCCATGTCGTACACGTTCACACGTCGATGATGTTCATACACCACGATATATACACGATTATCATGAACCGTTTCGTAAAAAATGCCTTCTTTCTTTAAAATAAATACAAGTTCGTTACGTGCACTTTTTTTTTTTATCGGAAACCGAGCTTTAGCGAGGACACAGAGTCCTTAATAATACAAATGAGAAACAGCCACTCATTCCTCGAACTCCAGCCGCATACGCCAGGAAAATATTGGAACGTCGTTTTCCAATCAGCGCGTAGTAATCTACTAGCCCGCCGGCAGCCCAGCCAATAGGGAACATCCCACAGCATGTAGTATCTAAAGGATACAAGGGCCTTTCCCAGATTTTTTTGTGCAGCTAAACAGAGAAATGGCACGTCCACATCATAGGAACTGCCACGCCATTTATTCTCTGTGTACTTATCTGCTCTGCGAGGTGGGCAAGGAATCCTGCTCGGAGCTGTACTCACTGCGCGTACTCGTGGTCCCTGGCAGGGGCCGCGGCGCCGGACAGCAAACCAAGGGGCTCCGCCCTCTACGGGAGCAGAGCTGGGGCGTTGTGCCCTGTTGCAAGGCCGCCCTCGCCCCCTGGCACTGCAGCAACCTGCGACACACTCCCGGGGCCGAGCTTTTCAGTCGACATCCGTCCCCTGCGCAGCGCACAATTACAGATTATAGACTGTTCGTGGTTAACTGAGCACTTTTGAAAGCCCTGCTTAAGATGTACTTTTCTCTTAATTTTTTATCCTTCCACTATATGAAAGATTAGCATTGTCTTTGACTGTCTCATTTTATTAGTGCGTCATCCAAGTGAAATAATTGAACTTTTTAATTGAAAGCGTGTTAATAATACGCAGACAAGTACTGTTATGTTTATAAAACAAACACTTAAGTAGCTATAAATTTACATATTACATTCCTAATACAACACAAAGCCTTAGAAGTATTTTTTAATTTGCTGGCAGCTTAACTGGCAGCCAGCATGTCTGTGTGTGCTGTAGAATATATGTAATTACAGGAAGTGAAAAGTTTCAGGTGTTGATTTCAAACGTGCTCACTTTACCGTCAACCTCCTTTTCAAACACCACTTGGAACTGCGTATACAGACATCCCTAAAACTACTAATGAGAAAATTACAACGTAGTTAAGATAAAGTATTTCGCTGCGACTGCAAATGCAGAAGAACAAATTTCTAGTATCGCGCATGGTCCACAGAAATGCATTCACAGATATTTTAATCACCTCTACTGATTGTATTAACTGCCCAGTTCTGTTGCAGGAATTGATCGTCGACTGCAAGTCGCCATGAGATAACGGCACAACTACCTAGAGCACCAAGGCCGTAGCCGCAAGGATTAATCCATGTGCAAAAGCGTCTCAATTGGCACATTTCAATGGAGCTATATGTGTTCCATTCGTAAGTTATTGTACGTTAGATAGTTGGTCAGTTATTATGTAATCTCTGATTGATAAATATCAAATTCCACTATTATTTGTCATTACTGGTCCTGTCCAATGACCACGATGCTCAAATTTTAACAACTACGTATATGAAGCTTCACGTTTTAGATCGCGTTCAGGTGAGAACGCAATGATACACGCGCATGGGTATCAGCAATGTAACCAAAAAGAAATTGCTGTGGTAATGATCCCGTGCTCTCCAAAAATATCAAATGTTATAGAAGAAATGTTTAAGATAGAAATAAGGCATATAAGTAAAATTGTAAACATGAATCTAAAGTTGTTTTGTTCAGAGAGACTACATTTTACTAGCTTTATGCTTATTCTCCTACANAAATTGTAAACATGAATCTAAAGTTGTTTTGTTCAGAGAGACTACATTTTACTAGCTTTATGCTTATTCTCCTACATGGGTATAAGGAAATAATGTGTACGGAAATTTGATTTGGAGAGACTTTCTGAGACGGAAAATTTTTCTGGCAGAACTGCCCTATAAAGGCGACAACTTAATTTGGTGTGAGGATGCAGAATTCAAAACCTATAAAATGGTCATTGGGCGTAGAGAAAATCGAGCTGTCTAACCGGCGCAAATGGAGGATATGGTTTTCNCAAAACCTATAAAATGGTCATTGGGCGTAGAGAAAATCGAGCTGTCTAACCGGCGCAAATGGAGGATATGGTTTTCTCGAGTATTATAAGCTTCGAAACTTACGTCGCTAGTACAAGTAATGAGTGTTTGCGTTTGCTCGAGAGTGGTATGATTATGAAGTATCTGGCACAATGTATTATAAATGGAAGCTTTGTGGCTGTGGCTGTGGCTGGCGGTCTTCGGCTAGACTCGGACGAACACGGCAGTCTTCGGCTCGACTCAGGGCGTGCTCGGAAGTCTTCGAATCAAGATTGTCGACCGTACCCGAAAGTGCTCAGCAGNGTCTTCGGCTAGACTCGGACGAACACGGCAGTCTTCGGCTCGACTCAGGGCGTGCTCGGAAGTCTTCGAATCAAGATTGTCGACCGTACCCGAAAGTGCTCAGCAGTTATGATCACCAACTCTTCAAGCATATACGCCTGTTTATGGAAGTCGGTGGCCATATTGGTTGTTTAGGCGTATGGTATGTCAAATAGAAAATCGGTATTTACTATCCTATTTCAAAAATTCTTTTTTTTTAAATAAAATTTCTTAAAAATTGTTATTTAATTCGTACCGAAATTGTAAATAAAGTATTGTGGAACCATGCAAAAGTCTATAATTCAGTTGTAATTCCTGTCTCCTCTCATAAATCTAATTGCTACACGATGTCAGAATCTGCAAATTGTTCACTGCCTAGACTGTTTTTTGAGTACAAGGCAAGTATGCTACTCAGAGTTTTTTAAATATATATATATATATATGTGTGACCAAACTAGCCCATTATACATGTAGCGACCACCTGCTAAGTGGTATCGATCAGCATCTACCAAAACGTTTATAAGTACACTATAAAAATATTTCTGGTAAACTTTCTAAATTGTAATGGAAATTTTTAACCTATACAGTGTATCGTAATATCAGGCTGAAAATATGGGAATATTTAGTATCTCTACTATACAAAGTTGGGAACTTCCCTACGCATTTGACTCTTTTCTAAGCAACAGTAGGAACGTTACCATGCATGTATGGGAAAATATTTTACCATTCGCGCTTTGTCACTGTACGTATACACTGAAATGGTAAATTTACAAATAATTTCTTAAAGAGTATAGTTGGTTATGATTGAGACTAGGAATGTAGGCAGCTCGGGTGACAGTCAACCTTATCTTACATGCTCTTATTGGCCAGTAATACATTAATCTCACCATCTTTCCATCAATATTCCAATCATTCCATTACTCTTACGATCACTTTTGCAATCTTTCCAACAATGTTTCCTTCAATATTTCGATCATTCTGGCAATATGTTAATCAATCTCATAATCTTTCCATCAATCCTTCAATCTTCAATTCAATTTTTCGATCAATCTCCCAATTTTTCTATAAATCTGTAATCAACATTTTGCAATCCTTCCATCAATCTTCCGATCTTTTCATCAATTTTATAATCTTTCATCCTATTTTTTCGAATAATCTCGCAATCTTTCCATAAATCCTTCGACCAATATTGCAATCTTCCCATAAATCCTTCGACCAATATTGCAATCTTACCATAAATCCTTCGACCAATATTGCAATCTTTCCATCAATCATTCAATATTTCGCCCAATCTTTGGGTCAACCTCGNCCATAAATCCTTCGACCAATATTGCAATCTTTCCATCAATCATTCAATATTTCGCCCAATCTTTGGGTCAACCTCGCAATCTTTCCATCAATACTCTAATCTTTTCTTCCAATATTTCAAGTAATCTTTCAGAATTTTCATCAGTATCTCAATATTTACATTAATCTTTCCTTCAGTGTTTCAATCTTNTATTTCAAGTAATCTTTCAGAATTTTCATCAGTATCTCAATATTTACATTAATCTTTCCTTCAGTGTTTCAATCTTGCCATTAATATTACAATATTTTAATCAATATTTCGATAATTCTCGCAAACTTTCCATCAAAATTTCTTCCAATCCGTCAATCAATCTCGTTATCATTCCATCAGTCTTCCAATGTTTTGATCAATCTCGCAATCAATATTTTGCTCTGTATTTCGATCAATATTCNTTATCATTCCATCAGTCTTCCAATGTTTTGATCAATCTCGCAATCAATATTTTGCTCTGTATTTCGATCAATATTCCAATCTTTCCATGAATCTACCCATCTTTACATTAACATTTTCATAAATATTCCAATATTTCCAGCAATCTTCCTATCTTTCCACCAATATCACGATATTTAGTCCGATTTTTCGTCCAATCTTTCGATCAATCTCGGAATCTTTCCATTAATCTTCCGGCCAATATAGCAATATTTCCTTCAGTCTTTCAAAATTTCGCCCAATCGTTTGGTCAATCACGCAATCAATCCATCAATCTTCCAATCTTTTCATCAATCTTTCGATCAATCTCGCAATCTTTCCATCAATATTTACAACAGTTTTGCCACCTTTCGTTAATTTTCACAATCTTTCCATCAATAATTCAATCCTTCATCCAATATTTCAATTAATCTCGCAGTCTTTCTAACAATCTTCCGATTTTTCCATCAATATTTCGTCTAATCTTTCGACAAATCTTTCAATCGTTCTATCAATCTTTTGCAATCTTCCCATCATTCTTTCGTACAGTCTCTCAGTATTTTCATCATTCTTTCGATAATTCTCACAATCATTCCATTGCTTTTCCAATTTTTCCATCAATCTTCCTATCTTTCGTCCAGTCTTTCGATGAATCTCGCAATCTTTCCACCAATGTTTACATCAATCTTTCGATAAATTTTGCAATATTTCCATTAATCTTCCAATCTCTCCATCAATGTTTCGATCATTCTCGCAATTTTTCCAACAATGTCACAATATTTCGCCCAATTATTCGACAAATCTTTCCAAACGAGCATGCTATCTGGCCAATCAAATGTCCCGAACACCCAGGTCAGCTGACCAGACCAAATAACCATACCTCAAAAATCATACTTCAAAAATATATACCTCAAAAATCATACCACCAAAATCACACCACAAGTGTGTACATCAAAATTTATACCTCAAAATCATACCTCAAAATAAGAAATCTCAAAATAAAACCNATCACACCACAAGTGTGTACATCAAAATTTATACCTCAAAATCATACCTCAAAATAAGAAATCTCAAAATAAAACCTAAAACATGTTTTAAAAAAAACTTGCATCAACATCACGTCTTTTAAAATACCTCAATAAACATGCCTCAATATACTTGCCTTATGAATCAGGCCACAAAAACACACCACATACAGTTAACATACATCAAACAGATCTTTAACAGTACTCAGTCGACTTTAAACCAAGCTAGGGTCAGCAAATTCATCATCTCGCCGAAAGTGACACTACTGAAGCAATACTTCGGCTATAATGCGCGGTGACATGAGAAGATTGGTTGGAGAACAAATACCATGCAAGATTTAAGAAATGCGAATTACTGATGTACTATAAAATACATGAAAAATTTATAATGTTCAAAAATGGTCTTATTTCTTATACCATTCCCTTCTCCTCTTTTAGTAACAGTCCGAGCTATGGTGTAGGATTTGACAACGATCCGTCAACATTCTCCGAATACTGGGAATAATTAACAGATTTTTTGTAAGTCCAAAAAAAAAATATTATTTTTTATAGTTTGGCGTTTCGAAATCAGGTCCCTACACCATCTCACTTTGTAGATATCTAAAATCTACATATCAGGCGCGTATGAACACGTAAACAGGCGGAAATCATATACAAACTTAGTTTAAAAAAATGATTCGAGATCGGTTCAGTAATCGAACTATGGATCTTAGATACCACTTTAACATCTTTGCCTTTGTCCAAAATTTGTCTAACTGCATACATTATATGTTTCATACAATGTATTTATGTGGGATTTACTCCAGCATTCCTTTTATGTGGTTTTTGCAATTGACTAGCAGTATACAATTGTATGTTCTGGAATAAGAGGACGGGGTGCGACATGAGTGTGCGACCGATGTTGAAATTTTGATACATACTAACTCCTTTTTACTTGACCTTGTCATTTGCTAAAATATGGAATTTTTTAGAAATAATAAAAGAATTTAGAATAATTTTACTAGTGTTTTTCAGTTAAGTTGGGTAGGCGAAAGAGTGGTTCGACCTATTGCTGATAAGCAGATGACGGAGCAAAGACGACTGATTGATGGTAGGGAGCCGACTAAATAACCAATAAAATTTGGGGGAAGGGGTGTTAAGACAAAGTGATTGATTGGAGGGGTGATCATTCGTCTGCTGGACGTTAAACCTGTGGGAATGTAAAATTTTTCAAAAATAAATTTTTATGATTTTTTATGATTTTTTAAATTTTCCTTATAAATTTTTTATTTGTGTAAATTCCTTACACTTTTTAAAATTTTTAAATTTTAGAAAAATGTTCTTAAATGATTTTTTTATATTTTTTGTGTCAAAGGTTATTCAAGATCCTGGGTTCAAGGACACTGGCACGATGTCACAACCAAGGTCACTCAGATCCAATATGATGGTCGGGTGACATCACAACATGGTGGTAGGACGGCCCCCCCCCCCCATCCACTCCAAAACCCCATTTCCCTTATGACCGAACATACTTTTGTATACTACTAGTCAAAATGCAGAAACCCAGGACTGGATTTCTCGTTAGGCCGACNATCACACCACAAGTGTGTACATCAAAATTTATACCTCAAAATCATACCTCAAAATAAGAAATCTCAAAATAAAACATAAAACATGTTTTAAAAAAAACTTGCATCAACATCACGTCTTTTTAAATACCTCAATAAACATGCCTTATGAATCAGGCCACAAAAACACACCACATACAGTTAACATACATCAAACAGATCTTTAACAGTACTCAGTCGACTTTAAACCAAGCTAGGGTCAGCAAATTCATCATCTCACCGAAAATGACACTACTGAAGCAATACTTCGGCTATAATGCGCGGTGACATGAGAAGATTGGTTGGAGAACAAATATCATGCAAGATTTGAGAAATGCGAATTACTGATGTACTATAAAATACATGAAAAATTTATAATGTTCAAAAATGGTCTTATTTCTTATACCATTCCCTTCTCCTCTTTTAGTAACAGTCCGAGCTATGGTGTAGGATTTGACAACGATCCGTCAACATTCTCCGAATACTGGGAATAATTAACAGATTTTTTGTAAGTCCAAAAAAAAAATATTATTTTTTATAGTTTGGCGTTTCGAAATCAGGTCCCTACACCATCTCACTTTGTAGATATCTAAAATCTACATATCAGGCGCGTATGAACACGTAAACAGGCGGAAATCATATACAAACTTAGTTTAAAAAAATGATTCGAGATCGGTTCAGTAATCGAACTATGGATCTTAGATACCACTTTAACATCTTTGCCTTTGTCCAAAATTTGTCTAACTGCATACATTATATGTTTCATACAATGTATTTATGTGGGATTTACTCCAGCATTCCTTTTATGTGGTTTTTGCAATTGACTAGCAGTATACAATTGTATGTTCTGGAATAAGAGGACGGGGTGCGACATGAGTGTGCGACCGATGTTGAAATTTTGATACATACTAACTCCTTTTTACTTAACCTTGTCATTTGCTAAAATATGGAATTTTTTAGAAATAATAAAAGAATTTAGAATAATTTTACTAGTGTTTTTCAGTTAAGTTGGGTAGGCGAAAGAGTGGTTCGACCTATTGCTGATAAGCAGATGACGGAGCAAAGACGACTGATTGATGGTAGGGAGCCGACTAAATAACCAATAAAATTTGGGGGAAGGGGTGTTAAGACAAAGTGATTGATTGGAGGGGTGATCATTCGTCTGCTGGACGTTAAACCTGTGGGAATGTAAAATTTTTCAAAAATAAATTTTTATTATTTTTTATGATTTTTTAAATTTTCCTTATAAATTTTTTATTTGTGTAAATTCCTTACACTTTTTAAAATTTTTAAATTTTAGAAAAATGTTCTTAAATGATTTTTTTAAATTTTCTGTGTCAAAGGTTATTCAAGATCCTGGGTTCAAGGACACTGGCACGATGTCACAGCCAAGGTCACTCAGATCCAATATGATGGTCGGGTGACATCACAACATGGTGGTCGGACGGCCCCCCCCTCCCCCATCCACTCCAAAACCCCATTTCCCTTATGACCGAACATACTTTTGTATACTACTAGTCAAAATTCAGAAACCCAGAAACACAGAAACTGGTATGAAGCATTAGACTTTCTAGTAGATTTTCGTTGAGTTTCTGGTTTTAAAGTTTCGCTCCACTAGTACCTGACAAGTAATAGTTTGTGTCCAGTTCTAACTAAAATTTTATTTATTGCAACACAAAAAAGGTGCGAAGTTTTTGATTTGTGATTAAAAGGTTTTATTGATGCTGAAAACTGATCGTGGCGTGCAAAGTAGATTCTTGTGGCCATATATTAAAATGGAAATTAATGCACGTGACAGCAAATAAGTACAAATAATTTAGTACATTATAATTTGATTACCAATGAGAGCAATAATAATTACGATCATAAAAAGAACTTACATGAATTTGATTTGAGCTCAAACAAAAATCTGTTTATTGTCGTGAAAACATTTACCTAATTAACTTAATCGCAGCATTTCATTTGAAGGAAAATACTCATTGACACGAAAACTAGAGATAATTGAAATATCAGTATTATTGAAAAGTACTTAAAAATTCTGTCACTGTCAATCATCCTGTGTCGAAATAGCTGTTGATTATAACGATAGAAAAAANTGAAAAGTACTTAAAAATTCTGTCACTGTCAATCATCCTGTGTCGAAATAGCTGTTGATTATAACGATAGAAAAAAGTGGCCCGCACAGAATGAAGGTGTGGTAGACTGACTTTTACTTGTCTGATCACGTCCCCAACATATCCTCATGGTTTTTAATAGTACTTTATGTGGTGGAATGATGACATTAAGTTTGTTTAAATTGAGTTTTAGAAAAATTCCAAGGATGCAGTAATGTAGTGGCTAGATCACTCACCTCCCACTAAAGCGGGGTCAATTCTGGATCTTAGCATGTGGGGAAAGTGGTGGACGTTGCCGTTGGCTTGTGCGTTCTCAGAGTGCTCCCGTTTCTCCCACTGTTACATTCCTTCTCTCCTCCACCTGAACGTCACTTTACCCTCGCTAGGGCTCAATACAGCTGTTAAGCACCGCTATATCATCAGTAGAGCCATACTTGTATATTTCAAAAACATTTATCTTATTTAAATGTACCTTCGACACATTAAAACTCTCAGAGAAATTGTAAGAAACTTTAAAAGCACATATTTAATGCCGTTAGCACCATACTTCAATCAGCAAACATAGATTTAGGACAAGTCTTTATTAACAATAGTTTTCTGTACGACTTTACTGCAAATTTAAGAGAAACAGGAATACTTGACCATTATGAACGTCTTACAAGTCCATCAGACGCTTACAAATGTACAAATTTGATGAGGGGAAGGGAAAAAAGCTCACTCTTAGGTTTGACGAGACCAAGGACGGAGAACTAACCCTGAAGACAGGATGAGATAATTTTTTTGGAGAGTGGATGGAAAGATTTGGACGGCTCTGAACATCGGGGTCTTGAGAGTCGATAGGGGTGAAGCGAGGCGGGTATGGACAAGCACCGGAATGCAAGGGTGGGGAAAACGAGAGATCCCGAGAAAACCCTTCGACCAGCACGATTTCCACGAGCAAAAACCCGGGAGTGACCCTGCCGGGAATAGAACCTGATTTGCCTTGGTGAGAGGCGAGTAGTCTAACCACCTTAGCACCGCGTGTTTAATGACATCGATGCACTTAGATAAGAGCTGCAAATGCAGTGAGCATATTACAGCTTCTGATAACGAGAATGACCTTGAGCTATCCATAGTATAGAGAGCATCTGAAGATCAAGGAAATAGTAACATGACCAAATTATAGAAATTTATACACCAAGGAGGTANATAGTATAGAGAGCATCTGAAGATCAAGGAAATAGTAACATGACCAAATTATAGAAATTTATACACCAAGGAGGTTTTTTTAATCCATCCAAATGTAAGCAAACCATTCATAGTACTCATTAGTGCTTCATTGGCCAACCTATTCAACTGAACGCACCCTTTCTACTGTACGGCATGTGAGAAACTACACTCATTTGTAAAAAAAATTGATCGCCATGAACGAATCGCGCAAGTACGACAGTTGCCACTCGGTATCGTCATAACACGACATGTGTTCCATTTTTTTTAATGCAGTTTGCTTACGTGGATGTGCTAGTAGGGTTCATACATGGCCCTCCTTCATTAATAACTGCAAAGCACCGAATAANATAGTATAGAGAGCATCTGAAGATCAAGGAAATAGTAACATGACCAAATTATAGAAATTTATACACCAAGGAGGTATTTTTAATCCATCCAAATGTAAGCAAACCATTCATAGTACTCATTAGCGCTTCATTAGCCAACCTATTCAACTGAACGCACCCTTTCTACTGTACGGCATGTGAGAAACTACACTCATTTGTAAAAAAAATTGATCGCCATGAACGAATCGCGCAAGTACAACAGTTGCCACTCGGTATCGTCATAACACGACATGTGTTCCATTTTTTTTTATACAGTTTGCTTACGTGGATGTGCTAGTAGGGTTCATACATGGCCCTCCTTCATTAATAACTGCAAAGCACCGAATAANCAGTTTGCTTACGTGGATGTGCTAGTAGGGTTCATACATGGCCCTCCTTCATTAATAACTGCAAAGCACCGAATAAGATCTTAGGTCTAGCAGTGTGAGTCACAGAGCAAAGTTAAGTGAACAACACGCAGCATGCTCCGATGGCGCATTCGACAAGACTTTGCCCAGCTGGGTGTGTTTGATAGAGGCTGCATCGTCGGCCTCCGAGAGGCAGGTTGGATATTTCGGCGAATTGCTCACCACTTGAATAGTTCTACTTACTTTCCTGTTGAAGGTTGTTGGCACTTTTATAAATAGTTAATGCAATATAAAATATTTTTTCCTTGCTATTCAATAATACTGGCTGTGCATTTTCATTGCAATAATATTTTATATAGTAATTTAAATTGTTATTAAGTGCTCTCTCTTGTGTCCATAGATATATCCTATTGTTGGAACACAGTGATGATTGGTGGAGCGATGATGAAAAATATTATTGTTTTGCTATTTTGATTGTTTTCATATTTTAAATTTTTATGTAATTCTTAATCTACCTCAGGAGGTATTTAGATCAGCTTTGTACAAGTATGCAAAACAACTGTATGTAAATATTAAAAAAATTATTCATTTGTGTAAGCAAAATATTTGTGGTCTGATTTAGTTGCCTGATTTATAAGGCATATACAGTATATTGTGGCATGGTTTTGAGGCATGTTTTTTTTTATATTTTCTAAAACATGATTTTGTGTTATGNTTTTAGAATATTTTTTGAGGTATAATTTTTAAAGTATAATTTTTGAGGTATGATTTTTGACGTATAATTTTTGAGATATGGTTGGTTGGTCTGGTCAGTTGACCTAGTGTGTTTGGGACATTTGTTTGGCCGGCTAGTATGCTCGTTTGGAAATTTTCATCGAAGGATTGGGCGGAAGGTTGTAAGATTGATGGAAATATTGGGAGAATGATGGAAACATTGATGGAAATATTGGAGTATTGATGAAAAGATTGCGAGATTTATGGAAAGATTTATGGAAATATTGAACGAAATATTGAAAGATTGATGGAAAGAATGCGAAATATTAAAGATAGATCGAAAGATTAGACGAAATAATTGTGACATTTATCAAAAAATTGGACGAAATATTGAAATATTTATAGAAAATTAGCAATAATGATCGAAATATTGGAAGATTGATAGAATGATTATGAGAATGATCAGAAGATTGGACGAATAATTGAAATATTTATGAAATTATTACGAAAGATTGATGGAAAGATTAAATGAGTGATCGGNAGAAGATTGGACGAATAATTGAAATATTTATGAAATTATTACGAAAGATTGATGGAAAGATTAAATGAGTGATCGGAAGAGTGGGCGAAGCTTTCAAAGATTGAGATTTTGAAGGAAATATTGCGAAATATTGATGGAAAGTTTGATAGATTGATGGAAATATTGCGAAATTGATCGAAATTTTGCTGTAGGGATTGGAAGATTGATGGAAATATTACGAGATTTATCGAAATATTAAACGAAAGATTGGAATATTGATTGAAAATTTGCGATATTGACCAAAATATTGAATGATTGATGGAAATATAGCTACTTTGATCGACAGACTGGACGAAAGATTGAAAGATTGATGGAAATATTGTGAGATTGATCGACAGATTGCGAAAATGATCGAAATAGTGAAGGAAGATTGATGATTAGATTGGGAAAGTGACCATAAGATTTATGGAAAGATTGGAAGATTAATGGAAAATTTGCAATATGGATGGATTGCTGGGCAGGAAGAGCACATAAGATAATACGGACTATTTACCCAAGCTGCCCTTGAACATTCCTAGTCTTAAGGACCTAGCAGTATTGGTGTTTAAAACATAACCGACTATTTCTATAAAAGTGTTGGTAGATGTTTATCTGTACCATGATTATAACATACTCGTGCAGGTGGTGGCTACTCGTATAATGGGCTTGGTTAAGTCATATATCAATACATTTAAAAAAGATCCGAGTAGCATACTTGCATTATGCCTACTAAACATTCGGGACATTGTATAATTTGAAATTTCTGACATCGCACAGTAATCAGACTTTAGAGAGGAGACCAGAAATGTAGTAACTAAATGAGAGACTTCGTAATGACGCAGTATTCTTAATTTTCGGGACATGTGTTTCAATTTCGTTGGTTTTTGTTAAGCTTTGGTAAGCTTCGTTTTATTCTTTATCGAGTTTCAAAATTAAAGCCGTGGTGGTTCATTTTTCCGTGATAGTTTGGTTATCGGGCAGACGTTTGCTGTTTTACATTTATCAGGAGTCCGGTTGTCGTTTCGTTTCGAATGTCATAGTTTTCAGTTTTTGTTAAGCGTCAGCATTATTAAGCTTTTTTTCAGAATGCGTCAACAAGTTTTGTTGTACGAGAAGTTCATTGCTCTGGATGTTGACGGCGTCGAGAGTTTTAGTTCCTATGGCGCAGTTTCGATAACGTGCAGAGCAGTGTCGATACATGTGGAGAGCGTGCGTGGCCAGGCCTTTATCTCAGGAGACAACAAGACACCACATGCCTGTCACCCTTCAAGTCACTTCAGGTCAAGCAGGACTTCAAGTCAGTCGCCCTTGAGGGCAAGTCGGTGGCAAGGGCAGTTAGAAGAGAGTCGCCCTTCAGGGCAGTGGTACAATTCTCGCCTAGGCAGCGTCGGGCGTGACAAGAACCCCCCACATCGGCAAATAGACTTTGCTAGATTATTTCTCCGCCGGTTTGGGAGGATGCAGCATTTCATGTTTCTTCGGGCCAAGTTTTATAACAGTAATAATCCGTAAACGAGTGTGGCTCTATTCTGCCCATATCTAGTTATCTGTGAACGTTTCGGTACCCTGCATATTCAGAACTTCGGCTGTGAAATGTGTCACTTCATGATAAATAAAGTATAGAACAAAATACTCTGGAACTTGAACTTATTTCTTAATTAATGGGCGTCCATTTTACTGAGTCTTGTGTACTACTTCTGAGGTAGCCNAAGAGCGTGCGTGGCCAGGCCTTTATCTCAGGAGACAACAAGACGCCACATGCCTGTCACCCTTCAAGTCACTTCAGGTCAAGCAGGACTTCAAGTCAGTCGCCCTTGAGGGAAAGTCGGTGGCAAGGGCAGTTAGAAGAGAGTCGCCCTTCAGGGCAGTGGTACAATTCTCGCCTAGGCAGCGTCGGGCGTGACAAGAACCCCCCACATCGGCAAATAGACTTTGCTAGATTATTTCTCCGCCGGTT
The DNA here is from genome assembly GCA_002778355.1 of Clitarchus hookeri. Classification (NCBI taxonomy): domain Eukaryota; kingdom Metazoa; phylum Arthropoda; class Insecta; order Phasmatodea; family Phasmatidae; genus Clitarchus; species Clitarchus hookeri. Next base: position 1,094,769 of record NQII01000697.1, read on the forward strand.
TGGGAGGAAGCAGCATTTCATGTTTCTTCGGGCCAAGTTTTATAACAGTAATAATCCGTAAACGAGTGTGGCTCTATTCTGCCCATATCTAGTTATCTGTGAACGTTTCGGTACCCTGCATATTCAGAACTTCGGCTGTGAAATGTGTCACTTAATGATAAATAAAGTATAGAACAAAATACTCTGGGACTTGAACTTATTTCTTAATTAATCGGCGTCCATTTTACTGAGTCTTGTGTACTACTTCTGAGGTAGCCGTGTGATAAGTTACAGGTAGTCGGCAATTTAGTCGGCGCTGTAACTGTAGCGTCCAACATTATAACTTTTACATGTTTCCACAATACTCTATGTACAATTTTAGTAGAAATTAAATAATAAATATTATTTTTAAATGAAAAATACAATTTTTACAATTCATTAATAAATATAGATTTTTGATTTGATATACCCTATGCCTATAAAACCAATGTGACCGCCGACTCCCAGAAACAGGCGTATATGCTTGGTGGTCATGACTACTGAGCACTTTCGGGTACGGTCGACAATCTTGATTCGAAGGCTTCCGAGCAGCCCCCCCCCCNCTACAGCCACAGCCACACAGCTTCCATTAAAAATACATTGTGCCAGATCTCTCGTAATCATACTACTGTCAAGCCAGTGGTGTAAACCACTGAAACGAATATTGCCACTCCTCTGAAACTTCGTTTTGTTAATACAGTGAAGTGTGCCTGTTCTGTGTTTTCCGACGCAATTATATACTTATGTTTGGATACTTTGCAAACAGAGAAGGAGCGAAAAACATTCCGAACAAACCCGATAAAAGAAAGAGAACTGTTTTTTTGGTTAGATTGTTCTTTATGTTTAAAAATAGAATCTGGAAGATTTACGATCAACTTGAACTAACATAGTCTGAATGTTTTTAAAAATGAGGGATTTACATCTGTAATTATCGATTTGCGGTCCAGTGTATNTCGTAATCATACTACTGTCAAGCCAGTGGTGTAAACCACTGAAACGAATATTGCCACTCCTCTGAAACTTCGTTTGGTTAATACAGTGAAGTGTGCCTGTTCTGTGTTTTCCGACGCAATTATATACGTACTTATGTTTGGATACTTTGCAAACAGAGAAGGAGCGAAAAACATTCCGAACAAACCCGATAAAAGAAAGAGAACTGTTTTTTTGGTTAGATTGTTCTTTATGTTTAAAAATAGAATCTGGAAGATTTACGATCAATTTGAACTAACATAGTCTGAATGTTTTTAAAAATGAGGGATTTACATCTGTAATTATCGATTTGCGGTCCAGTGTATNTTGAACTAACATAGTCTGAATGTTTTTAAAAATGAGGGATTTACATCTGTAATTATCGATTTGCGGTCCAGTGTATCTCTGATACAGTGATTCTATTCCAGACCAGAATTTTTCGTAAGCAAGAAACGCATCAAATGTTACCAAATTTCGGGAGGATTGTTCGGGGTTCTTCAGTTTCTCCGACCAGGATTTCGTCGTCTTTGAGATTCGATAATTTGTGCGGTCGGTGGGTTTGGGGTCCATGGACTTCATTTTAAAATTGCTTAATTCAATGCGGTTCTTCGTGGGTATCAGTTTGCCCATGATTTACCACATGTGTATTTTGGAATAATTATTTAAATATTTTAAAATAGTTTTGTTGCTTTAAGCACTAATACTCAGATAGTGCTGCTACACCAGCAAAACTGGCCAAATTCGTTCATTTTTTGTTGAACAATTGCGCTCAAGACAAATCAAATAGACATGATATGACAAAAGTAACCAAACACTTCTTTACTCGCAGGGCACTATGTAAGCGAATACTTCAAAGCTCAAAAACTATACTACATGTGTTTTTGCTGTCGTNTTCTTTACTCGCAGGGCACTATGTAAGCGAATACTTCAAAGCTCAAAAACTATACTACATGTGTTTTTGCTGTCGTAATGAGTCATCAGAGAAAGTCGTGTACATTCAAAAGCGGCATCATCCTAGAGTCCTATGAATTAATCTATTCCTCTAGTTAAACGTGCAACGGCCCACTGTTAGCATTGTCACGATCGAGTAGAAACTTCATGGAAGCAATGGCTCCAAACATCACTCTGGTAGGCTCTAGAAAATATGAGTTCATACCGACCTTCAAAGTGCAGGGACAGATCTGCCACTGAGTTGGAAGTTTATTACCAGAATATGTATAGAAAGCCCAATTTCTGCAGACATATTTCGTCGGTGAAGATAAAATAGAAGCAAATTTAAGATGCTCTACTACCCAGACTTGAAACCAGGCTTAGTGAAACAACTACAGGAAATGCTACATTGCATCAATCCCTACATAAAGGACTTGAAGAGTACTAGTGATAAGATTCCTTCCTAGTCTGGAACTATCAAATTGGTCATCCATGTTGAAAAAAACCACCTGAAGGCTACATATGCCGTTTTAACACCCCGACGACAAATGAAGTTGCTTTGGTGATAGTAGATCAGCAATTTGAATAACGCGATATTATATTAGAAAGCCGCAGTAGCTCTTTACATCGAATAAGTGGAATTAATTGGTCTTGTAATGGCTTACAATATCCATTATCCTTTTGTCATGGAGAGGATGGTTACTCAATTGCTATACCACAGCATGATCCCAAAACCAAGTTGCATTTGAAAAAACAGTTTCTGCAGCTAGCTTTTATTCTTATTGTATAATAATTAGGGAAGGGGAGGAAAACTACCTGGTATACTTTTGTGTTCTCTTCAGTTAATATTTAGTGGATGAATATGCGAAAATAGAGACAGAAAGGATAAATTTTTATTAGAAACAATTAGGCAAAGTTACCTGCAGATAGTTTTATATTAATATTAAGAACGCCGTTGGCAGGCAAGATGCTGACGCTGATCAGTTGGGTCAAAGGGTAATTCTGCCGTCCTCATTCACTGGTAGATCGAGATACATGCTTGAGCGAACCCAAGACACCATGACTTATGTTTGACAATATGGTCGCCCTGACCTTTTTGTTACTTTTACATGCACCCCTAGGTGGGAAGACATCACAAAAANTATGTTTGACAATATGGTCGCCCTGACCTTTTTGTTACTTTTACATGCACCCCTAGGTGGGAAGACATCACAAAAAAATTGCTTCCAGGTCAGAAGTCATACGATCGCCATGATGTAATTTCTAAGGTGTTTCTTGTCACTGTTAATTAAATAATTGATATATTGAACAAGGCAAATATATTCTGGGAAGTATGATGCTGTATCTATTCAGTGTAATCGCAGAAACGTGGTCTTCCGCATATTCATATCCTGCTATGGGTACTACATCTTATTTCTCCGGACATTATTGACAAAGTTATTTGTGTTGATATACCCAATCCCGAACTTGATCCTAAGCTTTTCGAAATAGATAAATCTAACATGATGCATAGACCTTGTGGAAGATTCAGTAATAAATCGCCATGCGTGAAAGATAAAACTTGCAGTAAAAGGTATCCCAGGCTTCTACTCAACGAAACACAGACCGGTGATGACGGCTACTCGCAATACAGACGGTGTTCCCCAGACGAAGGCAGCTTTACTGTAAACATAAATGAAAAAACGAAAGTGGAAGGTATATAAGTAGTTAGGAGGCGTTATGGTGGATTATCGGGTTTCCGATTCATGAGCGCTTCCCCACTGTGTTCCACTTTGTTGTTCATCTACAAATTGGCTAAATGTTATATTTTAATCAACAAAACCTCACCTATAAAGTTATCAGTCTACCAAAAACCACGTTTCTATCATTTTTATAATTATGTCAACTAGGAAACTTTTCGAAAACCCTGTTATATCCTGAGGTACCGGCGTATTACGTTCGGAACAATTGTAGATTCGAAAGGAGGAAAAGAGGAGTGGATGTCGATGGGTGGCCAGCTGTCAAGAAGAACAAGCTTTAGGCAGCGTATACTCTGTATATCCAAATAATACAGAGTGCTGCCATCTCCGTATGCTTCTCCATGAATTCATGGGCCCAACATCCATTGAAGTATAAAGAACAGTAAATTGTGTGTTACATCCTAACTTCCAGCCTGCTTGCAAAACTTTAGGGTAGCTTGAAGACGATCAACACTGGCATGCAGCACAGGAAGATGCTGCGCTTTGTCAATTGCAGATTATGATACGAAAGCTTTTCACAATTATGTTGGTGTTTTGTCAAGTATCACATCCATTAAATCTGTGGGATAAATTCGACGAATACCTGTCAGAAGACTCCAAAGGTAAGATTGAGAGACAGGTAGAAGGCGATGTAGAGCACTTAACACATTAGGTGTTCAATAAATGCCTATCGGAAACTGAGGAAGCGGCCTTAGCATTAGGCGAACGTGTTCTAAAAGAGTACTGCTTGCCACAACCAAGTAGGGCACAACCTCGAAAAAACAGAGAATACATGAAGAAACAAACCACGAAGTACTAGCCTTAAAGAAGTTGGTAAGTAACAATGAAGACTCATTAACAGATGAGCAAAAGTAAGTTTACTATGAAATAATTACAAGTGTGGAGGCAAAACAAGGGACGAACTTTCTTCTTAGAGCTCCAGGTTGCACAGGTTAAACCTATCTCATCAATTTGCTCTTGACAAAAGTAAGTAGTACTCGTGGCATCGCCATAGCTGTCGCATCTTCTGGGATCACCACTATGCTGCTGGAAGGGGGTTGGAGTGCGCACACTGCCTTAAAGTTGCCACTTCACTTGACAAATGTAGAAACTCCCATATGTAACATTTCAAAACAGAGCTATCTTTCCAAAGTATTAAAAAACACAAAAAATCATAGTCTGGAATGAAAGTACTATCGTGCACAAGAGAGGCATTGAAGCTTTCAGTAGGACTCGGCAGTACATAAAGAGTAGCATTAACTTAATGAGTGGTGTGACAATGTTGCTTACAGAAGATTTTCGCCAAACTCTACCAGTGGTTCCGAGAGGAAAGTGTGCCGATGAAATCAAGGCTTGCCTATAAAGATCTCCTTCGTGGCCCTCAGTTAATATAATAAAACTTACCAGAAATATGAGAGTGCATATGGGAGGTGAAATGTATGCTAGTCAGCACTAAATAGGAAATGTGATCATCCAGAAACAGAAAGCACTATAGCTATCCTGGACAATTTGTGCACTATAGTGACTACAGTTCAGCAGCTGCTAGAAAAAAATTATCCAGATGTTGCCCAACATACAGGACAAGCCTATAGAATGGTTGTGTGAAAGAGTCATTCTGGCCCTGTAAAACGACCAGGCAGCGGTCATCAATGACATGTTGCTGAAAACATTCGAAGGTGAAGAAATGGTATACAGTTCTATAGACATGGTGATAAATAAAGACGAAGCAGTTCATCACCCAGTGGAATTTTTAAACACTCTAAACCCCCCGGGTTTCCCATACCATAGGCTTGTACTGCGTGTGGGCATACCTGTTATGTTACTCCCAAATTTGTAGCCTCCGAAACTCTGTAATGGAACTAAGCTACAAATCAAAGCTCTACATCGCAATGCAGTCGAGGCCACTATTTTAACTGCATCGGTTCATGGAGAAACAGTGTTTGTGCGGCGAATTTAATTGACTCCCACTAACCTCCCATTTGAATTCAAGAGACTGCAGTTTCCCCTCAAAGTGTGCTTTACTATAACAATAAATAAGTCGCAGGGACAAACCTTCAAATTCACAGGTGTTGACTTGAGACAGGACTATTTCCCCTACGGTCAGTTTTATGTGGCGTGCTCGCGTGTAAGTTTACTCCTCAGCCTGGTCGTTTTGGTGCCACTCTCCAAAATGGTAAAGAACATTGTATGCACAGAAGTATTGTAAAAAGCCTTACTTACATGCTGACATGGCCCATGACAAATTTAAAATTCCAAACTTAATAGCCTCAACTCTTTTATTTTTGGACTTGCATTCCATTCCACTTTCTGTTTTAAAGTATTTATTCTACAGATCGTCCATAAAAAAACCTTTAAAACTTCAACACTAAATAAAAATATATAATGTGGCAAGTTACCAGGATAGGGTTTGTTGCATGATAGTCAGTGTGTCTCAAAGTTTTTATGCGAATTTTTTGAGTCGTTAACATGACATTTTAATGTTGCAGGCATGACTAACAACTGACATCAGAAATCACTGGGAATGGCTACATCTCAGGAGAAAGCGTAGTTTGTATCCAGGTACAACGTAAGTTTAGGAATAAATATGGGAAAAAACTACAATCAAGACCCACTATACGTGAGTGGCACAGAAAATGTATGGCGACTGGGAGTGTTTTGCAGCACAAGTCAGTGGCCGACCAAGCACAGGTGTGGGGGACATTGAACATGTTCGTATTGCCTTTGTCCGTATCCCTAGGANTGACTGGGAGTGTTTTGCAGCAACAAGTCAGTGGCCGACCAAGCACAGGTGTGGGGGACATTGAACATGTTCGTATTGCCTTTGTCCGTATCCCTAGGAAGTCCATTCGTACCTCCACCAGGCAATTGGATTTACCTAGTTCAGCTGTACACAAGGTTCTTCACAAGAACCTGAGACTGTACGCTTACAAAGTGCAGTTGTTGCAAGCACTTTAGTCAGATGATGGCCCACGCCGCAAAGCTTTTTCTGTCGACATGCAGACTCGAATTGACGTGTTCTGTTCACAGATGAGGCAACGGTCCTTATGTTGGGTCTACTGAACAGCCACATCGTAAGGATTTGGGAATCCGAGAACCTTCATGCATCCACAGAACTTGTGCATGACAGCACAAAATTTAATGTGTGTTGCGGACTTATTTGGGACCGAATAATTGGGCCATTCTTCTTCGCAAAAAAAAAAAAAAAAAAAAAACAGCNGGCGTAATTTACTGTCCCTCAACTGAAGAACATTCAACATGTCATCTTCCAGCAGGATGGAGGACCCTCGCCCCTACTGGGTATTGACAATTTGTGCCTACCTTGACGAACAGTTTCCTGGCAGGTGGATTGGGAGAGATGGTCAGGTACCGTGGCCACCTCGTTCGCCCGACATAACCCCACTGGATTTTTTTATTTGGGGGTTATGTTAGGGATCGTGTGTACCAAACAAACTTTACCAACATCGACGACCTGAAGCGAAGGATTGTGGAGGCCGTTGCAACCATTGATGCAACAAGACATCTTCAGCGAACATGAAAGGAAATCGAGTAACAGCTTGATGTGCTGCGCGTAGCAAATGGTGCACATGTCGGAGTTTAATAACTAACTGAATAAAAAAAATCGCATAAAAACTTTGAGTGACATTGACTATCTTGCAACAAACTCCATCGCGGTGACTTACCACAAATTTGTTTTTGTTTGGTGTTGAAGTTTTAAAGGTTTTTTTGGACAACCTGTATTTTAAAAACATACCGAATATTTAAAAGATATTGTAACGAAAACACGAATTCCACGTGGACAATGTCAAGGGCAAAAGTTAATAATAATATATGCGCAATAAATGTAATTTTTTGAAAACAAAATTCGTGACATCTTTATTATTAAGTTGTAGATAATATTTATCATGCCAGGTGATTCATTTAACCTGAGACTACGAAATAACGCGAAATAGATGCATCATACGACAAAAAGTGTCAAGTAAACCCTCGCTATTTTCGAGGGGACAATTCTAGTCCGCGAAAGATAGCTCACCGTCACCCCATCTAGGCAATTGATGTGGGAAGGGGAAAATTTACATTTCAAATTAGAATCCCTCCTTTTTTATTGCAGATTCCAATTCCACGTCAATGCGTATGGAATATTAATAAGAAACAGTTATTTGTAATTCGTTGTATATGTCTCTGTAATCGGTGCAAAGTAGATTACCCTTCGTTACATACTGTAAGTTGCTAATCGCCAAGTTTGATTCCAGAACGAATCCGCTATACTATCACGTCTGTGTCTTAACATGTTGTTCGACATGGTGATTTCCGTTTGAAATTTCCACGTTACACTTCCCCCTTCATCGTCCGCCCAGGTGGGGCAACGCTGAGCTAACTTTTTCGGGCTTGAATTGCCCACTTGAAAATAATGAATGTTTACAGAGACACTTTTTTGTTGAACGACACGTCTATTTCGCGTTATTCCGTAGTCTCAGCTTTAATAAATCGCCTGGTATAGATCAGTATAGCCTAACTTGTATTATTATTTCGTCCTCCATTCCGGAAGAAACCCCACAGACCAGCGGCATCGTCCGGAACGATTTTCACGTGCGTTAATCCGAGAGTGAACCTGCCGGAAATCGAATCCGGTTCGTCTTGTTGGGAGGTGAGCGCTTTAGCCACTGCGTCACCGCGGCCCCACCTGACATCTGTATACCGAAACTTAGTCAAGTAAGAGATATTGGTCGGCGCTTGACATCGACGTCTCAAGCACCGATGAAGGTGAAGTGAGGCAAAGATGAAGCAGGTTATGGGGGGAGGGGGCAAAGAAAACCAGCCTACGGCAACGTCCGCCACGTTCCTCGTGATGAAATCCATGTGACCCCACCGGGAACCTAACCTGGTTCGTCTTGGCGGGAGGCGATTGATCTGGTCACTACACCAACGTGCCCCCCCCCCTCCCGNTGCTTGTATTCATACAGAAGAAAACATAAATTCAACTGACAAAATTCGGTTGCAATATCAATATGGGGGAAAAAAATCCTTATTACAGATACAACCACCGAAAAAATTGTCGCTGTTATGAAATTACTTAAAGAGTGTTACAGGTGTTGCCGCCCTTTCTTTGCACTTACTTTCGAGACGCGGGGAAATAATTGGGTTTTTGACAGATCATTAAACTGCATATTAAAATTAGTATAAATATTGCCGTTGTATTATTGCCCTAAACCTCACAATTTTTGAGAAAGGAATTCGTGCTTTAGCTTTCAAAACAAAGTTCTGCAACACCTGAAACCGGTGGGCAATGCTCTCATCACGCTATATCGCATGACTGTTGGAACCAAAGGACGGCTGTTCTCAGAGAAGTACAGCACAGCCGGAAGTGTTGCTGAGAAATGTTTTAATTCATAACAACCCATAAATAATTTTTTATGAAACTTTGGAAATCTATCTCTCTCTATTACGTTTCCATCCATGGAGGCTCATGAGTGTTGAACCACTGTGTATTGCGCCCATATGTCTTACTATATTATCAAATACTTTTTTTGTACTGGACCTGTAGCCAAAGTTTGTTTATCGACTTCATATTCATCCTTTATTTATAGGTTGTCTGGAGAGTACACCTCAGAAGAACGTAATAATCTATGTGAATAATGTCCTATGTTCGATTTTTCCCCAAGTTGCAAGCTTATTTCATTGTGCCCACTCGTATAATAAGAATTTGTATTTATTAATGAAACAGATTTTATGGAGACGGTGCATTCAATTTAATGAATGTATTTAAACGATCGTATTTATAAGACTCTTGGTTTTTTCAATAAAAAAAACTACTCATTATAAGCTCTTACGCACAGTTTTTGATCACTTATAGATGCTTTAAAAATTAACCTGACCACACATAGTGTGTCTGTAAAATTAAAATAAAGGCATCAAATCANTCACTTATAGATGCTTTAAAAATTAACCTGACCACACATAGTGTGTCTGTAAAATTAAAATAAAGGCATCAAATCATATACATCCAGTGCTAAACAAAGAATATTTTTAAAACTTGAATAGAGAGTTTTCTGAAACACACGACACACACAGCGCTGCCGAATACGCTCCATACAAAAAGTCGTCCATATTTCCTCATACGTGCCGAAGTTACAATGTACCGCGCAAACAAGTGAAGTTCGTTAGAGGCGTTGAGTTTTGGATCACTCGAGCGGTCCTGCAAGCATGTGTTCGTATTGACTACACGTGATAGTGGTACGAAGCACTAGGGCGTTCTGTTATCGCGATGTCATGGTGCTGTAGCAGCTTCATCTGCAGTAGCTGCTCGTTTCACTTGGGACCTTGGTGGTCATGTGACTAGCCTACTTGCGATCTGCAACTTCCACGTGTAGAAAACGTAGCAGACATTGCCACAAGCCGCTGAGCTTTCGGGGGTTAATGCGTCACTACAAAAAATCTTTAAAATTGTAAAAATCGCCCCCCCTAAATATATATCAAAATATTAATTTTAAAATAATTTAGTAAATGTTTGACAGTAAAATTAATTTTATAAAAAAGATTTTCTAAAAAAATATATATGTTTTATAGAAACGTATTTGCCACGTTCGGTAACTAGTTCGATACTTGGCAAGTGCAAAAACAGACCAAAATTTATTGTATTCACAACGTTTACAGCGCCATGTTCAACAGTACACTAGTTTCTACAGTTAATNAAAACAGACCAAAATTTATTGTATTCACAACGTTTACAGCGCCATGTTCAACAGTACACTAGTTTCTACAGTTAATGTAAACAGGTATTCTATCCACCCAAGATGTAACGTTACTGACTGTTGCCATAAATGAACGTGCTGTTACTAGCAAGTNTAAACAGGTATTCTATCCACCCAAGATGTAACGTTACTGACTGTTGCCATAAATGAACGTGCTGTTACTAGCAAGTTGGATACACTAATCATAGCGCATGTGTGGACTCGAAAGTCGGCTCGCAAAAGTACTGCAGTGAATAAAGGAATTTTAAAGTTACGAGAGACGCAATATTAAGGCATGTAATAAACTAAGCCAAAATATATCTTACCTAGGTAATCAAACATTTATATCGGAATACATAGTGTTCTAATGTCAACAGATGCAATTTTTAAATCCGCGAACATAAAATTTTTTTTTGTTTTAATTAACTCACTCAAGGCATTTTAAAGATATATTTTATAATTTCATCGCAGGGCTTAGTAATAATAATTGAGGTAATTAGTATCGATCCATTAATTGTTTTATATACGCATGTGTTTGAATGTCTTTAACCATTTAAGCAATATATTTCTTAATGATTCCTATTTTATAGTTGGTGAAGATGTTTTAAAGTTACTACAGAAATATGTTTGCCTCACCCCCAAAACTGTGTTATTAGTTCAGCTAAACTAAATATTTCAATATTGTAATGTTTTTAGATAACTAGGCATTCACTTATATGTCCGTGTTTATTATAATTTAGTTGGTACCGAAACATTTTTAGTTGAGTTTTACGATAATTTCCTATTTCTATTTTATAAAATCAGTGTAAATTTCAAATACGTCTTAGCAGCTAGAAATTTAATGTGTTATATTTTCTTTGAATATGCAAGTTATCCCTGTTCCAATATTGAAAAATGTGTTTAGTTACTCCTTATGCAAAATGGTACAGCATACATAATAAAGACTGTTCACGGTAANAATGGTACAGCATACATAATAAAGACTGTTCACGGTAAACTGAGTACTTCTGAAAGCCCTTCTTAAGTTTCACTAATGTGCACACTGTCTTTTATTCCACCACACGTAAAATTAACATTGTAATTGGCCTGATAACTTTATTCTTACGTCGGTAAAATTAAAATGTGTAATTATTAAAAAAAAAAAATATTTTCTATATTGACTACTTCTTACACATAAATATGTATTAAAAAAAGAAAGCAAAATAAATAATTTTAGTGTTTACGAATGTTTACTAAGCACTTAATTCAATGTTAAGACATGGAACTACTTTCCCTCCGTCACGTTATTACCAACTTTACTAGGCGCATTCCAGTCAATATGCCTGTTAAAAATACATGCAGATAGGGGCAGTGACATTTTCCAAAGGTTAATTTCAAAAGTGTTCACCTTACCATGAACAACCTATATCATAGTTGCCTAAGGCCATCATTGAGTAGAGGAGTGCGCATCTTTCAAGCAAGGGGTTTTAAAACAGGTGTATTCAAAAATATCAAAAAAATACATGGGATTAAACAAAAACTTCCAGTAAAGTCCCTTGCTGAGAAAAATGTGTGAGTGAAATGTTGGTTCGTAATAGCTTATTTCGTTAGTAACAAAGATGTTGTTATCTTGTAGTTTGCTAAATTGTTAAACTGTTGACTTTTTTCTAACTTATTTAGACCTATTAATGATATCAGTAATCATGTTTTAACTAACAAGAAGGTTTGCCTTGGTAAAATTGTCAGGCAGATTCTCATTGAAATAACACATGAGGTTGGAAATGGTGCGGTACAACCCCTGGAAGTTAAGCAACCTGTGCTGCGCGATCTGAATGGCTATTACTACTGCACATGGGCTGGTGTAGATAGCTAATGAATATGGGCAATGTTACCAACCCCCTATTCGTACATTTAANTTACTACTGCACATGGGCTGGTGTAGATAGCTAATGAATATGGGCAATGTTACCAACCCCCTATTCGTACATTTAATACATTCATTCAACCAAACAATATAGTGAAATTCGTTGTTTAGTAAAAATGATAAGGAAGAAGATCTAATATACAAATTGTTTTAAAAATAATGGAAACACCTATGTTCTGGAACACAGTATCTTTGTGAGGTGGCAACACTGACCATTCGTGTGTTTCGATTGTAGTTTGGTACTGCAGTGAAGGACGCAGTACGCTAGCTGGCGTAGTACTTATTCGTGCGTGCAATCGGGCCGACGTAGACGAGGCAAAGTGGGAGACCTGGAGCAAGCGTATGGAATACTAGAGCAACAGTGGCCAAGATATTGTTGGCATACACATCCCGTGGCAAGACATGTTCAATGAAGAGTAATAGTGGACATAATATCCAATTCTCAGTGATCGGGATCGCCGAATATTGAAGAGGATTGTAACAAATAACAGTAAAGCTAATGCGAATCACATGACGTCAGAACCCAACCAACTTCTCAAACAACCTGCACAAATCATGTTAATTCAGGTGCTTACATTATCTTGCAAGCCACCTATATGTGCATAACAAAAACTTCATAAGCTTTTCCCAGAAATGTTTATTATATTGTTAAAATATGTAACAAATGAAGTACTGTTATAGTGAAGTTCACCGTCATACTCATTGCCACCAATCCAGGCTACAAGTGCGTTAGGCGAGAAATTCTGTAAATTGAAACTGCCGACATGAAAACAGGAATAGCATGGCCTAAACTTCTGGTAATCAACAATTTTAGATATTTTAAAATAAAAACTATTTAAACACATTACAAATTATTTTTTATCGTTCAAGTCTTGGAATACTGGAATGTTAAACATTTAATTTCAGTGCCAGCACTTATTGTACTGAAAGCATTTGAACTGAATTTAACTGCTATGTTTATTTTAAATCGACATCAGTAATACCACATTTGCTAGCAACGCTTTTAAGACTTATAATATTTGGGTACATTACAGACGACTGGGCGACCAGCCTAAAACTTAGCGCGTAGTGATGTAGATCATACAAATAAAATAAATGTAAATTTATCTTAGATTGCTCACTGGTAAAAACGTAATCAGCCATCACCGCTCATCATTCCTTATTAATTGGGATAAGTAACTTTTTTCGGCAACCAACACATCCTATCCACAACGTGTTTTGTTTTCTTTTACCACCAGGAAGCAATGAAATGGTAATGTACAGCGATACTGAAGTCAGGTGTCATACGGTGTCTTCATTTTCAAAACATTTATTCTGTGGAAAGAAATTCTCACGCTTTAGTGACGAATTATTTCGAATAATGTTATATGTATATGTGTTTGTGATTCATTTTTAATTTACTAAACATCTGACTCTTTTTTAGAGGCTACCAGACTTCACGATAATTTTGCATCTCACCGATGCTCTTTTCCATGTGGATGATTTTGACCAAACAATAGTTTCTTAAAATCGGAACCAAATGTATATGCAACGTCTAACTTCCTATAGCAACGGACACACTAGCAATTAAAAATACATTTACACTTGCTTATATAGATTACCTTCCAGTTGGGCCAAAGACCGGCAGAGAGATGTGGTGACTATCAGTACTAGCAGCAACATTCTGTTCCGACTGGTAGCAAATATCCTTCCCGCTATAGCCTTTATAGCACCGGCGAATGTTTTGTTTCCCACTATTCATAANTCCGACTGGTAGCAAATATCCTTCCCGCTATAGCCTTTATAGCACCGGCGAATGTTTTGTTTCCCACTATTCATAAGTAACAAACACAGCATTTGTATCGCCGCTCGAGTGTTTTCCTTTGTTGTATTCAAGGAATAGCTATGCGTCATACATCTTGCAGTGTGCCTAGAGGTAAAAACGAAAAGTTTTCTGAACACAGCTCACAGACTACTTGGGCTCCACTCTAGAAGAATTTACGCAGTGGCGGTTGGCTAGTAGTTGACAGTGGAGCGAGCGAGCCATTTCGCGTTTTCGGAAAACTCGTCGAGGTTTCCATCAAGGTATCGTGTAATACTTTGGGAAACTTATTTTTTTGGTGGCTCCTGCTAAATCGACAAACGTACCGGTTCCACATGCTCAAAACATCGGTAGGTCAGGCGGATATACACCAGAATATCAACAAATGAATTTCCGAATACATCCGCTTAAAATAAGTGAAGTATTAAGAGTCTATTCGTTCTCACCAAATATAAATATAAATTTTGGAGTATATTTTTAGTGGATTTAATCCTAGTATGCCTCTTAATTGCATTTCCAGCTTTTTAATGTTTCTTTTGTAATACTAAAACTTTGTTATCGCGGTTGTTTCCGATATTAGTTATGGTCCATATCCGTGACCAAGGGGTAATCCTAACAGGCAAAGGGCAGCCCATTAGTTAGGTGAGTGTTCATTCACACTAGTATTTTCCCGTGTGGCTTACAATTCCAAAACCTACCATGAATAGATTAAGGCTCACGTAATTTTTAGTTTCATTTGTTTGTTTCATTGTACCGCAGATACATCTCTGTTAGCCGTCGCCATGGCTCGTTGAGATGGAAGCACCCATAACAGAACACTGACCAGCTCTGGTCACGCCTGTTTATGATCTGTTTTTTCTTTAGTCAAACTTCATTTTCCCATCTACGTATACTATGAAAACAAACACTGAACGCGAATGCTCCTTTAATTTAGTGTATGTTTCCATACCATGCGTTAGTTTGATTTCATGTAGAGTGTTCTTAACATTGGGGGTCAGATTTGTGAACAGTCTGCCGGTTTTTAGGAAGTTGTGCAACCGGACTGCACGTTGCATTATGGTGGAGTTGTAGAAGAATTTTCGTATGCGAAGAACAACTGCACTTACATGTGGCGCCATCAGCGATGAAAAGAAAACGCAGAAGGGTAGAGTGAGGAGATGAAAACTGGATTTCGCTCATTCCCTGGAGTAGACGGCAAGGCCCGCATTCAATACAACTGTGAACATCAAAGCCATAGTTAGAAGGTAGCTAAAGGCTTGGACACCCACTTCTTACCCACACGGTTGCCTTACCTGTCACGGCGATTAGTTAAATATCTGAACAAGATATAAAAGTTTTGCACATTTCAGAGGCAAATTTGTGTGCACACAGTTGTACTTATTTAGAAATACATGCCAGCTAAAGCCTCAAACCACGTAATCGGTATTCAGGCCAGTAAAGAATTTCTAAACATTTTGTACCGTGATTTCTTATACACTGGGAGGGACGGAATTCGACCGACAAACTACTTGAGGTGATTATTTATGCAAAATCAAATGGAAAATGTGAAAGGCCCCTTTTACATAAACTGAATATTAAGGGAGATATGAGCTTTTAAAAATCGAGATTTTGAACTTTATATTAGCAAAATATCGGAAACAAAGTGAAATTAAATTACAATTCTCCGAAAACCGTTTTATATTATCGGGATCTTAAACCTAAGGGCAAACACTCATTTATACCCCCCATCCCCCCATAATGGAATTAACAGGGTTGGCCACCCTTTTTTCTCAGGCAACATATTTACCATCAGGAGATATGAACGTTTTGATGCTGGTGTATTGAGTAATATGACTTAGTTAATAAAAATAATGATCCTCTTGTTGCAACTGTCCTGGATCCGCCGTTTTCGTGTAAAATGCACACAAAACTTTGAGCGGCAGCTATACAGTTCCAGGCGCATAGGCAATACCAATACTTCCTGCAGGGAATCACATACTGACTGTTGCCAGAAACAAATATATAGCTTCAGTGCTGTAAGCTTATTAATGCATGATACGTGTTGTTTACAGTAAGTGTTAAAAAATGTCCTCCACCATCGTCTGTGCAATGGGCATAGCGCTTACCATGGATGCACGTAGGAAGTATTACCTACGTGCTAGGCACTCTATCGCTGCAGCCGAAGTTTTTTGTGCATTTTACACGTGGGAAACGAACTTAAATTAAATTACAATTCTCCGAAAATTGTTATATTTGTTTAGGATATTCAACCTAAGAGCAAACTCTCATTAACACCTCCCCCATTATGGAAATAATAAGGGTGGCCACCCTCTTTTTATAAACAACGTTTTTACCGTCAGTAATTATGAAAATTTCATACTGGTTTATTGAGCAATATGACCGAATTAACAAAATGGTGCCCTGAAACGGCTGCAAAACTCACTGTTAACACATATAGATCTTATTTGGCCCTGCCAACAAGGCAAACCGACTAATCGTCTGCAAAACTAGACAAACCTGCAACCTATCCGATTAATATATCGGTTTTCTGCATTGAGAGAAAGTTTGGCTTCGTTTTTGGTTGCTAACAAATAAAATCACAGTATTTTTGTTAAAATTAATTCATATCTGTAACTGTGTTGCTAATTACGTTGGAGATCTTTTCTAATTGTACTAATTTATTTAACATAAACATCTTTATTCATTCTGTTTACGATTTCTCAATTCAATATACTGGATGTCTCAAATTAAATTTAAAAGTGATTAACAGAAAAAAAAAATTTAAAGCAATCTGATAAGACTTCTAGTATTTGACACCGCAAGGATAAAAATTGGTATTTGTAAATGTTAATAACGGTTATAAATGTTCAAAATGTCCGTCTTCAGCAGTAATCGTCTGTAGTGCTGTGAAACAGAACGAAAATAAGTAGCTATGGATTCCATAGGAGTGGGTTCACAATCAAAATAGCGTCTCTCATGTCTATGGATGCCGTAACAGGGGTAGGAGGGGTAGCTTCAACTTTTACAGAGTGGTTGAAAAAAGCATCCTTTCCTACCTCTATATTTCCATTGTACTTTCCATATGTACTGATTGTGTGATATTCGAGGAAAGAAGTAGGATTATGTAGGTTCTGGACACAGGGTGCAGGCAGAGCATTTAGGACTCGCCTCCCAACTCGGCTGACAGCACAGGCGGAGGTCACGGCCGACGGCCTGGGATGGCCATGCTATCAACAAAAATCACTTCAAAAATTTGTTATTTTGTCCAAAAATCACTTTTCCCACCAAAATTTTTTTTCCAAAAAATGTAAAAATGTGAAAAATTGTATAAAACTTAAGAAGCATTATCTTAAGAACTCCAACACCCAATTTGGATGTTGGTGGCCTTGACATTGATACCTATAACCTTTAACTTAAAAATTGAGAAAAAAGTTATAATAAATCGAGAAAAAAAACTCGCAAAATTTAGGCTGTTGGGTGTGGGGGACCTTGACCACAATGAGTTTAAACTGAAAAAAATTAAGAAAAAGTGGCAAAAAATCTACACAAATTGTAAAAAAACACCGTGAAAAAATTACATACATAATGCGAAAAACCAAGTTGCATGTGTGTGACCCTGAGTGTTCGATTCTAATAAAGATGGCAGGGCATTGCCACTCTCTGGTACAACTATCAGAAGGCAACTGAACCATCACCTATATATTTAATTGGTTATATAGCTGA
>NQII01000698.1:0-122041 GCA_002778355.1 Clitarchus hookeri
GCTGGGTCGGCACTAATCTCGGCGGGGGTTCCCTTGATTCCTTCGTAGAGGGCTTATATCAGCTAATTTTTGGGACTTTCCCTGATTTTCTCTAGCTTCGGTTCTCCCCCGCATGTTCTTATACGGCGGGACTTCCCCGGGGTTATTCCTCCCAGGGTGTGAATACAGCGCAATTCTTACCCTCTGTACCCGTCACAGTGACAGTAAAGTTCACACAATTGATCTGTTTTCGAAGTATCTTGAGTCGTATAAAATATAATGGAGCAAAATGGTGCGGTGATTATTTCATATAGCAGCACGTTTTCCACTTTTTGGACCAGAACAGCAATGACCTCATTTTGTATTTTTGGACTTAAATATTTTGTCTGGCCCTTTGTTTTACTCAACAATTATTGTAAAACAGGATCGTATTTCGCTAATAACTCAACAATACTCAAAAAATTTCTTCTTGGACTTGAATCATTGCTGCATGCCTTTTCTCTATGGCCACGAAAAGCTAAATTACAGGTTGAAAGTGTCAGTAACATCAAGGAGTCTAGTGAGTACTTGGTGCCAAAAAGATTTTTCTTTCTTGATTACGGACTCTTGCTCTTCATCTAGTGTTCCATGTAACCGCCATTGTTGATATAAAAAACATGAATCCAAATGATTTCTCGATGTCTCGTGTTTTTCTATGGCTTTTACAATATGTTTCCAATCGTCATAACTTTCTATCCAAACATTTTGTATATTTTTAGATGCCCTATTTGCGAATAACCAACATGGTTCACAATATGCCTTTTGAAGCAATAGAGACTAGGACAGCAAGGTACGCTCTAGTTTTAAGCCAGACTTAGAAGCAATATAATAATATTTTTCCAAGAAGGGGCCTTTAGGTTTACAGTGTCCGTTTTTAATCACAAACCATTTCACTTGATCATTTAGTTCTTTAAAATTACCCTTATCAGTAACATATGGCAAAGATGTAACTTCATTCACATAAAAAATTAATTCACTTTGAGATTTGCTTGTACCTGATTGTGGTGGTTGTGGTTGCTCTGGATCTAGATATTCACTGCTGTCGGGCTCTGCAATACTGCCACTTTTAATCACGTCAATTTCTTTATTTCCGCTGCACTGTTCATATGATTCCTCATCAATAAAATCTTCATTCTTAAAGTACTGACTTATTTTAGGCAACTTTTTATTTTTTTCTTTAGACTCATTCTTTCTCTTTCGTTTTTCGCTCCCACTTAGATACTTTCTAGAACTAGACATATTGTTATCTAATTTCCACAATTAACTAATTAACTTTGAGACTAATCATGGATCCGATAAAACAAAAATTGTTATATCGAAAAAAAATCTATGCCACAAACAACCAATTCTCATAACAATCAAATGATGTGTGTGTAGTGGAGCATCTCTTATGCTTACAAAACAGAAAGCAAGGATTCCCCGAGCGTCACTATTACTAGAGCCCGCGCCACAAAAGAAGTCCCGCTGCGAAAATATAAACTAACAAAAAAACCATAGACAAAACATTTATTCTATAGCTGACAGCGTTGCTACAGTGCCGCGTCTACAAGTGGCGAGGGTTTTATTACTACGTACCGGATGCGTTCTAAAACTGGGCGATATCTTTTTCTTACAAATGCGTTCAAATCTTGATACTTTTTTTGTTTAATTTGTGTACGTACTAGTGATGCAATGAATGTCGATTTTTCCACATTCGCGAATGCGAATGCGAATATTCACCTCCGACATTCGCGAATGCGAATGCGAATGCTGGTTTTTAAAATATGGCGCCAAAAGTGTCCGCCTACGAACTCGAATTTTACCGCGTGTTTAGAACTGGCCGGCCGGGCGGCCATGTTAAATCAGAGAGTAGCCCATATGCCCCGACTCTGAACGAAGTAAGCAAATCGTGATTGCTGGCTTACTGAATTAAGTTAGCTGCTAATAATGTTTTCGTAAAGATTTAGTTTGAGGTTACCTTGACACGTACCACTCATACCTACCAGTAGTGGTGACGCTATTCTTACCCACGCCGTAAACCGATGGCCTAACAACCAGAGGAATCCTCGAGCTCGAACCAACTGCACCTGTCATGTTGCCTGAGTCACGACGTGACGCTGCGAACGCGGGGAGTTCCGGGCATATTATCGCCCCTCGCCACAAGAAATTACAAATTGGGGGAAAACAGTGCACCCCGCCTACCCCTAGCCCACTGCAAACACGAGAGTGTAAGTCCCGAGTTCTATGGAAAATAGAACAGAAACGTATATATACAGGAGTCACGGAGGACAGTTAAGTCAGTTACGTATAAACACACTGCTGGAATATAATTACTTAAGGCGCGTGACGCTGCTCTCTCCTCGGTGAGATTTAACATAAGTACTAGTTGCTTCGTGAATGATATGATGATGCGATTGTTGAGTGATGCAGCCTGAGAGGCTGGTGCCGAGGTTCTTGTGAAACGAGAGACTTACCACGTCCGCTCGCGCCGATGTGATGTTGCCTACTGTCCTGAGCAATCCTTACTGTCTGAGCAATGCATCGGCTCGTGCCACCTAAGCACGGCCGACACCTGGCGGTGGAGAGATGAAACAAATGTGACTTAAATGCTAATGGGATGTAAACATGATATACCTTATATAAACATAATTAAACACAATTTACATAATAAAACACAATTACCCTTGTACTTACATAATATAACATCATTATATTAATATTAAATGTAAGTATTGACTCGTAGCAGCCACTGCATTGCCAACTTGAAAATGTCACATGTCCCTGGCTGGCTATGTATGTGATGATTGTTTTGACACACGATAATTATGGTATACATCAATACTGAATAAATACACATAACTCTAAATAACTATACTGGTGAAAACTATATTGGTAAATAATAATGATTAAATTGGTAAAATGAATAATTAATGACACGGTGCTCTATCACACATGGACAAATACACTTGATATACACTGAACACACTATCATTCTTGTACACATGTGCGCTGGTATGGTGCATCCGGAGTGGAGGACACTACTGCGGCAGCTACAGTGGGCACAAAGGTAACAGTGAACACCTGGTTCACGTCAACTGTTTCTTTTGAACGTTAAATACAATTTCAGTAAAACAGAGACTTGACTTTATTTTATTTTTATATGGCACCTTTTTTTTTAAGTTTCATGTGTCTACCGATTGAGCAAACCAAGCTGTAATTTCCAGTCGCCATTCTGAAGGCTGCGGCGTTAAAAAGTGTTAGTGAATACTACAGTAAATTAATTTATAAATGAAAGAAATTATTTAGTGGTCTGTAACTGGTGCACTAGTGATCGGTAACTGGGGAAAGTGGTCAGTTATTGGTGATTTGATAACTTTAACAAAAAAAAAACCAAATTTAAGTAGTAAAAGTTTAAAACAGAGTCTGCCACAATTAAATATAAAGGAAGTACATTCAAATTTTATGATGATAATTTTTTATAGTTATATGAATAATTTCCTGCACAGTGTTAGAGTTTAAAAAGTCTAAACTGGTCAGAAATTGGTACATTCACCCTAGAAGATATGTTAAGTATCTTGAATGGTGCAAAAAAAATTGTCAAGTTTGATTTGTCCAGAGCCTACAATAAAATTAAACTTAGTGAGGATAGTAAAAACTTGCTGACTATTTCAACACACAGAGGTATTTATGAATATCAAAGATTGGTATATGGCGTGGCATCAGAAACTGAATGGTTCCAAATACAAATGGAGAAAATGTTCCAGGGCTTGCAAGGTACCACTGTATTAATCAATGATATTTTAATNAATGGTTCCAAATACAAATGGAGAAAATGTTCCAGGGCTTGCAAGGTACCACTGTATTAATCAATGATATTTTAATAAGTGGGTAAACAACGGATGTAGTATAGAAAGAACTAAACAAGTTTTAGACAGACTGCGAGAATGTGGCTTAACAGTACAGTTGCACAAATTCTGACACCTCGGGGTACAATTTCTAGGTTACATAGTTGATAAAGATGGTTTTCACATGGATCCAGGTAAGATTGAAGCCATTGTAGATGCACCACAACCAGAGGATGTAGAACAGTTACAGATCTTTCTAGGATCAGTGAATTATTATTCAAAATTTGTACCCTACACGTATGAAACGTTAAGGTCATTGTATAATCTCCTAAGAAAGAACGTGAAATGTGCATGGTCAGACGCATGTGACAAGGCCTTTAACAAAATAAAGGAAATATTAACATCAGACACAGTGTTAGTACAATATGATCCTGAATTGGAAATAATCCTAACATGTGATGCGAGAAGCTATGGTCTAGGGGCACAGATTAGTCAAGTACGTAAGGATGGGAAGGAAAGGCCNTCCTAACATGTGATGCGAGAAGCTATGGTCTAGGGGCACAGATTAGTCAAGTACGTAAGGATGGGAAGGAAAGGCCGCTAGGTTATGCTTCCAGGTCATTGACCAAAGTGGAAGGAAATTACTCCCAGGTGGAGAAGGAAGCACTAGCCACGGTATTTGGGGTTAAGAAATATTACTAGTAATTGTATGGGAGACAGTTTGTATTGGTAACAGACAACAAACCGCTTATGACAATTTTTGGTCCTAAAAAAGGAATTCCAGTAATGGCGGCTAGTAGACTCCAGCGTTGGGCTGTATTTCTGTCAGGGTTTATGTATACACTTAGATTAGTACCGTCTAAACAAAATAGGGCAGATGGGTTATCTAGACTACCACTTAGTAAAGTGTCACAGAGTCAAGTCTTCAAAATAAAATTTTGGTGCTAAGTGACAAACTAGCCGAGCGGAAATTTGCTGAGTAAAAGAAAAAAATGTCGGACACTCACATGCTACCCCAACCCAAGCAAATTTCAGTTTGCCATTGAAAAATAAATTTAGTGCGCTTCACAGTGTCAAAGATTTCCCACCCTTAAAACCTAGGCCTACTTCAATATCTGGGCAATCAAATAAGTTACCANAAAGCAGTTCAATGGTATTTGATCATACAGTTGTGTTATAATATAGTTTAGAAGTTTTAAGAAATTACCTGCCTTGATTTTATTTTGCTTACCATTTATTCTTATTTTCTTATAGTTCTCACACAAAGACAATACATTTCTAGTGAATAACTACAAGGCTGTTTCCGAAATATCATTAAAATACACTCTTATACAAAAAAATATGTTAATAAATAAAAATGTCTTAATCATAGCAGTTGCATTACTATTTAATAAACATTTTCATTTTTCATTGCCAAATACATTCGCAAAATATAGGCATCATTTTTGCAAATGCGAATGTTCAAAAACATGCGGATATTCGCGAATGTGAATGCGAATATTCGTTGCATCACTAGTATGTACTTTTAGGGTAACTTAAATTAATTAAATACAAAACTAATAAATTTTACTAAATTTTGTAATAATAAATGTTAGGATCCTCCTGTGATCGCGGCCCTCTCGGGCCGGGGGCCCCTGGCATTTTGCCCATCCTGCCACCCTATTGTTACGCCACTGAATCAGCCCAGCCTTTACTGACTGTGCGGTTTGGCCCACCCAGTCACCTGTAAAAAGGAAGGAAAGTCTTGCAAAAAAATCTAACTTCCGCACGCTGTTGGGGCTAGAGCTTGGGTGGAATACTGGGAAAATAAAAAAAGAATAAAACTATTAAAANCTAACTTCCGCACGCTGTTGGGGCTAGAGCTTGGGTGAAATACTGGGAAAATAAAAAAAGAATAAAACTATTAAAGGAAAAAAACAAAAGGAATAGATTTGAAAGAAAGAAAGAAAAGGAAGGAGAGTTAAAAAGGAAGCAAACAGAGAAAGAGGCAAACAAGGAGAAGATCAAAAATAAAAGGAAAAAGAAAGAACTGTTTTCATCTTCTGAGGAAGAAGATAACGATTTGATGGAGATTGCACGCCACTCAGACTTGGATGATATTCATAGCCGACTTATTGGAACCTAGAATACCTATGCTGACCAAAGAGCTCTTGAGAGCTCTATTGGAAGATGATAGCTTTAGTAAAAATTCCCATTTGAAGCAGGAAACAAAGAAGCCCATTATGTTGGAAAAATTTTAAGACTACAGGGTAGTGAGATTTTAGTTGCCTGTCTTCGGAAAAGTCATAAATGTGAGAACAAATTCATTTTTCCAAACGTTTCAGACACATCAATCATTGAAAGACACCAAATAGTATACATACTAAAACCTACAGTGTTGGGTGGTACAAAGAGACAACAATCTTGTGCTTCCTTCGATATAAATTTAAAAAGTTTTAATGTTCACTAGTGGGCTGCATACTAAGACAACTAACATGTTGTGTACACAGTAAAACTCTAGTTCCATGAAAAGGTTTTTGTTGTTTAAACCTTGATATATTACCTTCTGTTGCATGAAAACATTATTTTAAGACTTAATAAATTAGATAACATGAATTTTTAAAATAAATTAGTCACAAGTTTGTAATGATGCAGTAATAATAATTATCGGGATACGTGGTTCATTTTTTTCGTTTTGCGAGGCTTTGTAATATTTTATCAGGATTCAAAGTTAAAACCGTGGTAGTTATGTTTATCGGTCATACGTTTGCTTTTTCAGAAATCTTAGTTTTTGTTCGCGTCAGCATTTGTAGTTTGAAGCTTTCCAACTGCAGTAGACATTTTTTCCTTCTGGAACATTGATTACATTTTTACTACTACGCAGTTCGGCATGGGGNCTAACTTCCGCACGCTGTTGGGGCTAGAGCTTGGGTGGAATACTGGGAAAATAAAAAAAGAATAAAACTATTAAAAGAAAAAAACAAAAGAAATAGATTTGAAAGAAAGAAAGAAAAGGAAGGAGAGTTAAAAAGGAAGCAAACAGAGAAAGAGGCAAACAAGGAGANATTTGAAAGAAAGAAAGAAAAGGAAGGAGAGTTAAAAAGGAAGCAAACAGAGAAAGAGGCAAACAAGGAGAAGATAAAAAATAAAAGGAAAAAGAAAGAACTGTTTTCATCTTCTGAGGAAGAAGATAATGATTTGATGGAGATTGCACGCCACTCAGACTTGGATGATATTCCTAGCCGACTTATTGGAACCTAGAATACCTATGCTGACCAAAGAGCTCTTGAGAGCTCTATTGGAAGATGATAGCTTTAGTAAAAATTCCCATTTGAAGCAGGAAACAAAGAAGCCCATTATGTTGGAAAAATTTTAAGACTACAGGGTAGTGAGATTTTAGTTGCGTGTCTTCGGAAAAGTCATAAATGTGAGAACAAATTCATTTTTCCAAACGTTTCAGACACATCAATCATTGAAAGACACAAAATAGTATACATACTAAAACCTACAGTGTTGGGTGGTACAAAGAGACAACAATCTTGTGCTTCCTTTGATATAAATTTAAAAAGTTTTAATGTTCACTAGTAGGCTGCATACTAAGACAACTAACATGTTGTGTACACAGTAAAACTCTAGTTCCATGAAAAGGTTTTTGTTGTTTAAACCTTGATATATTACCTTCTGTTGCATGAAAACATTATTTTAAGACTTAATAAATTAGATAACATGAATTTTTAAAATAAATTAGTCACAAGTTTGTAATGATGCAGTAATAATAATTATCGGGATACGTGGTTCATTTTTTTCGTTTTGCGAGGCTTTGTAATATTTTATCAGGATTCAAAGTTAAAACCGTGGTAGTTATGTTTATCGGTCATACGTTTGCTTTTTCAGAAATCTTAGTTTTTGTTCGCGTCAGCATTTGTAGTTTGAAGCTCTCCAACTGCAGTAGACATTTTTTCCTTCTGGAACATTGATTACAATTTTACTACTACGCAGTTCGGCATGGCGTGGGGAGGGATTCCAGCCCACACCATGCCCTTATTTGGTCACGTTTTTGGCACCCTGGGACGAGGAGTGGGGGTAGGCATGGGGCGACTTATACCCTGTGTGCCTACCGCCCGAGAGCAAAGCAAAGAGAAAACGGAATAGGACCAGCTCTCGAGAGGACACATTGAGGTGGCAGAAATCCCCCACACCGGCAAACTTTGTCCTGCTAAATTATTTCTCCGCCAGTGTGGGAGGTCTCTAGGGTGCCAGGAGGGATCTGACGGGGCGTAAATTCCTCTTGCGATACAAACTTTCAATTACGTGAATAATAAATTAACTACTGTGGTACTGCTCTTCGTTTGTTTATCTGATGACACTGACTGTTCGTGACTCTGCCTACTTGAAGCTTCTGTGAGAACGGTTTCTTTTGAACGTTAAATACAATTTCAGTAAAAACAGAGACTTGACTTTATTTTATTTTTATATGGCACCTTTTTTTTTTTAAGTTTCATGTGTCTACCGATTGAGCAAACCAAGCTGTAATTTCCAGTCGCCATTCTGAAGGCTGCGACGTTAAAAAGTGTTAGTGAATACTACAGTAAATTAATTTATAAATGAAAGAAATTATTTAGTGGTCTGTAACTGGTGCACTAGTGATCGGTAACTGGGGAAAGTGGTCAGTTATGGTGATTTGATAACTTTAACAAAAAAAAAACCAAATTTAAGTAGTAAAAGTTTAAAACAGAGTCTGCCACAATTAAATATAAAGGAAGTACATTCAAATTTTATGATGATAATTTTTTATAGTTATATGAATAATTTCCTGCACAGTGTTAGAGTTTAAAAAGTCTAAACTGGTCAGAAATTGGTACATTCACCCTAGAAGATATGTTAAGTATCTTGAATGGTGCAAAAAAAATTGTCAAGTTTGATTTGTCCAGAGCCCACAATAAAATTAAACTTAGTGAGGATAGTAAAAACTTGCTGACTATTTCAACACACAGAGGTATTTATGAATATCAAAGATTGGTATATGGCGTGGCATCAGAACCTAAATGGTTCCAAATACAAATGGAGAAAATGTTCCAGGGCTTGCAAGGTACCACTGTATTAATCAATGATATTTTAATAAGTGGGTAAACAACGGATGTAGTATAGAAAGAACTAAACAAGTTTTAGACAGACTGCGAGAATGTGGCTTAACAGTACAGTTGCACAAATTCTGACACCTCGGGGTACAATTTCTAGGTTACATAGTTGATAAAGATGGTTTTCACATGGATCCAGGTAAGATTGAAGCCATTGTAGATGCACCACAACCAGAGGATGTAGAACAGTTACAGATCTTTCTAGGATCAGTGAATTATTATTCAAAATTTGTACCCTACACGTATGAAACGTTAAGGTCATTGTATAATCTCCTAAGAAAGAACGTGAAATGTGCATGGTCAGACGCATGTGACAAGGCCTTTAACAAAATAAAGGAAATATTAACATCAGACACAGTGTTAGTACAATATGATCCTGAATTGGAAATAATCCTAACATGTGATGCGAGAAGCTATGGTCTAGGGGCACAGATTAGTCAAGTACGTAAGGATGGGAAGGAAAGGCCTCTAGGTTATGCTTCCAGGTCACTGACCAAAGTGGAAGGAAATTACTCCCAGGTGGAGAAGGAAGCACTAGCCACGGTATTTGGGGTTAAGAAATATTACTAGTAATTGTATGGGAGACAGTTTGTATTAGTAACAGACAACAAACCGCTTATGACAATTTTTGGTCCTAAAAAAGGAATTCCAGTAATGGCGGCTAGTAGACTCCAGCGTTGGGCTGTATTTCTGTCAGGGTTTATGTATACACTTAGATTAGTACCGTCTAAACAAAATAGGGCAGATGGGTTATCTAGACTACCACTTAGTAAAGTGTCACAGAGTCAAGTCTCCAAAATCAAATTTTGGTGCCAAGTGACAAACTAGCCGAGCGGAAATTTGCTGAGTAAAAGAAAAAACTGTCGGACACTCACATGCTACCCCAACCCGAGCAAATTTCAGTTTGCCATTGAAAAATAAATTCCGTGTGCTTCACAGTGTCAAAGATTTCCCACCCTTAAAACCTAGGCCTACTTCAATATCTGGGCAATCAAATAAGTTACCATCAAACAATTTCCAGAAACCCAGGAAGGTAAAATCATCGAAAATTCGTATTTATTCAGCTAGCCAGGGCCGTGGAGTTGCAGAAATAGTCCTTAGCAAGACGACAGACACCGATNATCAAACAATTTCCAGAAACCCAGGAAGGTAAAATCATCGAAAATTCGTATTTATTCAGCTAGCCAGGGCCGTGGAGTTGCAGAAATAGTCCTTAGCAAGACGACAGACACCGATGTTTTCAGCTCGGTGAAGCCAGGGGCAGTATTTAAAGATGTTGTCCAAGAGGTAGGAAATGACTGTCATGATCTGAACAGAAATGATCTAGTAGTGATATACGCAGGTGGTAATGACATCTACAAGAACCAAGCTGCAAATGTAACAAAAAACTTAAAATCATTATTGTCTGTCCTTAGTCGCACTAATGGAGCTGTTTGTAATGTAGCACCCAGGTATGATATGTTGAGAAATAAATGTGTTAATGTTAAAATTGAAAAGAAATGCTCGCAGTTTAGTCATGTCATTAATGGATGTAAACAGTCTGTCAAGACATGTCACAAGACATGACTTACACAAATGGCAGAGGTAAAGACAAAGTAGCCAGTCTTATTGTCAAGAAAATTTGTCTTTGCAAACTGGTTAAGTCAAAAGATGCAATTGTTCTCTCCTGGGAAAGTAGTTCCAGAAACTAAATTCTGGCCCATTGCCTAGCTTTTCTTGTAAACAAAATATAAAGCCTACTNCCTGGGAAAGTAGTTCCAGAAACTAAATTCTGGCCCATTGCCTAGCTTTTCTTGTAAACAAAATATAAAGCCTACTAAAACTTGTTTATCTACAGTCACTGTGCCTAGAAATATCGGCGTAGCAATTATCATAAATACTGCTCAGGAAAAAACAAAAGCTGGCAGTTCAATTAATGTTGAAAATATGGATCTTCATGGTTAACTGTATTCCATCAGAACATATGTAGTTTACGTAACAAACTTGGTGAATTCATATTAGTAATATAAACCTTTGAACCAGTTGCCATTGCCATTTGTATTAGGTATGTTTGTAATGTATTTATTTATTTTCTCCATTTGTATTTGGAACCATGCAGGTTCTGATGCCATGCCATATACCAATCTTTGATATTCATAAATACTCCTGTGTGTTGAAATAGTCAACATGTTTTTACTATCCTCACTAAGTTTAATTTTATTGTAGGCTCTGGACAAATCAAACTTGACAATTTTTTTTGCACCATTCAAGATACTTAACAAATCTTCTAGGGTGAATGTACAATCTCTGAATCAATATACATGTAATGTCTCTTACTGAACATCATTTCAACAATTTGTATTCCTGGCTATGCATTAATATCAAAATTCTGTAGAAGTGGTGGGAGGTGGTGTATGCCTCTACATCAAAAGTAATTTGGAATTTGAAGAACTAGGTATGTAAAATTTGTGCTGGGAAAAGGATTTTGAGTACGCAGCAGGATCCATGTTAGTATCAGGAAAGAAAATTGTACTGCTGACTGTTTATAGGTCACCTTCTAGAAATTTAAAAAATTTTTCAGAATATTTTGAAATTACAATTACCAAGGTTTTTAAAAATTACATTGAAATAAAAAACTCACAGCTTCACCAGTTATTGTACTTGCTGAACACATTAAATTTAATGCAAACTAAACTTTCCTACTAGAATTGCTAACAATTGTTCAACAACTCTAGATTATGTAATTATAAACAAATTAACCACACATGTTTGTGAAGTCATGCTCCTCTACAATGCTCTTTCTGATCATGATGCACAACTTTTACAACTCCATGACTCAGTAATTCATTACAGTATTTCAACTACAAGAAAGAGAATGATCAATCAGTACATGAATTTAAAGAGTCATTAAATAAAACGTTATGGCTAGAAGTGTAAAACTGTACAAATACTAACTTAAATTTTAATTTATTTCACAGTACCATCTGCAGAATTTTTAAATCCTGCATTCCAAAAATTTATGTTAACAAATCCCAGATAAGCGCTGGATAACCAGTGACATAAAAACATGATGTAAAATTAAATATGTGCTTTATAAAGAATGTAGGAATACTAATGACACAAAATTAATAAATTATTATAAAAAAATTTTTTTAATCTTAAAAATAGTAATCATAAAAGCAAAGGATGTACATCATGATAGACTTATTGAATCTTCAAATAACAAGATAAAGGCTTCCTGGAATATCATAAAAAAACAACATTCTGAAAAAATAAGTAAACCTGACTCCAGAATCACAATCTCAAAGTAAATGGTGTAGAGTAGAGACAGATAACCCCTCTGTGGTTGCTAACATTTTTAATAAACACTTTCCTTCAGTAGCAGATTCTTTGTTAACTAAAATTTCATCCTCAAAAAATCCTTTAACATATTTAACAAAAGCTCATCCTCACCCTTATCCCAGTATAATGGTAACTAAAACCACACCCGCAGAAATATGTAAAATAACGAACTCCCTGCTTACCAAATCTTAACATGACTTTGACAAAATTAGTAGCAAATTATTAAAAAAATGTATTCATACAATTAGCATTCCACTCACGTCATATTTTTAACTTTTCAATGAAATCTGGAATTTACCCTGATTAATAAAGCCCCGTTTAAAAAAGGCAAAAAAAAATGTTGTTGACAATTATACACCATTGCATTAATATCAACTTTTTCTAAAATTTTTTGAAAAAATTTAGTATAAAAGGCTTATTGCGCACCTGGAGGCTAACAACATCCTTACCAGTACACAGTATGGTTTTAGATCAGGGCTATCTACTAGTCATACTGTATTTGATGTGACAACCCACATTCTGAAACAATTGACAATAGAAATTATGTAACTGGAATATTCTTCGATTTGTCAAAAGCTTTTTACTGTGTTAACCATGCCATACTTTTAGACAAATTGAAATATTATGGTATCACTGACAATGTTTACAATTGGATTTCCTCGTATTTATCAAACAGATACCAAAAAGTGAACATTATTGACAACAAGAGGACTTCCATATTCTCAGATGTGGGGCATGTTGAAAGTGAAGTTCCTCAGGGCTCTGTCCTTGGCCCCCTTCTTTTTCTCGTCTTTATTAATGACATACCTCCAAATCTGTCCTCTGAAGAGAGGGCTTGTTTTTCTGCTCAATACAAGCATCTTATTAAATAGCAGAAATGTAAATGAACTATCAGATATGTGTAAGGTTTTATTGAGATATCTGAATGGTTTTCAGCAAATAAACTCTCCCTAAATACAAATAAAACAACCTTCCTAAAATTTTATACTCTAAATAAACATAATTACTTGCTCAAAATTGGCAGTGTGGCACATGAAATTCAAAATTGTAAAATAACAAAATTCCTAAGAGTTTGTCAAGACAGTTCTCTCAATTGGAAAGAGCATATCAATAATCTTTCAAAGAAGCTAAGCACTGCCTGTTTCACTATTCGCCACTTGGCCTGAATATTATCACCTGCTATACTTGAACAAGTTTATTTTGCTCAATTCCATACATTAATGTCCTCCGGCAGCAAACAGCAGCAAAATATTTTTACTTCAAAAGAATGTCATAAAGATATTAAGTGGATTAAAACCACGTGAGACGTGCCGCCACCATTAAAAAAAATTGGTATACTGACATTTGTATCTCAGTATATAAACACATCCCTGATGTTTGTCACCAATAACAGTCATATTTTCCCTAAAAAAGATTTAATTCATTCTCATTATACAAGAGGTGTCCAGAATCTTCATGTACTACTAAATAACTTAAAACTTTTCCAGAAGGGGGCTTACTATTCACGTATTTCTTTATTTAATAAATTACCACATTATCTAAAAAAAAGTTAGTCAGAATAATCCCTAACTATTTAAAAATAACATAAAAACGTTCTTAAAGGAGCATTCATTCTATTTTTTAGAAGAATTCTTTAATATTGAACGGACCTAATTGTGCAAAGCAGTTTTTTTTTTTATAGAATTACATGTTGTTATTACATTTGTGTTGTTTTGTTATATTATTGTAGTCTGTCATTTTGAATACTTGTATTACTATTTTATATTATTGTGTAATTATTGTTTGACATTTATGAATATTTAATTTGTGTATATATGTGTGTTTGTACACTTACATTTATATTTTTACTGTATTTTATTATTTGTACACCTTTGTTGAAGTGCTCTACACCCTTGACCCTGTAAGGGTTTGAGTTAGGGTTTTACGGAGTTAAATAAAAAAAAAGAAATAAAAAAAAAGAAACGGATGATTCTTCGCATATAAAATACATTGAAAAGGAGGTGCCAGCTGTTACCATTCATGATGTTGCTAAGGAATCTACTAACGATATGGTAATCAAACAAGTGATACAATTTTTAGAATGGTTGCCAGAAATAAACCTGCCTAAAGTTTTCAAACCCTATCATACTAAAAGTCATGAATTAATGGTGGGGAATATGTGTCTATTGTGGGGTCACAGGTTGGTGATTCCCGGCAAACTGCGTAGCGTGTTTTTGGCAGACTTGTATATGAGCTACATGGGAATGACAAAGACAAAAAGCTTGGCGCGATCTTATTTTTGGTGGCCATCACTTGATCGCAAAATTGAACAAACTATTAGAAACTGTAATGCACGTAGACAGTACAAAGCAAGCCCTCCAAAAGCAGAGTTGAGTCCCTGGACTTGACCATCAGGACCCAATCGACGGCTGCATGCTGATTTTTGTGGCCCAGTACATGGAAAAATAGTTTTGTAATAATGAATGCTTATTCTAAATGGATTGATGTTTTCGAAATGGGTGGAATTACAGCAGTCAAGACAGTGGTGGCATTCAGGCAGAATTTTTGTACATGGGGACTGCCTATGTTACTTGTAACTGATAATGGGTAACTTTATGTCTTCAGAATTCCAGGAATTCCTTAAAAATAATGGGGTTAAGCACATCACAACAACTGTGTACATGCCACAGCCAAATGGTGCGGCAGAGAACAGTGTTAAAACATTAAAAGCTGGTTTTAAGAAACAAATGTTCAATGGTAGAAGTTCAACAAGCTCATTGCAGTCCTTTTTATTTATGTATCAGGTTACACTTCATGTCCTGCTGAACTTCAGTTGGGGCATAAGCTACGTACATGGTTTTACTTGTTAACTGTAGTAACAGATGACCATATAGGTAGGAAACAATTATTGCTGTGTGAAAGTTCTTTAGACGGTCAAAAAATTTTTAATTTGTTATTGGCCAACAAGTGTACGTTAAGTATTATGCGGCCAGAGGCGTAACATGGATTCCTGCGACAATTATAAAATGGTTGGAAAATATCATGTTCTTACTGACAACCAAAGACAATAGGGTGTTGAAAAGACATGTAAATCAAATTGTTAATGCTCATGCCCAGCCACCCACTACTACAAAGCAAAACCTCACTGTCAGTCATATGATTAGCAATCACGAAAATGAAGTTTTTATAGGAGTACTTTCATAGTAGGGAATACTAGCCATGCGAGCGAGGACACTGGCAATGTAGAATCAAGACTGGGGAATTAAGTTTGAGCGAATGTGAAGAGGAGTTGAGAGGATTTGAAAATATGAAACCTCAAGATTCAGGTGTTGCCAAAAGGAGTGTAACAGTTAGTAGATCTGGCAGGAATATCAAACCTAGGAAGGTACTGGATTTGTAAACAAATGGTAGATAGTAATAGTGTAACATGTGTAGAGTCAAGTTGCAATCTATGTTTTAAAAAGGTGCTGGAATTGTGAACAAATTGTATATAATAAGAGTGTGACAAGTGTTACAGTAAGTACAAAGTAGGTATTACATTGAAGACGTGTAGTGACAAACTGTGGATGTAAATGGTAAAATAACTAAGGGGGAAGAGTGTGGTATACGTAACAGATTGAGGTTGGTCGGAATGGGCACAAAAAAAAAAAGAGAAAAAAAAAAAAAAAAAAAAAAAAAAAAAAAAAAAAAATCTTGAAAATATATTAACAAATTACACTGCTGGCTCTGGCGTTAATGTTGGATGCGGGTGTTTTGAAACATGATCCCTATAAATTTCAACTAAAAAATCGAGAAAACAATTATTAANTAGAGAGAGAGAGAGAGAGAGAGAGAGAGAGAGAGAGAGAGAGAGAGAGAGAGAGAGAGAGAGAGAGAGAGAGAGAGAGAGAGAGAGAGAGAACAATGGAGCGAAAAGTGAGCAAGTAATGTTGGTGGTTTATTAGGACTAAGCAAAGTTACTGTAATTGTGCATTTGTATAAGTTGTATACTAAGAAGTAAATAAAGATACGAGATACAACAGTAACACCTAGCTGGCATTGGCAAGGGACATGTCCTGAAGATGGGCCATATCTCAGGAAAGTTCAGTCACCCCCATACCCCCTCCTTTTAGCGATGTTATTACTGTAAGAATAGGGAAATGCGACATTTTACTGTACAAGTTTGCCTAGTTGATGATGTGCCAGTCCGTGAACATCGTTTTTGCTGTCCCCCGCCGAAGCTACGGGCCTTTCGGGAGATAATCCTGAAGTTATTACTGGCAGTTAAAACTAAATTTTTTTTTGCCATATTATATTGTATGCAATGCAATACAGACGTTTTGCCGGCCACGTGTTATTAGTGGTATTTTTTAAAAACAAAACAATTGCAAGTGCATATAAGTGATGTGATGCCAATAACTTTTATTTCACGTTTTTTAAATGTGAAAATATATTCTGTCCTCGTGTCATCTTTGCTCCGCTTGAACTCATGGATGCACTTAAAGCATACAACTTGACTACTGGCAAACCGACCTCTCACAAAATATACCCCATTCAACAAAAGGAAGGTAAAATTATTTTAAAATTATTTTTTAAATTAAATAAATTTGATAATCAAAAATTTACTTTAAGTGAAGACAAAAAATAAAAAATGTCGTAACTTTGTTTGACCATCGTTTTGATGGATGGTGGAGCATCGCAGCAGTAGGGTTTAGGACTGAGGTCGTGCTGTGTGAAAAATGTCTAAAAGTCACGTTAGAGGACGTCCAGACCCTCCTCAAACATTTGCCTAGCTAGAGAAGGCCCTACGAGAGGACTGGCGACGCAGTTCACAAACGTGTATCCGACGACTGGTTAGGAGGATGCCAAGATAATGTGCTGCAGTGATGCAGGCGCGGCAGTTAGTGTTTTACCAGAACTCTTTTACCAACAGCAGTTGCAACAGACTGCAAGCCAGTGTCGATCCAATTGAATACATATGGGGGTCAGGGCCTACCAATGTTAGGTCAGGTGATGGGTACTGTGAAATGCTTGTGATTATTTCCACCAAGTCCCTCCTATGCTACAAATTATAGAATTTGTGTAGAGGCAGCCCAGAATGCTACAAAAATGGTAGCAGAGCATGGTTGTGTACGAGTGTGTACCTTTGTGCATGTTGTGTGCTTTCACATTGATTTTGGGATTCTTTTTGGTGTCGGTAAAGCAGGTGCACACACACTGCATATTTTAAGATTAAGTTAAAATAAGATATTTTGTGTGCTCTTTTTTAATGTTCTTTTGTCATATTGTTTGCCATGGCTGCTATTGTGCCAGAATATCTCGTCAAGGACAAGTGTCAATATGAGTGTATTATTAAAGGTGTTCAACATCCCGAGAACACTGCTATGTTATTTAGGAGCACCTTATGTGCTTCTATTAATAGTGACACCCTTATTGATTAAAATCATGTATGTAATCTCAACCTTGAATCAGAGTACTGCAATTGTGCTTCAAAAATAATTTCCCTCCAGGAAATGTTTGATACCATTGACGATGACTGCAGTCCTTCAGTCTATGCTAGACTTAAGCAAAGACTCACCCATTTGAGAAATCGAGCCCAAAATTTGTTGGCAAAATGTTTTGACCAACTTTCAGAAATCCAGGGTCAGTCCCTGACCAATATTACCACTCAGGCGCAATCCCTATTTGAGGCTGTTGGTCATATGGAAGTCGATGAATCACAAAAACCTTTACCTGATGTTCAAACCACTACTGTTGCTGAACAATTGGCTACTCTTAGCATCTGTACGGTGTCCACCACCATTTCAGTTCCAACACCCACACAAGATAATCTAGTTTACCAGCACTTCCAGCGCAGTGTCGCATATATCCCCACCCTCTATTTCACAGCATATCCCAATCACATCATCCATCCCACATGTTGATACTGTTTTCACCACTACACCCCTTATGTCAGCTGTGATAGTGCCATCTGGGCAAAATTTAATATCACCGCCTTTCGGAAAAATTACCCATCCACTGGAAAGAATGTTGCGTGATTTCCCAGCCACCGATGGTTTGCAAGTGCCTAAATTTTTGGAATTTTTGAAAGTTACTATGAAAGAACTAGACTAGAACGGTGCCAGAGAGCCAACTTTTGTAAATCATTTACCCCTTCACGCAGGAACCTTTGAGTGAAAGAACTAAACTAGTTATTTCACAAAGCAGACATTCTTCATTACTTCATTCCATCCAGATTACTCACACAGTTACAGCTGAAAATGTTAAACAGACTGCAAGAGACCAAGGAGTCATTATCTGTATATGTTAGTAGCAGTAGTTTTGCATTTGTCATCTGAAAGCGACATTGTCCTTCCATTTTGGAAGGTTTGGAACTTCATGAGCTCTTCAGTTTGGTGTTCGTTGGTAAACCTAACTCATTTGTGGAATTAGACAGAGTTTGCATACATTCTCAAAATATTCGGTATGCTGACCAGAAGCACGAAACATATTTTGAACAGGGCAGATTCCCAAAGAAGTCTGGGACATCTAAAAAATCTGACGATAAAAGTAGCGCTACTAAAAGTTCATCTCGTAATATTCCTATGTGTTATTATTGCAAGAAACTTGGTCACGTTATTGCAAAATGTTTTAAGTTGCAGGCAAAAAAACAAGTCCTGCAGGGACAAAATGTGAGCGCTCATGCCTGCCATGCTGGCAACTTTGCCAATTCACAATTCAATGCTCACCTAGTACAAACTGTAAACCTTTGTGATTGCTTTCAACGTCTTTTTGGTCCTTATGACCCCTGTAACGTGAATAAATAATATAAGGCATTTCAAGTAAATTTTCCCAATGTAGTAGGTGTACAAAGGGTTCTTACTCCTTGTGTTGAGGTAACTTTGGGACCATTGTCAGTTAATGCGCTGGTAGACTCAGGATTTGCGTGCACTATTATTTCTGGTAAACTCTTTGAGAAATTGATGGATATAAAGTTAGTAAAATCAGTTGAAACTTGTGAAATTCAGTGTTACACAGTTTCCAGTGAAGCTTTACCTATCTTGTGCTGTGCAACTCTTAAATTAAAGATTGGGCATTTCACCTTGATGCACAAATGCTTAATATCAAAAAACCTTGGCCTGTCCGTTATTTTAGGAGATGATTTCATGGCATCCACAGGACTTATTTTGGATATTCAGGTACAACACATTTTCTTGAAATTTTCTCCTGTCGACAAAATTATTTTTGCCAATAGTAAACAAAGTCCACCACTCTCGTCCGAAATAAGTGCTGAGTCAAAGCCCGTTGTTGACCCTTTTGCACATTTGGAACCCACACAGCATGTCGCTATAATTTATGAACAATTTCTTAAAATTCTAACATTAGAATTAGGTCTTACTAACTTGTTGACAAAGATTATGTCCCAAGCCATCCATATACATTAACCCCACCTAAAATGGATATATTAAGGGAACAGGTTCAGGAATTGTTAGATAACGGTGTTGTTGAACTCTCCACATCGCAGTATGCAAGTCCAGCCTTTTTGGTTTCAAAACCTAATGGTAAGCACATAATTGTTTTTGATTACCACAAAATTAGTAAGAAAATTGAAATTGAGTCTGTCCCTCTTCCTGACCTTCATTCGACCTTCAATTGGTTTGGCAACAAATACAAATTTTTCACAGCCATTGATCTTAATGCCACGTATCACAAAATTCCATTGTCAAAACAGTTCAAACCAATCACTAGTTTTTGTGTTCCCTGGAATCTTTATCGGTTTACCTGTGTGCCTTTTGGACTAAATTTTCTACGATGTAAAATTTAAATATGCATACAACTACCTGGATGACCTTGTGATATATTCTGAGTCATTTGAACAACATTAGCTCACCTGTATGAAGTTCTGTCACGTTTGGAAAAGGCAGGTTTAATTATTAACCCTAATGAGGTTAAGTTTGTTGTCCAGGAAATCTCCTTTCTGGGCTATAGGATATCGTCACGAGTTTCCATTGACCCCGAGCTAACTAGATGTATTTGAGATTTTCTACTGCCTCGGGACGTTAAGTTTATTACCCATTTTATTGGAATGGTGCAGTTCTTTGGAAAATTTATCCCCAAACTTGCTGAAAAGGCTGCTCCACTTAACATGTTACGTAAGAAATCAGTAAAATTTGTATCGGGTGAGGAACAGCAGAAAGCTTGACACACTCAAGAACGACATTATGCACTCTCCGGTTCTGCGGATGCCGGATTTCTCTAAAGAATTTATCCTGCAGACTGATGCTTCGAGCTCAGCTGTAGGAACTGTCTTGTGTCAGGAGATAGATGGAGTTCGCCAACCTGTCTCATTTGCATCTCGCACTCTCTCACCCCAGGATGCATATGTAGACAACTGTGAATTTTGTGATAAATCTATTATCAGTTTAAAACTCCCTTTTTTATGTAAAAATAGTTCTCATTGGTTATTTGCTTTGAATGCTACCATTGCATTGCAGGTCTACTACAGTAACCTTTTAGCCTTGCTTTATCAGGTACTGGTTTGATAAACAATGCATCTTATTGTGACATTATGAGTCCCCTTTTCAAGACTTTTGGTTATATGAATTCTGCTCTTCACTATAACCTATCCCTGCCTGTCATCCATGTCCCTAAACTAGTAGCTAAAAACTCTCATATCAATTTTTCCCTGAATGATTCCTTTGTTAAGGAATTGGACACACTTATGGCTTCACATGCTCAGGGAACCAACTTTCTGGATGACCTGAGTCTCCTTTCCCCTCATCCAACACCATCTCCAGTCAACCTAAATCTCATTTCCATTATTGTATCTTGTATTGCTGTTTTTTGTTTCCTGCTTGATATGTAGTTTTTGGTTGAAATCTAAATTCTGTGTCAGGACAAGTCTCCTACCTTCTGATCGGCCTGTTCTTGTGCCAGAAGGATTTGTAATGGTTGCTTTGCCTACTACTTCAACTTCTACTGATTGTTAATAATTTTTTTTGGGTAATGTATTTTTGTTAAATTTGCAATTTGTCAATTTATTTTGTGTGTGTGTGGGCGCGTGTGCATGCGGTTGTGTGCTTACCGCACCCGAAATTCCGTGGCCTCGTTTAAGGGAGTGTGTGTGTGCTGTTTTCAGGCACTCGTTTATTTTTAACTACGTTCTTTTAACCTTGTATTCCCTTTTTAGGAATATTTTTTTTTGTTTTCTTGACATAGCCTGTTGTGTTCTTTTCTAGCTCTATTTTTCATTTTTATGTTAAAGCAAGGTTAGATAATGTTTGTTATTTTGTTTATTTTTCTAGCAATATGCAAAGATTTCATTACTTCTTCATTTGTAAATTTATAAGCGACCAATTTACTCTGATCTGGTTCAACTATTGTGCAAACCGATTGAAAAAAATTTATTTAAAAACGAATTGTGAATTTTGTAATGAAACATATTGTATTTGGTTTGTGAATTTCATATTTCAATTCTTTTCTGCCAGTATAATTTTATTAAGTATTTATGGCATTAATGTAAAATACCGCATTACCAAACAGGATAGTATCACTGGCTTTGTGAAGCGACTTGATTGATACCTGTGTTAGTGACTGGTATTTTCGGAACGTGCCCTACTTCCTTCTTCTTGCTTTCAACTCATAATGACGTGACTAAATTTTTAATTAGCACCGGCTATTTTCCTACTAATAGTGCAATCATTTGAGTTTTACCGCTTTTGCGGTCGACCGTTTGGGTCGGAAAAATGCTGTAGTGAGACCTTTTTTCTACCTTGCTGCAGAGGCATAGCAGTTTTTCTTTGAAGTCGCCTTGCGTCTTCTTCATGTCTGATGCCATTTTTTAAGAGGATGTAACACCTACCTGGCATTGGCAAGGGAAATGTTTCGAAGATGGGCCACATCTCAGGAAAATCCAGCCAGCAGTAATCAGGTCGCAGCCTTTCTAAACTCTTCCAATTACAAAAAAAATTACCAAAATTTGTTGTACGACTTAAAACATTGTTGTAATTGTCTATTTCAAAATATTATTTTTTGTGGGATCCCAACAATTAACGTTAATTTCTTTATATAATATGTAAATTATCATTTACTCAAAACCAAAGATCATATTTATTGTTTTTATACTTTTGAAAGTTTATTCTTAGTTTTTTTACTATTGTTAAATTGGGAAAATAATAATTTGGTCACAGGAATTTCAGATCATTTTATTTATCAATCACCTTGCTAATTTTTTTAAATCACATTATTTTTGCTGTATGAATTTTGGCTATGCCTATTTGCTTCTACTTTTACATTGCGGTCACACCTACACAACTAGATCTTCGGAGCTTTCTATTTGTGGCATGCTTGTGGTTATTTCCACTAAGTCTCTCCTATGCTGCAAATGGCAGCATTTGTGTGGAGGTAGCCCAGCATGCTACAATGCCTTACAGTTTTTGCTTTCTTCAGGACTGCTCTGCGCTTTCTCAAAGATTAAGAAATGCTGTTCTTTTTTTTTCAGACTTTCAATTTCTACCTGTAGTTTTTTATTACTTTGTCTCTACTGGCTGAAGTAATATTATCAACTAGAAAAGATTCTTTTGTGGCTGTCTCTATGTCTATTTTTCTTTTCTATGGAGAAAGAGTTTTCAAATTTTCAAGAGGTCGTTTTGTTATAGATCTTTTCTAGCAGATTTATTTATGGTCACAACCCACCTGAAATAAACATTATTTACAGCTTCAATTTAAGCGCAGGCAAATTATACTGTTAGTTTTATCGTTCTGAATTTATCACTGCCTAAAATTTTGGAATGTGCACTATAATAATTTCTTATTAATGCCGTGGATATTTTTTAATGAGTATTAATTCAGGCCAAGTTAAGGACGCCACTTACCTGCATCTCTTTAGCTTGTTTGAGGCACACAAAAGCAAGGCAGCGATAACACATTAAAAAAATTTCTGTGATACTTTAACAAAGAAAATAATCATAAACCCAGTTTCCAAAAGAATCCTTTGTGGAAACAGAAACTTTTCTTGTGAAAATACAATAACTACCTAAGTAAATTAACAAGGTATCTTATTGGAAAATTACAGCCAAGCTTGTATTTAAACTACATTGGTAAGCAACAAATATAAAATTATGTATGGTTTTAATGTGCTATCAAAAACTAATTAATTTATAAAAAAAATTGTTATACAAAAAATGTCCTTTATATCAAAATTTGTAAATAAAACTGTGGTAGCAGGGATTTGAACTCAGGACATCTTCAACTTACAGTTAAGGCCCCCGTCTACCTGGAACTTTTTCCCACGTTTAGGCCGAGAAGCGCGGGAGCGATAATGGCGACACTGCCACGCGCATCAAGTACGCCATCGCCGCTAAGCGCAAGGCTCTGAACTGGCGTGCAGTGTTCTCGTCGTGCTGCGTGTACCTATGGGACTTTCAGTGGTGACCATATTATTTTATTAGTGGGAAGTCTTTAGGAAGGTTCAATGCAGCTCCCTATAGTAGTTTTGTATGTATCTGATGCGTGCATTTTGAACTACAGCGCCTTGGAAAGGCCGTTTTTAGCGGTTTTGGAGTACTCTGAATTTATGTTTCTAACGTACGTGATATCTTGAAAGTACTTAACAGCTCTCGTCTGAAGTGTGTGTTCTTTTCGTACATCAGCACGTTGGACGCACGCTTAATAGTTTCGTTGAAAAACGTGTATTTGGAGCACTCTGCAACGCAGTTCAAGCACCAGGTAGACGGGCGCCTTAAAGACCTTATCCACTACACCGAATTGCATTATGAGTGACTGAGGTACTATAAATATAAACTTGCTGAAAAAATAATATTCAACTGTTAAGCAGGATTGTACAATTGCACATTTTTTGTTTTACAATTACAGAAAAAAAATTTTTTTTGTGATTACTGTTGGCCACAAAACTTCCTTGAGTTTTATACAAAGATGGGCTTTGTATTTTTACAAGCAAGACAAATTACAAGGAATATCTTTGTACATTTACAACTTCCTTGAGTTTTATTACAACGATGGGCTTTGTAATTTTACAAATAAAACATTTTACTTTGTACTTTTACAAAGATTTTTAACAGAAAAAAAATTTTCTTTGTAAAATTTACAAACATTTTTAGAGTGAAGAGCGACATTACTGCAACTGACCCTATAATTTTACTGGTTGTGACTCTGTAGCAAAGTCCTTTGCACGGGCCTATAATAAATTTGCAAGTTTCCTGTCATATTATTTTAAGAAATGGCAGTGCCAAAAGGCCATTTTTAGTAATGTTCAAGGGCTCGGATCCGTGTTTTTAATGTGCGTAATGTCATGAAACTATATATCGTCACTAGTCTAAAGTGTTTTTGTAGATCAGTTACTATGAAAACATGTTAACAAGTTTCGTGCAAAAACGCAGATTTTGAACACACTGCAACACTTTCAAGCAGCAGGTAGGTGGCGTACTTAATTCATGCAGAATTTTTTTTACAGTACTTTTGATGACAAGAGCTTTCTGAATCGAAAATCTAGCTTCTAAAATAAACTCTAAAAACACTCATTCTAGCAATTTTCGTGTCAACTAAAAATAATACTTTGACTTGAAGTGAGAACTTGAACCGTGTTGTAAGGCACTGAACGTTCCCTAAATACTTTTGTTGTTTTGGCACAATCACAAAATGTTAGACCATTTCTTAAACACATGTTTTCCACTGAGCCTCTACAATGTATTTCATTTGCCAGCCAGGAGGAAATTATAAAATTTATTGTAAACTGAAGCATTTAACTATGATTAACAGTAATTGTTTGTATATTTTCTTTATGCTCACATGAATATTCAAACAACTGGTTTAGATATAAAGGTATTGACGACATTTTCTGAATTTATGTTGGATATTTGTATTAATTATCAGTGTTTGTATGAAAGTTATTTATGGTATTTCAGTCCTAAAGCATTGGCATAAAATTAACATCTTTATAATGAACAGAGAAGCAATAATTATTTGTGTAATAGTTCTTGTTTGTTAGTGTTTTGACATTACTAACACTGAGTGTATCTACGCTTGTGTATGCCCCCACCCCCTTGAGAAATTTTCGACTACGCCCATGTTTGATACTATTTTTACAAATATTTAATGCCTAAAATGTATTTTATGACTCTAAGTTACCTGCTCTCAGTGTGTTTCCTGATGCCACTGTTTGTTGTGCATGCCAGTTTGGAAGCTGTTGCAAGGGAATCACATTTGGTAGCAATTTTTTCCTTATTGACAAGCCCAAAAGTTTGTTTCTTAAGTCTCGTTTGTAGTCTTCTGAAACGAAGTGTACTGAACACACACGAGCATTGTTGAAATGATTTTGTCTGCACGTTTGCATGGCGATACCCACGCCTTTTGCAATTCCAAATCCGCAGGAAAACTATGGTAATTTACAACGGAAGTTTTGCAACCATAATTACTACAGCGTACTACGGCACAGTTGTTGTTACTTTTACTTATTGTTTGAGATTAATATACTGCAAAGCAACAAAAATTGCTAGAAACAATGTTTAGAGATCACAAAACGAAAGAGAAAAATTAAATGTTCATGAAAACATCACAAAAATATTTTAAACATAACTGAAAACAACCACGAAAATGTCCAGTGTTCAGGAAAAAAACTGTCTGACAATTTAGGACATATAAAGCCACACCCTGACATTTGCAAAGAAGCAATTTTCTAACCACCAAGCAAAGGGCAGGCACTGTCCTCCCTGTGACATCACGGGTTCGGAATGTAGGGGAGGGAAAATTGCGCTAGAGCTCGGAATGGCCTGCCTCCTAAACTCTATCTACCTTGGGTTCATGTAGACCTGGACTGTGTTATTTTGACTAGTCAGAAGTTAAAACTGTTGTATCTACGGTACTCGGTACTCGTGCAATGTTTTAGCCTCATTGCATATACAGTGGAACCGCGTTATAACGATAGTCGACAATGGCAAAATAAATTATCGCTTTAGCGAGTTATTGTTATAACAAAATTTACAGTGACCTGTAATTTTTTAAATTGTATTTGCCCTTGTAGATCCTGTGTTTAAAGAATGCCGTAAACTACGCATATGCAGTGACAAGTTAGTACAAAAACATCTACGTCTGACAGCGGCGTTATGTAACGACCAGCAGACGCGACGTTGTTTCCTTCTCCATTCTATTTCCGCTCCTACAAATATGAGGGGTCGGGAGGGAGTTAATTGCCTACCAATCAGCACACTACTTCACTCATTGTCCCTCTCTCTAACACACACAAAGCCTGGAGATCACTGAAAACTTCCCTCCCTACTTCCCTCTGCTGCCTACAACCATGACTCGTGTCTCACCCCTCTGCTCTACTCTTTTTCTCCTCCCGTCTATCCCCTCGTTTCCTTTTCTTCTCCTGTCTCGCCCCCCTCCATCATCCTCTTTCAGCAACCTGTTTCTCGCCCCTCTGTCCGCTTCCACTTTTCTCCTGTACGTCACTCCTATCTTAGCTTGCAGCGTTTCACTTTGTGTCCTTAAAAAAGTTAACAATCAGCAATGTAACCGAACTGCGCGCAGAAACTACATGACTGTGCTCTGTCCTCGTGTCAAGGTTAAGTGTAGGTCGCAGCCCCATTCCATCATCCTCAAAGCTTGCATCCTGTCTCGCCAC
Organism: Clitarchus hookeri; assembly: GCA_002778355.1. NCBI lineage: Eukaryota > Metazoa > Arthropoda > Insecta > Phasmatodea > Phasmatidae > Clitarchus > Clitarchus hookeri. The sequence goes on from NQII01000698.1 coordinate 26,859, forward strand.
AAAGCAGAGCTTCCACAAGTGTACGTTTCCCCCTCCACTCCCTTTCTTATTCATGTTGCCGTTCGATAAATTCCTCCAAGTCTTCTTTGTTTCCGTGTATGGTAGAGGATAGCCAACCTTTCAGGTAGTGAAGAAGGGAAGATACGACACAATGTTTTTTTTAGTGTTGACATTCCATCCTTTTAACGACTAATTTTACTCCCATTTGTACCTTTCCCCTCTTCTATCATACTCTCTTCCTTACCTTATCCCTCACAACACTGTTCTGAAGCCTCCGACGCGTGTGTCGCCATGCAACACAGACTAACAAAGGCCGGCCCGGGCATGGCAAGTGGGTGAATGTCACTTGCGATACGACATGTTTAAACATTTTAAAAATACGAGTTTACAAATGTTCCTATTGCTATAGTAAAAGGCTTCATTAACAGATTTTTTTTATAAACGAAATTAAGTACCTTTAAATGATATGGCAAATGACGGTGCATTTAAAAACTATAGCAATAGCGGACGTGACGCTATAGGCCATACTCGCAATAACGCGGTTCCACTGTATTTACATAGTATTCTTCAAGTATTCATATATACAATGCTTCCATAAAAGGTATTAAGTTGGATTAATTAAAAATTTTAAAATTAAACTTATCTTGCTTAGGCACTGATTGAATATTCCCTAAACGTAATGTATATTCTATGCAAAACCTCGCTAAATTATGTTCAATACAATTACTAACAATTGTATTGCCCTCAGAAAGCAACACTGGGCCTGCATTTATAACAAGACCATCCAGAATTTTTCTACTTAATCGAACTTAACGAAAATGTGTCAGAGTCGTATCCAGTGTAGTGAAGGCAAACATTCTTCAGTTTATTTCAAATACTTTCGTGGCTTGTGGTTACTCATTAAATTCATATTTTATCAGTCAGCAACCTGCCTAACAATACTCTATTTTCTATGTATATATTGTTTTTGCCTCTAGTAAATACCTTGAAAATGCACATATACAAAATGAGTACCTGTCACGACTTTTTAGCTCACGTTGTATTTCGTCATTAATACATAGGTTATTTCAGCAAATATAGACATTGCATCCAGCTCCAGTAACTGCGATACTATTAACTTCTTATTTTTATTAACTAAATATATTAATTAAATTACAACAGTAAATACTTAATAACACATGTTGGGTTATCTTTACACAATTTCTTCAGTAGCAGTCATTTTACTTCAGTTTATTTCTCGAATAAGGGGCCCCTAAGGATTTAAGTGCCCAATTTCAGGCCCCTAAATTAAGGACTACCTAGCAGACTTTAAGGGTCACTTAGTTGGTGAAACAGTCCGCATCCTTAAGTGCCACTTAGTGTGGATTTGAGTAACCCTTAAATATTAGGGGATGTTGGTTAAACTGGCCATTAGAGTCAATGATTTTAGAAACCATTTTATTCAAAATAATCTGATTGCAGCACTCTATAATCTAATTTTGAATAGTACATCTTAGGTATTTACTCTCCTCTCCTACACCTACCACAGCCTCCCAACATGAGTGTAAGTCATTGTCCCCAGTAGCTCTATATTTTATGATTGCACAAAAGTTTCCTTTATTTGTGTTACTAACACTTCTGTCGTCAATGTCTCCCACATCAATTTTACCACTATCACGATGGCCACATAGTGATATTAATTGTCTGCCACACAAATTGATGCACTCAATTAAAGGTTCCAAGTACTTCCTTTTTTTTTAAATTTGTTCTTTCCTGGCTTTATCAGTTATGTTTATAATAGACTGGAATCTGTCTTTAACAAAGTTCAAAAAGACCAACGCTTTTAAAACACTTTCAATATGGTACGTGCATTCAGAATGCTGCCTGAAAATTTCCTTGGCCTTTATCCAATGGTTGAATTTTGACTTTACCAACTAACCTATAGCTTGACCTATCCCTCCTGCCTCAGCAAATACAATACAATATTTACAAAAAGCCCCTTAATCATTTTCCGAACAGGATAGCCAATCAAACTCCTCTAGCCACTGATATTGAAATCTCAGCTTCACTTTTTTATCTTTGTATCTGTCAATTAAGGGGAATGTATTATTTTTTTGGTGGCACCCACAAATTTTTAAGTACCTGCACTTTTTCATCTTCATTTAGTCTTCTATTCACAAACAAGCAGTCACTGTAGGTTCATGCGCAGCAGGTGGTATTGTAGTGTTGCTTTTGCACAAACACAACACACCAACCTCAGGCTCATTATTGGATTTACTTGCTGTTGCACATTGTCTTTTGGTTTTGACAGCATTAACGCCATCACTTTCATATCACTAACACAGTCATTTTTTCTTTTTGGATCCCGTTCGAAAAATTTAGTCAGTTTACATTTTGAGACATAATATAGGAAACAAACACGGTCAATAAAAGCCACAGTACGCAACCAATGCTCAATCTAACACATCACAATGAAATGTATTAATGTAACACTTGTGAGCTTTTTAACACTTAAGTAGATATAAACAACATGGTCACTGCATGGCTATTGCAACTACTGCTGCTGCTTGCTGCACGAAAGCAGATTATCGTTTTACTCCGATACTGCTTTTACTCAAGCAAGCACAAACAGTATTAGCAGTCAGCAGAGAAACAACAAACAAATTAGCTATAGGAATATTTTTTTCTCTCTGCACACATGCTTGAAAATACTTTGAATGGCTCATGCCTCAAATAAAAAGATAAAAGCAACCAGACAGAAATAAGCAACATTTTCCAGATGTGGAAAAAAAGAACAATGTAAGGTAGACTGCACGGAATGTTTTAAACATGAAAGNTTCCCCAGTTACAATGCCACTGAATGTTATCCCCGATACACTTACTGAAGAGCTGTGATTGCAGAGCGAATGTTGTAGCTTCTTTTTACGAGAGAAGGAAATGACAACATGAGAATTATGAAAATTTCTACACCAAAAACCTTTTCTTAAAAGTGTATCCAAATTTAAGCGTACTACTCATAATAATAATAAGTGTTCCACTGACTAACTGCTCAGCCGAACACTCATTTTCAACTCTATGGCATGTGGAAAACTACTTATGGTCAACCATGGTAAAATACAGTTTATTGGAATGGTACTATTGAACATCTTTGTTCAGTTATAACTAACAATGGTTGGGAATATTGTTCGGTAGACCCGAAAATGGCTATCATATACCCACGAGATGTTATCAGAGGCTGTTGAAGAAAGGAAAAATGGATGTAAATCAGCATACGGTGCAAATAAACATTATGCTATTCCTTTACCAACAATTATTGACCATGTAAAGGGATAGCGGGGAGTAAAATTGAAATCACATGGCCGACTTACTGTGGAAGAAGAAAAGAAAATGACAGCAAATGAGCATGGAAAAGTATGGTTAAGGTCTGTCAAAGAAAAGAAGTAATGATGTCAGTAGGTGAGTATGTCAACAAAAACAAAATAGAAACCCCCCTCACAAATGGTATTCCATTGAAAGATTGGCGGTTTTCCTTTATGAAGAGAGAGAAACTCTCTGTTAATAAGCCAGAAAATTATAGAAATTGCACCTACGAAAAACTGTGATCCATTAATTATTGGTGGTTATTTCCAACTGGTGAGCAACACCCTTGATGAACTAGAGATTCAGGATAAGCCACATTCAATGTGGAATCTTGATGAAACAAGTTTCTGTACGGATCCCTCTGAAACAAAAGTAGTGGGAGCAGTTGGAGTACAATGTAGTCAGGAAGAGAAAATACTACTGTACTGTTTGCATACAACTGGTGACAAAGCACCTCCTTTGATTATTTTCCATATGACCATATGATTGCTGCTGAGGATGAAGCATACCCAGGAACATCATATGCAGCAACACCAAATGGATGGATGCAAACAAGTGTATTCAAAAATTATTAAAAAAAAATTTTTTTGAAGGCAATGGGAAATGAAAGGCCAGTTATTATTTTTTGTGAGTCATTCAAGTCACGTTGGACTAGAGGTCATTGAAATGGCAAGAGAAGCATCAGTCACCATTTTAAAAATACCACCCGATAGTAGTCACTTACTTCAGCCATTGGACTTGTCCGTCATGACATCCTTGAAAGTTAGGTGGGATGCTACACTGACAACATGGAGTCCGCATATTGGCAAAAAAAAACCTCAAAGAAGGTTTTTTCTTAACTTGTAGGGAAGATGTGGGAAGAAACCAATCTGGAAATAATCCAAAGTGGTTTCAAGAAGGCTGGAATTTATACCTTCAATGTTTCAATCATCCCAGAAGAGAAGTTTGACCCAACAGTACTCAGATGCTGAAAACTCAGAGAAATTGTTCCTACAAAAGAAATTTTGCTGCCATCAACCACTCCAGAAACTCATGTTTTACCCAGGCACACAGAAAATGTTTCAGTAGCAAAATCTAGCCCTCTTCCATCACTGGCCACAGATGCTGCAGTTAATGAGACAGTATGCTTACAGCTGCCGTGCCTACAGTATTTAGGCTTATTAATAATGGTCCATCAACATCAAAGTGCCATAACAGGAGGTCTCACTCCAAATGATGGACCCAGTCTTAGTTTTGAAGAACTCCTGTTGGCATCTATGAAATGTCCTGCAGTATCAACAGATGAGAAACTAAAGAGGAAGAGAATTTGTGAAGGAGCAGAGGTAATTACTGGAGAGGAAGTAGTTCAGCCAATGTAAGTTCTGCAAAAACAGAAACTGAGTAGGCTTACATCTAAGAACATACTAAAAAACAAAAATAATACTCTTGCTCCTAAGTCAGAAAATAAAATTCAAGCCTCATCTTCAGAAGTTGACAATTTTAGTACGAGATCAACAGATGAGGATAACTTGCAACAGTTGCTAGAGAAGGCAACTCAGGAATTGGAGATGAAGCTAATGATTTTTCTAACACTGTTATGAAGAAGAAGGTTGGAGACTGGGCAATTGTACAGTTCTCAAAAAAAAAAAGAAGAAAAATTTATTTGTTGGCCAGATTGCTTCGTTTAGTAACAACGGACAGCCAATGTGCATTTTGTTAGGAAAACACCTGAAAGTAAAACTGCGACCACCTTCAACTACCCTGACGATGATGAAAGCGAAATTGCTAATGATAACATTGTATCAGTTTTACCACAACCAGTACTTGGGGGCAAAGGAAAACTCAAGTTTACAGTTTCTTTTGTATCCTAACATTCAATGATGTGTATGATGTAACATTTAAACACAGACATTCCCAACTGGAACATTGTTTTTGGAACTTGAAACATTTATTAATAAGCAAAACATGTTGTTTGATAATTGTGTTCACTTAGTGTGACAACACACAATATTGCTAAAAATTCTGATTTAAACATAATTATTTTTTTAGTGTTTTGTGTGTGTACAAACTATGCTTCAAATACGTGTGTAAAACGTAGTTTACTTTACCTTGTAACAGTCTTCCCGTTAGTTACGTTTACATTAATGTAGCCGCACAGGTGGGCGCCATGTTGTTAACATTCGGGCCGCGGCTCGTTAAGCTAATATTTAGAATATTACAGCCTCACAAGTGGACGCCATCTTGTAACGTTCGGCACTTGTTACTGTCGACTGTTTACGTTGCCACGGCTTGCCCTCGACTAGATCCAAAGGTAGAAACACGAGACTCAGTTAATTGAACACTAGTTACTTAAGAAAAAAGTTCCATATTAGTTTGATATATATTTATTTATTTAACATTCTGCAACACAGTTCACAGACGCACAGACGGAGTTTCAGTATGCAGAGTACGAACCTTTACCATTAAATATACTATTGCAGATAACAGTGCCACAGTCGTTTACTTAATGATGTTCTTAAAAAACTGACCCGAAGAAACTTAAAATGCGGCTACCTCCCACACCGGCTGAGAAATGATATATTAAAGTCTAGTTGCCGATGTGGGGGTTCTAGTCCTGCCCGAACGCGGCCTAGGCTAGCATTGTACTACGACGACTACTGTTCTGACCTGCCCTCACGGGCGACTGCCCCGAAGTAACTCTCCCTGACGACTGACTTGAATAAGTCTGATCTTAGGGCGACTGACAGACGCCCTTTTTTGTGCTGCCTATCACCCCCCTCTCCTGAGATAAGCGCCTGGCATCCCGCATCTGCCAGCAGCGTCACCTAAAACTGCACGTGTCCCGCTCTCAACACGTTATCGATACTGCGTTGTCAACAGAAACGAACCTCTCGTACAACAAAAACTTGTTGACGTTGCCTGAAAATGCGCTGGAGGAACTAAAACTTTCGACGCATTCAACATCCCGATAAACTAACCTCTCGTTTCGTATAACATTTGTTGACGCATTAAAACTGCGCCGAAGGAACTAAAACTTGTCGACGTTGCCTGATCCGCAGAAACGAACTAATCTAATTAATGCTGATGTTTACCAAAAAACCAAACTTCGAAACGAAACACAACCCAGACTCCTGATAAAACGTAAACCGGCAAACATCCTCCCGATAATCTACAAACGTACACGTCTGCCGGATAAATTATCACGGGAACCGAGCCACCACGGCTTTAAACTTGAACCCGATAAAAATATTACCAAGCTTTCCAAAGCTTCATACACACAAAAGAATTTTACACCCGAGTCCCGAAAAATTACGAATATTGCGTCATTACAACCTCAAGTTTCAAATCCAAACAGACACTTGCATCATAACATATTTCACATTTACCTTAATAAAACTTTTTTTTTACAAATCATGTTTTCCCTGTATTTGTACAGGTCAAATATCATAACTCTAGAACTACTGTAAATAATTTCAATCTGTAAAAAAACATGTTGAAGCTAAGAAACAGAATTTTATGTACTTGCCCCAGGATGTTAAGTACAGTATATGGCTGCAATGATAATAGCATTGTATGCACTTGCTGCACTTTGAGGGGCAAGGGCACATTATACTTCCTCATTCCAATTAAATGTGAGAAAAAATATTTGACATTACAATTTTGCTCTGAAAGCTGTTGGAATACAATTTTGCTCTGAAAGCTGTTGGAATACAATTTTGCTCTGAAAGCTGTTGGAATACAATTTTGCTCTGAAAGCTGTTGGAATACAATTTTGCTCTGAAAGCTGTTGGAATACAATTTTGCTCTGAAAGCTGTTGGAATACAATTTTGCTCTGAAAGCTGTTGGAATACAATTTTGCTCTGAAAGCTGTTGGAATACAATTTTGCTCTGAAAGCTGTTGGAATACAATTTTGCTCTGAAAGCTGTTGGAATACAATTTTGCTCTGAAAGCTGTTGGAATACAATTTTGCTCTGAAAGCTGTTGGAATACAATTTTGCTCTGAAAGCTGTTGGAATACAATTTTGCTCTGAAAGCTGTTGGAATACAATTTTGCTCTGAAAGCTGTTGGAATACAATTTTGCTCTGAAAGCTGTTGGAATACAATTTTGCTCTGAAAGCTGTTGGAATACAATTTTGCTCTGAAAGCTGTTGGAATACAATTTTGCTCTGAAAGCTGTTGGAATACAATTTTGCTCTGAAAGCTGTTGGAATACAATTTTGCTCTGAAAGCTGTTGGAATACAATTTTGCTCTGAAAGCTGTTGGAATACAATTTTGCTCTGAAAGCTGTTGGAATACAATTTTGCTCTGAAAGCTGTTGGAATACAATTTTGCTCTGAAAGCTGTTGGAATACAATTTTGCTCTGAAAGCTGTTGGAATACAATTTTGCTCTGAAAGCTGTTGGAATACAATTTTGCTCTGAAAGCTGTTGGAATACAATTTTGCTCTGAAAGCTGTTGGAATACAATTTTGCTCTGAAAGCTGTTGGAATACAATTTTGCTCTGAAAGCTGTTGGAATACAATTTTGCTCTGAAAGCTGTTGGAATACAATTTTGCTCTGAAAGCTGTTGGAATACAATTTTGCTCTGAAAGCTGTTGGAATACAATTTTGCTCTGAAAGCTGTTGGAATACAACAGCAGGAATGTTAGGAACCTAAACCAATAATTACATTAATTTATCACTAATACAAGAAAGTTAAGAAATTAATTTATCTGATTTTGTTTCATTATGGTATGCACTTGCCCTCATTCACTTAAAGCTGTTTTTGATGCCATTTTTGCTGTGCATATTTCCAGATATCTTTAGTAGTGAACTATGCTATATTGATGGTTATATAGCACTAGATTTGTTTTTAAAATAGTAGTTTAGTGTTTTCATAAGCTTGAAATATTCTCTTGTAGTACTTTTCAAGTGATTGTACGGAAGATGGAAAGAAATACGCTATGTGAGAAAACATATTCTCAGCGATAAACTGTTCAAACAAGCGTAGAAGTTTATTTAATTTCCGCTGGACCCAGTAAGGTTAGTTGCTTATAATACCATATAAGATGGTATTATAAAATAGGCGATGAGCTAACAAATGAGGGTTTCCTCCATCCAGTTTCATAAAATTTTGTGTGCTAGGTACCTATGTAGTACACAAAATAAAGTTTATTACGTTCATGGGAGCTTATGATCGTACATTTTAATTCCTTTTGACTTATGCAGAATTTATTGGTTTTTGTGTTGTAATTTCAGTTTGAAATTAATATTGAGAATATTTGACTATTATATTTTAGGAGCTGTTTACCATTTTTTAACATAATTTTAACTACTTGTTATTTGTTAATTGTAAAAAGGCAGGTGCGTATTTATTTATTTTAAAACTTATTTTGCTATTTGTGATGAAATTTTACATTGATCATTATGAATTTGTCACTATAGCAGGGCAAGGTAAACTTACATAATTAAATTGTTTAAGTTTTACGTTACATTACTTAACATTAACATAAAATTAGCAGTAAATGTAAGAATTCAATATTGTGGGTGGTGCCAAGTCTTAATGTACGATCAACCATATTCTCCAGGATGTGGAAAAACCGGCAAACAGATTCCGTACAATGTTTTATACAATATGTATACAGTGTCATTATGACTTGAAACTCTTACCCCTTTACACAAAAAAATATGTTGGTTGGTGCAATAGGCATACTTGTTTGGTCAGCACATTTAAGGGTACATATAAATTATAATTTATTTAGAATTATAAGGCACTTAAAAAATTAATAATGGAGTAGAACTCTGCATGTCCTTTATTTTTGTATTTTGGTGCCTAAAGTTAAGTTCAAACCAGAAGGTATGCAAAACACTTAGACCAAAAGAAATATAGGCCAAAATAATAAAGCAATGTTCAGTTCAGATATTGCAGTGTGGTACAAAACTAGCCTACAGCCCATCTCAGTGCATTCCGTGTGTATGTAGTGACAAAAAAATTTATTGTATTTAGTCCTTCTTAACATATCTCTTGTTGAGATATGTTAATCCAAGTCATGTGTTCCTGTACTGTGATTTGGTCTACAAATTTGATAACAGTTTTTTGAATGCCCACTAAATGAAATAANAAGTCATGTGTTCCTGTACTGTGATTTGGTCTACAAATTTGATAACAGTTTTTTGAATGCCCACTAAATGAAATAAGACTCAAGACTTGCATGCTTTTGTTGAAAAGTCTCCCTCATCACATATTGTTTTTGTGCAAGGATATCTGTTTGTAAACTGTCTCATGCACGACAGTTAATTTCCCCCCTCCTGAAAACTTGTGTGTTAATAAATTGCTTAATCTGAAGCATACATCTCCATATAAGAATAGCATCATTTATAAAATTTGATTCAAAGGGCTGAGCAAATAATACTTGGAATCATGCATAGGGCCTATACAAACACTGTTGAAATTAGGCCTACNTGATTCAAAGGGCTGAGCAAATAATACTTGGAATCATGCATAGGGCCTATACAAACACTGTTGAAATTAGGCCTACCTGTGTAGGTATTTGGACTGCAAAAAAAAAAGTAAATTAAAGTTGTTCATCATGATCAGAAAGAACATTGTAGAGGGGCATGACGACATAAGCATGTGTAGTTAGTTTGTTTATAATTACATATCCTAGAGTTGTTGAATAATTTTTAGCAGTTCTTGTAGAAAAATCTACAGTTTACACTAAATTAAATGTATTGAACATGTACCATAATGGTGAATCTGTAAAGTTTCTGATAAAAGATTTATGTATAGTAAAATCACCACAAGTGATTATTTCAATATTTTTAAAACACTTGGTAAGCACAATTTCAAAACATTCGTAAAAATTTTTAAACCTCCACAAACTCACCTATAAACAGCCAGAAGTAAATTTTTCTTTCCTGATACTATGATAGATCATGCTCAACACTCAACATCTAACTCCAAGCACACATTTGACATGTCTAGTTCTTCAAATTCCAAATTACTTTTGATGTAAATGCACACACTGCCTCCAAAGTACAGAATTTAGATGTTACTATGTAACCAGGAATACATATGATAGATATCTCCTCATGGTTCAAATGATGTTCAGAGAGACATATTACATGTATGTTGATTGCAAGATCATACTCGGAGGTTTGTATTGCTAATATAAATTCATTGAGTGTGTTACGTAAACTAGATTTTTTTTTATGGTACACAGTTAACCTATTATAGTGTAGGTCTAATTTACTACATTCACTTGAATTTCATTTCAATACATTGTAAACATAGAATTGTGAAAAACTTCCTTATATTCTGGATTTTTTTAAGTTTAATGAATTAATATTTTAAAGAATTTTATTTTGAAGCCCCAGAAAGCCTAATTCAGGGGTACTCAAACTGCAGCCCTTTGTGGCCCACGCTCGCCAGCTTCAGTAGATACAAGTTACCAAATTCTTATTTTTAGGGTGTCTGTTACAAAAATAAAAAAGCAATACATAATACCAATTTATTAAAAGTTAAAGTCACTGATGAAACTAGACGATATTTTTCATTATTTTATCAGTCAGGCCACTTCTGTACATAATTTAGATGTACTTACTACCTCCACCCGCCATCGCCGTATCTAACGAATAAACAATCAACTTGCAAGATGATACACGACACACTGAATTTTAAATGTCATCGAATTACCTACCTACTTTTAGTTCACAAATATTATTATGTCACGTGTCGTAAGTGCGGCTCACGGCGGTCTTATTTTTTCTTAATATGGCCTCCTAAAAAAAAGTCTGAGTACCACTGGCCTAGTTAGTTACAATGTAACAATAATTATTGTAATGTTAATGTTAGGACAGCCTTCCAAAATTTTAGTGAATTTTTGTGGTTATTTAAATTTTACGAAATAATTCCATATTTTATTTTGCTTTGGTCAAGGAAAGTTTAAGTGACATGATAGTGTTGCATTAGTCTTAATTGTACCTGAAAGTAAGATATTTGACCTTTTCCAGGAAGGAATATATTCCGGCATACATTTAGGTGGGAAGACGTAGATTGTCACCTGGTTTTTGCTATCATGGAGAGCTAACACATGACGGGAGGTGTGTCTATACTACTGCGGTGCCTTTACCTCCTGCTGCCCTAAAGGATGGAGCTGTTTGACACAGCAGACTTCTCCTATCCTGCAATTGCTGGTAAGAACAAATGAAAACCCTAATTTTCAACAGAGGGGCGAGGGATGCAAACAGATACTCCCACCAATCTTATAAAGCCTTTGTTTCCAATGGCAGAATGCCAAAATTGGAGATTTTGAGAATGCTAACTGGAACAAGAAAACTTTTCTTTAAAATGCTAAAAATTAAAAAAAAACTGAAAATACTAAAATTTACATTTGTGTGGTGCACTAAACACAACAAAAAACAAAGTTTGTGAAAAATAAAAAACAGTTTCACTTTTACGAATAATTAAATATTTAATTAATTTGCTAAAATTGACACACGTGTCTTATCACAAGAGGGGTAAAAACACTTAAAATTGAAATATTTATTACAAATCATTAAAAAAAAAAAAAAAAGGGTACATGTAGGATTGTACCAAACCTTTCACAACACTGAAAACAAAATTCAATTTAAACTGACAATGATACATTACCATTCTATCTTTACAAATAACAGTTCTCTGGAAGATGCAACATAAATCTCATGTTACCTGCCCTGTTGAAATATAAATAAAGTTTTTGCAGCATAAACTTCATTCATTCGAAATTTCTTATTGAAAATATAAAGAAACCTATGGCAAATGAGCAATAATGTCCTAATAAAAAAAAAGGTAAATCTAAATACCATGTGAAGTTTAACTCTTCTCTTTACAAAAACATGGAACTTAAAACATTTTGCAGTATAACATTTTAATTCATAATATATGCGTCAAAATTAATTTTACTCCCATAAACAAGAGATTCNAAACATTTTGCAGTATAACATTTTAATTCATAATATATGCGTCAAAATTAATTTTACTCCCATAAACAAGAGATTCAACTCCTGGTTATACTTGAGTACAGTAAAATCATCTTACCTCTAAAGCCACAAAAAAATATTTTACAATTTTTGCATCAGTCTTAGTAATACGTAAACTTGAATTCAAGTCAAANCCTCTAAAGCCACAAAAAAATATTTTACAATTTTTGCATCAGTCTTAGTAATACGTAAACTTGAATTCAAGTCAAACCTCATCAATACAAATTTATATCCATCTTAAATTCAGCAGACTGTAGTAACAAGGCTCCTAGTAATCAGATTACCGCAAACACCACAACCCCCCCAAAAAATTTATGTTATTTGTGATATACATAAACAGAAAGACAAAAATTAATGCACAGAGTATGGTGTAAACAGGTAGTGAAATCAAGCATTGCAGTACTATATGTAAAATGATAATTAGGTAAGTTTCAACAAACTGAAGGAAAGATCACTCTTTACAAAATAATTACATTACAATAAATAGACCGAATGCACCAGTACTCACAGGCTGGTACTCACGGGTAGACACGACATTTTCCACGTTGTCATGTGACTTTTCACTGGCTAGGCCAGCCAGAGAAACGTCACGTGACCACGTGGAAATGTGTTCATCCTACTTTCGATTGTGTGTCTACTCACAAGTACTGCCCTGTGAGTACTTGTGCATTCTGTCTACTTTTTATAATGTAATCAGTAACCTAGCTGCCAATTCCTGCTGTATCTTTACAAAATATCATACCTTCCGGTAAACAGTGAGAAAATACAAAATTTTAAGTCTGTAAGGACAAACAGCTTACCAAGAGCACTTTCTACTTTTTGCAATTTATAGTATCACTGTCAAAATGGCAGGGTAATATTATTTATAGCCGTAAATATTTCACTTTTCATTAATTTCCCTTTGTCCATTTTATATAAAGTACGTGGTTTTCCTCCTAATGTAAAAATAATTTCACTTGAGCAACACAGTTCTCGTATTACAAATTACGAACAGTATAACTTAAAACATACAAATAAAAATACAAATGTTATATTTTAATAATAAACTAATTAAAAAAACCATCTCACATGATAATACAAACAAAATATATACATAACAAAAAAGAAAAGAATTACCTATCACAATGTACTAATACAAAAAAGTACCCATAACTAAAAAAAAAATTTACATAGAAATTTACACATAATGGTTACATATCACCAAAATTTGGAAAATTCAAGTACTTGAATTAGAAAAAAAATCAAGAAATGCCTTAGTTTTTCTGGGGATTTTATTGCATTTTTATATTTTTATTACATGAAAAGATTAATTATCTTCAGGGACTGGAAAGTTACTTTTAAAAGGTATCTCTGTTACAGTTATAGTTACTCCACTGAAAAAGTAATTCCAATACAATCAGCAGTTACTCCACCGAAAAAGTAACCAGTTAGACTTTTTAGTAAAGTAACCGGAAGTTACTCTTTACATTACTTTGAGAAAACCATAACTCTGCAGATTTAAAATAAACAGTAAGTTACAAACTTTTCCATTATATATTTAGAGCTAAAATGCAATTCACTTACCGTTAACGTTACTGAAAACATAACGGCATTACCACGTTCCTTAATGAAAAAAAAAACTCTTATAAATAATTATGTTACTTGTAGCAAGTTTCCAGTCCCTGATTATCTTTTCATTCAATATCTTGGATAAAATGATTTTTTTTTGTTACAGATAACAGCAAATTGTCTCAAAAACTGTTACTATTGGCGGCTTGATGAAGTGATGTAAATGAACCATGCGAGAATAAGAGAAAAACTTCTAAGAAACCATACCCTCAATCATTTTCTATTATATTTTATTCATTTTTCCTACGTCTAATCCTGAAAATTTTAGGTCTCTGTCAGATTTTAATTTTTTAATCAATATCTTGGTTAGGTACATTTTTGTAATAATTTTGTAGTCACGCGTTAGGATTTGCTGGGATGTATAAACATGTGCTTCCTAGTATAATTTGTGTTTCCAAACTTAGGCATTTACAAAACTCTGTTACTTGAGGCTAAAATTAAGTTGAACAAATAATGTTAATATACACGTGTATGGCCAATTTCTGTACCTTATAAAAAGTCGGGTGACATTTGGTACATTATAGAAAGTTTGCTATCTTGTGAATTACTTTGATTCATGTATGTTACTAAGATAAGTGTTTGATTTAAGATCCAACACCATGAAGAGTGCAGCGAAAAATATTTTTGTATCTGAATTAGCACATGATTAAATAATAGTGTATTCACAATGTGGTGCCTAAACACGCACCGATATTACAGACAATTATTAACCGACTGTAGTTTCCCTGCATGTACCAGACTTGTGGCAGGTATATAACAAGTAATCCATATTAGCAAAAAAAGAGTACATATAAATAGGATTTTATAATACAGTAAATTGTAATACTGGAGCCTGCTAACAGTTTTGGTAAAATGTTGAAAGTATTTATAGTAGCAGTTACTAAATACCAAACTCTAATTTGATGATGTGCAAACCCTACGTTATAATAAAAGATTTTTTAACAATTTATATATATAAAAAAGGAAATAGAGTAGGTAAAGTTTTAGCGTGGCCTAGCATAAATTTGTCATGTTTCCCAAACTGAACACTTCTATACTTAACTTACCAGAATAATTTTTTTTTAATATGTTTCACTCANAGGAAATAGAGTAGGTAAAGTTTTAGCGTGGCCTAGCATAAATTTGTCATGTTTCCCAAACTGAACACTTCTATACTTAACTTACCAGAATAATTTTTTTTAAATATGTTTGACTCACGCTACAATGCAATATTTAATGTACAAGTTTATATTAATGGAAAGTATATAGCAAAGTCGATCAAAGTCTTCTACTGCATATTTGCATGTTATATAATATTATGTTTGTATAATTTCATTCAGAGTGATCCAAAAATACCTTTACAGCTGTGCTGAAGCATTATAAAATGATCTTTATACAGTGAATTAATTCTGTACATACCGAAAATGCATGCAAAAAAATTCATCCACCAAAAATTTTCAGTAATCTCAACAAAATTCCTATATAAATAATGTTAAAATTGTTTGCTTTTATAGTTTGTTTAATATATCATCAATCTAAAAATATTTCAGTCTCGTCAGCAAGATTTTACGCAACGATTGTTTATGCATGTAGCATTAAATAAACTACCCACATCTCCAGAGAAGAAGAAAACTGCGGTAATTGCAAGGCTAACACTTCCCCTCTCGCCAAGAACGTAAGGGTAGGAAGCGATATCAAGCAAGAGCATGGCAAACTACAGCCGAGCATGTCCGAAGATGGCCAATATCCACCTCCCACTGGCTGGTCAAGAGAGAAGGATGTGACAACACAGCATTAGTTGCTAGGCAACCACTTTCCCTCTCCTCAGATGCAAGAACTTTTGCGAGGCTCTTCCACCTACATTTTTCATTTTATAAATTAACATGTTTAAATATATAAATTAAAATTTATATATAACTCTTAAACAAACTAATGCTAAATATTTAAATATTTATTATTAAATAAAAAATGTTTTTTTTTTTTCAAGTCTAAGGTTTCTTAGGCATGAGGCTCTGTGGGACACCTGTCGCACAAATTCCATAAGGATGGCCCTACTCTCTCGCCAGGAGTGTAAGGGGAGGAAGCAGGTGTGCAGTCAAGAGATAAAGGATGTGAGGACGCCATGCTGGTTGCTAGGTAACTGCTTTCTTTCTCACAGGTGTATAAGAAGAGGAAGAAAGATCACGTCTAACTGCCCGACTTCCTAGCATCAGCTCAATTGGAGAAGAGAGCACAGCACTTATAACGTATTTCAAAACAGTTGCATGCAAAGGACTTTATTTTGGGAGGGGCTGGAACCTCATTTTCCCAATGTAAAATATATTTTGATTTAAAGTGCATACTCAAGGAAACTTAATGCAATTATCCATTTCAATATTCAGTACATAATTTTTAGTTAATTTTCCAAAATTCGTTTATATTTAACTTTTCTCGGAGGGACTCCAGCCCCTTCAGCTCCCCTCTTGCTTATGTTACTGCTTCACACCCAGTTAATCAACATTTTCATAAACAAACAGTTTAAAAATCTATGCAGTTTGCAAAGGAATGAATGTTAAGTGCCAACGAGGAACATAATTAACATTGAAATAAAAATAGATGATGTAATAATGTTTTCAAGTATCTTTGTCGTCTATTTACCAGGATGTCCACACAAATCTTTTCCCTAACCAAAATTTTAAATTTCCCTGACTATATATGTATAATGTATACATATATATATATATATTTTAATAATTTGCCTATTTAACAAATTTTTTAAAGAAATAAAGAAAATCCAGCCTCCACCATCCCCATAGTTGGCCTAATTCTCTCTCCACTTCCTTTTTTAACACAGTAAGAATGCTTTTAGACATTAATTTTGTACAAAATAATAAACAGGATTCATACAGTCATTAATTACGTCACTGTTTAGTCTTTCAAAACACATCCTTCAGGAACTAATATTAATGACACACCTTCTAGAACCTTTTCATATTCTCAAGAATTTTTTTCTTGTATTCAATTTCAATGTCTTCTTTCTCCCTCTCCAATTTCATGATTTTCTTCTTTTCTTCTAGCTTCCTGGGCTGTTGCTCAATTTTTTTNACTAATATTAATGACACACCTTCTAGAACCTTTTCATATTCTCAAGAATTTTTTTCTTGTATTCAATTTCAATGTCATCTTTCTCCCTCTCCAATTTCATGATTTTCTTCTAGCTTCCTGGGCTGTTGCTCAATTTTTCTTTTTTCTCTCGGTTGTTTCTCTTCTCCTGCATTTAAATTCTTTTCTTTTCCAAATAAGCTTGGTATCTTTGCCTAGCAGCTCGCACAGAGTAAGCATGCTTCTTGTAATGGTCACCTTTTGTGCTTCACCCATACTTTCCACAGTATCATAATTAATACGCTGAGCCACTAATGATTCTTCTAATAAATTTTCAACAAGGGGAAACTTGTTTACTGAAAAGCCACTCTCTATGGAAGCATTCCCATGTGACAAAATGAAACACAGCTTCATGACCTGCCATTCCACTTCTCCGACTGAGCTTTAACTCTCAGAGTAACATACTGGTTTTTGGCCCTCTCAGCCAGGTNGACCTGCCATTCCACTTCTCCGACTGAGCTTTAACTCTCAGAGTAACATACTGGTTTTTGGCCCTCTCAGCCAGGTTTTCGCATACTCTTTTGGCACCATGTAACTCGTCAAGGGCAATGTCAACTCTTTTCAAACCCAAACCTGACTGTAAGACCTTTGGATCAAAGCAAGTCAATCCTCGTACAAGATGTGATTTCAGAGGGCTTTTCGACAATGCTGACAAGAACTTTTTGAAACTCATTTATTGTCAGAACACTTGACTTCTTTATGAATTTTTTGGCATATCCAACACTGATTTTCTCTGTTGGGATGAGGTTTTCACTGTTGGCCAGATCTAAGTCATAAGTTTGTATGCAGTACTGGCTTCAGCCAACTTTTTCTTGCTTCACAAATCTCATTCAAGATTTCTAACAACTTCTTCAAGTGCTGTGTACAGTAAAGGCACCAATAGTTTTTGACTTTGGAACCTCTCTGTAGGCCATTCATGGTTACTTCACACTTTTCTGAAATGCTGCTCAAGTTATAATTTTGGTTACTTATTATGTATCCTTCCACTACATGTAAACTTAAACACTGCCATGTGACTACGNGCTCAAGTTATAATTTTGGTTACTTATTATGTATCCTTCCACTACATGTAAACTTAAACACTGCCATGTGACTACCTTTTAACTGTCAAATTCTTGTTTACTGTTTTCAGCTGTTCAAAGAATTTAGTCAAATTTCAAAAACCATTTTGTAAGAATGTCTACAATTTAGGCCTATAACCATATCTAGGTCAGCTTTATGACTTTTTAATAGGGGTCTGAGGGATCCCAAACTTTGGGAAATATTTCAGGAATACATAACGATTTTCTTGTCGGGTGGGAAATAATTTTTCCCNGGAATTTTTATGGATGACAATGCGCCATGTCACCGGGCCACAACTGTTCGCATTTGGTTTGAAGAACATTCTGGAAAATTCCAGAGAATGATTTGGCCACCAAGATCGCCCGAAATGAATCCCATTGAATATTTATGGGACATAATCGAGAAGTCAATTTGGGCGCAAACTCCTGCACCGACAACACTTTTGCAATGTTGGACGTCTATAGAGGCAGCATGGCTCAATATTTCTGCCGGGGACTTCCAACGAGTTGTTGAGTCCATGCCATGTCGAGTTGCTGCACTTCCCCGGGCAAAAGGAGGTACGACACGATATTAGGAGGTATCCCATGACTTTTGTCACCTCAGCACACTAAAATTTTACCCTCAACGCGTCAAAAGAAGTATAACTTCAAAAAGTTTTGTACGTCATATATTATGTAATGCTAACACCACGTATTTATGGTGAAAATGAACTAAAACTGGTTGCAAACTTGCATTATTATGAAGTTACAGTGAACCGTGTGCACTGAATTTGTCTTATATGTGAGCGACATCTTTAAGTTGCAAGTATCGATCGCTGGTTCGTGGGGGATGCAAGTTTCTATATACATAACCTAAACATTCACATAAAAATAAGCTAGTGAACGATGAATGTTAATTAGACTCAAAATGTTAAACTATTTTACTGAGATCTAACATGGTGTTTTTTAATATGGCTTAGGATAAAAGATTTGTAGCGCGCCAGCAAATTGTCTTTGTTTTTCGTTTGGAATGTGTCTGTTTTTAATTGTGTGTTTTGCTAACTCGTTGCCGACACGTTAACTCCAAAAGTACCAAATTTGCTATTAGAAAAAATATAAAAAATTTACTTCGATACTTTTCATTTTGTTATCGATAGAAGAATTAGCTTTGTTAGCATACAGATTCGGTATGTTGCATTCATAGCCTGCCCGATGTGACTTGGCTGTGATTGCAGTTGCTGTACGTGATTCGAAGCATGTGTATTCACAGAAGTTAAAAAACTTCCGCTGAAAATTAATTTCAGTAAATTAGTGTCAATGTACACACATTTTACTACCATAAATGGAACAAAAAATGTGAAAGTTCTTTAGAAGACGTCATGAAATTATAAAGAAAATAGCAGAAAACTGAAAACAAGGCGACGTTTTTAAACAAATCTAAAGTTACATTTTTCTTTTATCATGTCGTAAGTCAAATTTNAAAACTGAAAACAAGGCGACGTTTTTAAACAAATCTAAAGTTACATTTTTCTTTTATCATGTCGTAAGTCAAATTTTTTTTTTATTATTTAAAAAATATTATTAGGGATTTTTCTATTTAAATTGAAGCAAGTATTTTTAAGATTTTTAGAAGTGCTCCAAACGCAGAGGATTAATTTGTAGTGCAACAACTAAGTGTATAAAAATATAAAACCATATGACTTGACTAGCTCGAAACTAATTTTTGGCACATAGCATTCTATGTTTATTTTTTGTTTTAGTGGAATAAATTATAATAGAATGTTATTCACTAGGTCTAGCAACCCACAAACGTCTTTACCTAACCTAAAATATTTTCCCCCATTTTTCCTGAATTCCCACCCAAATTTTTTCCAATGGCAAAATTCCATTACGGCACACCACTACTTTTTAACAATGTCTATGATGACTATAGTTCTTAGGGTTATTATTTCACGCTGTTAATATATTTGTTAAACATGACATAGCACATTACACATAATACACTTAAATATTTTGCAGTGACAGTGTTTAACCCTGTTATAACTACAGGGGAAAGAACTGAAGTATTTAACCTCTTGTTATTAATGTGCGTTGGGTTATTTCGTTAAAAGAACGGCCTTAGTCGGAATGAAAATTAAAAGGGAGGGACAATCAGTCCAACGAAAAGACACAGTAAATTTAAGCATGCAACTCGTGTCGCTTATTTATTGTACGTAGCAAAAATAAACTTACAAGATAGTGGTGAACATGTACACAAATAGGCCCTCCGTAACTTTTATTCCGCTCATATTTATATGCATTGGTACTTACAATTTTCTAAGTTTATTAAATTATTTATTTGAATTTATCTGGCTGGACTTAGTATTTTGTTGATGTACACGACAATATATGTGGTTGGTCCTAAAATCATTTCAACTCACGGTTGGTGGTGGTTGGTATTGTAGTGAGTTGAAACATATAGAACTTTTGCCACCTACTGACCAATCAGAGAGTGTTCTCTAGTTTCTGAATGAGTGATAGTGGAAAAGCTTTAAAATGGCAGGAATAATCGTGAAAATAAAAATATTTATCTCGATCATCAATAGCATAAATAAAAACAAATTAGAGTTAACTATAGGAATATTTTTGTTTAAGATGAAGTGCACTTAATTTTTAACATTAAGAAAAAAATGTTTTTAAAACAGCTTATTTAAGGGTACTTAATTTAAAAAGTTAAAATCTTGGCAAATAAAGTCTTGTCCGCTTAGTTATAAAAATTCAGATTCCAGGAATAGCCAATTAAAACAATTGGTTTGCAATTCTTAAGACTTTACTGCTCTATGTAGGCACAACTGCTAAACAATTTACGCCAACACCGACTATTGTACCATGGATCTTATCGCACATCAACCGAAAACTACCAACACCAACAACAACCATCATCACCAACCGCCTATTGTACCAGGGATCGTATTGTTTACATTCTGTGTAGGTTGGTCACATCGTCTTGCAAATTTTACCCCACTTATATGAAATGGACTATATTATTGTGGATTCTCTCTATACCATTTTTCAGGGGACTGTCAAAAAAGTCCATACATCCAGGATTTCAGTAGAAGAGGAACTGGCATGTGTATCAATAAAATGAAACTTATAACATTGTTAAACTTAATGTTACACATAATGAGAGCTGCATGTTATGATAAAGTATAACTAATAAATACAACAAAAATGGGAATTTTTAAAATAGTCTTATTACTGTAAATAAAACATTTTAAAAATGTTTCACCTCAACTCCGTAAGTAAGAAATAGTGCCACAAAGTAACGTTTTTCACAAGAAAATACACTATTTCATCGTATTATTGTAGTACATTTTATACAAAAATGTTCTTTGGAAATTAGGGGTACGACCATTACGTATACAGGATGTCCACATTCTGGAAAGTCAGGGGAGTTGAAATTGGCTAGGGAAAGTCAGGGAAATTACCCAGTGATGAATTGCTGTGGGATGTATGTTGGAAGTTGGTGATTTTGATGATGGCTTTGGAAGAAAATAGTACTCAGAACTAAAAGTTGTAATTTGNGATGTATGTTGGAAGTTGGTGATTTTGATGATGGCTTTGGAAGAAAATAGTACTCAGAACTAAAAGTTGTAATTTAAAACTTTAATTATTCATACAATATTTTTGGTTTAAATTATGTTTCTNAAGAAAATAGTACTCAGAACTAAAAGTTGTAATTTGAAACTTTAATTATTCATACAATATTTTTGGTTTAAATTATGTTTTTAAAGCAACATTAGTTTTTTTGTCTTTTAGTGCATTGATGTTAAAACACGTTTAGCAATTATGTCTGAGCATGTCGACACCTACAAACAGTGAAATGTTTCGAGCCATTTCTAGCCAGATGAATGCCATTGTGCATGTCCTTTCCTCTCATCGCGTTTATACGAGTACCTTACTGGTGTTGTCGAAATATTTTATTTGTAGTTAATTATTTTTTTTATTTGCTATCTTCAAGCATACTTGGTTGTAGGTACCATTTTAGTGTGTTTTCTTGAGTGAAATGTAATATTATCAGCACATGTTTACCGCTTCGTAAAACTGCTCGTCTCGCCATTTTCCTTAACCACCGTCTGCAATGAAAAGACACAAATATAATTTACGAT
The DNA here is from genome assembly GCA_002778355.1 of Clitarchus hookeri. Classification (NCBI taxonomy): domain Eukaryota; kingdom Metazoa; phylum Arthropoda; class Insecta; order Phasmatodea; family Phasmatidae; genus Clitarchus; species Clitarchus hookeri. The sequence continues at coordinate 49,097 of NQII01000698.1, forward strand.
TCTAAGTTTAAGTTAGTTGGTTTCAGTAAACATGTTAAGTGTTGATTTTACTAAATGATTCTGCAAATAAATGATGTGATGTCAGTGACGAACAAACGTGAAGTGATCCTGCAAGGATTTCCTTAGAAAAACACGTGCTTATAAGGTTCCAAATTACCAGACACATTTGTTTGTGGTGAAAATGTTGATAGATTTCGTCAATTTTTTTAGCTAAGAAAAAAATGGTTTGGTAATATTANCGCTTCGTAAAACTGCTCGTCTCGCCATTTTCCTTAACCACCGTCTGCAATGAAAAGACACAAATATAATTTACGATTCTAAGTTTAAGTTAGTTGGTTTCAGTAAACATGTTAAGTGTTGATTTTACTAAATGATTCTGCAAATAAATGAAGTGATGTCAGTGACGAACAAACGTGAAGTGATCCTGCAAGGATTTCCTTAGAAAAACACGTGCTTATAAGGTTCCGAATTACCAGACACATTTGTTTGTGGTGAAAATGTTGATAGATTTCGTCAATTTTTTTAGCTAAGAAAAAATGGTTTGGTAATATCACAAAAATAAAATTATATATATTTGGTTAAAAAATGCAAGCACTCGCACATATTTCAAATTGCAACAAACTTTGTCTAGTTTAGTGATGGCACAAAAATAAAATTGCGTACATTTAATCAGAAAAGGNCTTTGTCTAGTTTAGTGATGGCACAAAAATAAAATAGCGTACATTTAATCAGAAAAGGCAAGCACTGTCATTAATTCCATATTGCTTGGCTTAAGGTTTGTCCTTCTGTCAGTCATTATATTCCCATACATTGAGAAACTCCCTTCAGTGTCTACATTGATGACCGGAATTACTAATTTCACTGCAGCATTAACAAAGTCAAAAAAATCAAATTTCAGCGAAAGCAATAATTTAACAATATCGACATCTTGATCATTTTGAAACACGTTAACTACAGAATCCCTGAACAGATATGGTTGCAAACTCTCAGATGAAAGGTCACACAAGATAGGTACATTTTTCATTGCATCATATGTCATGGTTTTTTAAAGACAATTTTAGAATATTTCTTGGATCAAAGAGTTTACCAAGACATTCAATGAATTCCCTACCACTGTCAGACTCATTTAAATCATTTATTTTTTGAGACTCCTCTCACCGACGAATTTTAACTGTGAAGTCAAATGTGACCGACTTTGTTTGGAAAGCTTTGAAAGTGCATCTGACGTTTTCTGGGGAGAAAAAAAAATCTTTTAGCAGTTCAAACATACATTTTTTTCAGGTCACTGAATTGAGAGGAGAGAGTTGCTGCCACTGGTGCACTAGAATTTTCCAAATGCTCAAATAATTTACAGCTCTTATAACAGTGCTCTATCAGAGCTACTGCTTGACAATGTACTTTTCCAATTTCACATGCACTCAGCTTCTTGAAGTAAAGAACTTTCTTCTTCCAGCGTTTGTAGAAATTCCACCATATTGTGCAGATATTCATTCAAATACTCTACACTCCGAAACCATGAGCTCCATATAGTCATAACTGGAATGGGGAAAAGCTTGACTTTCTGTGGTTCATCATATTTTGTTGTTAAAAACTGCATGTAGGCATGCTTCCTCTTACGTGTGTTCAAAAAGGCATTTTTTACTTGAGAGACACACGTGTTCAGCTCATCCAGAACTACAGACCATATATTCCCTTATAGATTAAGTTTATGCGCCCAGCACTGTGTATACACCAACTTTTTAGAAACAAGAATTAGTATTGACCCGATACACACTTGCATCATGTAATGTGCAGACTCCGATGCTATTGATACAATGTTGAAATACTTTATTTCGTGTATAAACTGCATGCGTGTATAGGCCCACCTGAAATTTTTATGAAAAATTTGGGATAATTAATATTTCTATAGGCCACACTGGATTTTTGTAATTCTGTAAATATTGTTAAGTCACGATTCCGTACAAAAATGGCGTGTATCAGTCTCGTACAGCAGCTAAATTTTCTCATGTACGGCATCTATGGCCGAGCTCCAACATGTTAACATTTTACGCGTCCGGGATGGTTATTTTGTTTATGAACGTAAGTGAACAAATTATTGCACAAGTGAAAAGCAATTTTTTTTTACTTAGAAACTTTGTTAAAATATGAAATTGTACTATAGGTTGACAAATTTGTAAACACATTTTAGGGGTAAAAAAAATTTAATGCCAATATCGCGTAAACAGCGCACCACTTTTTGTAGTAATTTTTTTGTGAAAATGTGTGATCTATACACGGCGAAATACGGTAATTTTTTCGCAACCATTTTCGTGTTTTTTGTTGTTTTTCGCGAGAAACTGTTTATTTCGTGATTTGGCGCGCTGCAAAAAACAGGTGTGTCTACGAATTACAAAAAGTAAGTTTTTGTGTTTTTTAAATAGTGTATTTCTAAACCGTTACTATAATGTTTGACATTCACGTGGTCTACAAAAGCTGCACTTTCAACTCTTTTGTAGTGCGTAAATAACATTTGTTTATTGGCCTATGTAGTAAATCCCTAGAGTATAGGGTTAACTTCGGTCAAAGTGTGTGTATTGCAGCATCTGTACGAACAGCGACGTATGTATCACATTTTGTTTTTACATTGAAGTTAAAACTTCAGAAGTTTAATAATTTAAATATAATTTCCGTAGGAGCAAAATTTCCCACTGCTCTATCAAAACAATATGCAACTCAAAGGCCACCTTTCGTTACTGCTGATGAGCATTGTAATCACTGATGGTTCATCAGTGTTAGGCAGCAGTAAGGGAACAGCCTGTAGGAACAGTAAATATTTTGTTCATCAGTAACTTCATTGTTCCAGAATGCTCGGCAGTGGTATTCATTAAAATGATATAAAATGAATTAATATTGTGAATTGAAGAATTAATTTACTTCCCTATTGGTTAAAAGACTTCTTATTTCAAATGAAAACAATTACTCATAATTGTTTGACTGAAGAAAAGCAATTTTTGTAACAACATAAAATCTGTTTTGAGTTTATTTTTGTACTGTTCTGGTTAACAATTTCAGCGACTATTTTGTATTTACTGGTTCTGCCATACGCACATTTTAAATATGAAAAAAAATGTTTCCCTGACACTGCATAACTTCTGCAGCATCAGTAATCAATTAAGCTTCACACAGGGTGCCACCCAGCGGAACGCGTGCCAGCGATCATCAGTGCTCATCAGTAGTATCAGAACAACAACTGTCGTTACTGAAATAACTGGCCAGTGAAAACAGCGAGTAATGGAAGGCAGCCAAAATGACACACACTGGTAAGAAGATCCTCAAACCAATGCCATCTCACGAAAGGCGTTAAACTAAAGCACTTACTTCCCCCTTCCCAACCATTTCCTATTTATCCACGAAATAAAATAAACAGGATCCCAACAAACTTAACTTGGAAATTACAAAAATAAAAGGGTTCGAATGCTAACCTAGTTNAAATAAAATAAACAGGATCCCAACAAACTTAACTTGGAAATTACAAAAATAAAAGGGTTCGAATGCTAACCTAGTTATAATATCTTACATTGATTACTGGACAGAAGTGGCCTAACATCAGCCTTTCAGTGCATGCCATGACAGGAAACACGAGGAAATAGGAAAATGCAAGTGTGCATTGGATTCATAACATTTGTTCACAAATTTCTTTTTCTGCACTGACAAAACAGCTGTGGTGGAAGGATGCATTGTGGCCATGCTACTTTTCTCGAATTGTCAAAGTTTACCACAATTACATGAAATGGACAACATACAATGTTGTTCAGCACCAGGTGTACACACATAATACTTAAACAGTCCATTCTGAAATGATTATGTGACCAGAAATGTTTCCATATTTTTGTAACATTATTACAGTGTAATAAAAATTGGAAAATGTATGCATTTAACTAACTTACAGACCCATTACATATTTTGGTTCCACTGAGACTCAAAAATAACATACTTTAAAACAAAGACTACACCAATAAACAATTGCAGCATTATTAACAGTAAAGGACATAGGGACCTACAGCTGGCAACAGTTATTGGTAGTTGAGGTCTTGAGATCTGATGAGGGTGAAATGAGGTGAGAATGGAGCATCGCTGGAGTGCACAGCCAGAGGAAACAGGAAATACCAGAGGAAAGCTGCCTACCAACGGCATCATCCGACACGATTCACACTTGCAAAAATTCGGGAGTGGCCCCACCGGGAATNGGGAGCCGTCTAACCGCTAAGCCACTGCTGCCCCTATTGGTACTTATACAACACCTAAAGAATATGAAATTTAATGCAAGCATTAGTAATGGTTCAATATGTTAACTACCCAATATTTATGATACCTGATACACTAAGTGAAACCTGATCCAATTCTGACAGTTTGAGTACATAATAACTTACCTTAAAATTTGTCTTTCGTTAATTAATTATTTTATGATTTTGTGCAGAATCCCTACATTTGAGAAAATTTTTTGAAAGTAATAATTTATTTTATGACCAAAGTAATGTAAGGGGTTGGGAAGAAATTTAATTTTTCAAGTTTAAACTACTGAACTGACCAACATTAATAATTGAAGGTAAACAGAAAAAAATAGAGGTCTGCAAGTATAAAATTTCTTGGTACTTACATAACCTCAGTGTTCGAATGAGGCTTCATTTGATTGAAAAATACTAACTCAGTTTCACTGTTCAAAAAACAGAACAAACTAGGTTGCTATATAACCCATTACTTACCTACAGTATTATGAAGTTTAATGCAGAAACACTACTTCTTGCATGGAAATTATGTGATCTTTTTCAATCAACCCAATATGAAGCGCTATGCAGCCACAACTAGAACGGAAGACATCTGACGTGTGACGTCTTTTGGAATAGAAACTTCGCTGACCCACTTTGCGAGCGCCTCTCAGGCGACACGTGTCACGNCGTGTGACGTCTTTTGGAATAGAAACTTCGCTGACCCACTTTGCGAGCGCCTCTCAGGCGACACGTGTCACGAGGCAGGTGGCGGAGCGCAGTTACACGTGTCCTGCGGCTTAGGCCTTCCCCTTCACCCACCCACCTCCCTTCGCCTCTAGCAGGCCCGAGAGATCTGTTGATCGCAGAGGTTTCACAAGATATAGAAACGCAGTTCGCCTAAATTCAGAAAACATGCACGGCGAAGGAATAAGCTTTGAAAGATCACCATCTCCCCCCCCCCCTTAGCTAACCACAGGACAAGGTGGACACGCACTGCGGAAGAATAGCTGACAGAGCAAACTAGGAGCAAAGTGCCACCCCCCCAACCTTCAGGAACCAGGGCACGTGTTTTGAAAGGCATTGTTCTGCGTTCCACCACCTCACCCCCTCCCCTAATAATAGACGCACGTGCAGACACTTAAGGAGAGAGGCTGGCAAGCATAAAAACCCCTTTCCGAGAGAAGTGGGAATCAGTTGATTATTGCGGAGCCGAGAGGTTAGTCGGAGCAGTCAATCATTAACGCCCAGAGACGTGAGTTCGAGAGTACCGCGCGGAGAGCCAGTCAGTCAGTCGAGAGGCCGGGAGTCCGACTNGTCGAGAGGCCGGGAGTCGGACTCCCGGCCACAACAGTACCTCAGTACGTCAGTAGAGCAGCCCAGGGGAGACGACGACACCCAGTGGGCCTTTGCCTAAGGCCGCCCCACACCGCCGGAGCTCATCCCCAAATGACAGCCTACCAACACTCACCGCTGAGTTAAGTATAAAAATCGGCGCCCAGAGAAGCCCCACTCAACCACGAAGTCGCCCAGTTAATACGAGTAGTCAAATTCGGTACCACACCTCGGAAGTGCTGATGTATGTAGTTCTTGTGTAAACTCCAGACAATATATTCGTCCTTCAAAATGAAACAGTAAAAGACTACATTATTGCAAACCCCTTAACCTTCAGGCATCATATAGTCTGTGCCTGGGGGCATTAACAAGACACTATAAGCCACACTGTCTTCCACAGTGGCGGTACAGCGTCACATCAATAAATTGTTATTAAACAATTATGGCTTCATTATTATTTGTTTAGATGGGCAAAAACAACTTCTAAATTAAACTGAAAACTTTCAAGCTGATAACATGTTTACGAACATGTTGAAACCAATAATAGCAACAACTGATTCTGCGAGATGAGCCACAAGTCGATATTCTGGCTACTAGACATATTTGTTTACCGATGCATGTACAATTTGCTTTCTAACTGCTGACCTGAAATATAATATCATTAATATAATATATCCTTGTGTGATTTAAGAGGAAAATAACAGTTTGAATTCTTTCTCAGCTGTAAACATAAACAGCTGGCACTGCAGCATACATTTTAAATTACTAGTTCTTCTCATTTGCAGTAATTTCTACATGAATCAACTCTTTACTTTTACAAAGAACAGAAATGTTTAACTCACAGAACTTGAACATGTGATCTGAATTATTCCTCCATTTTCAGTGTGCTGTTACTCAATATTAATTGTATTTATATCGGTTTTCAGAGAATTGTAATATCAGCGGATAAACCAATAATGGTTATCAGATCGGACCATCACTAGCAAATATCTTTTGGAGCTGTGAAATGTCTACATGATGCGCTGTTTGTATAAAACAGTCAAGAGTTGAAAATTTGAATTGCATATTTCATTTGGTAACAAATTACAATTATCTGACTATGAGAAAATAACTGAGCATTAAAAACTAACCACCCTTTGTAAAAAAAAATTTTCTTCACCCTCAAAACAATTACAGTATATCATAGTATTTTAGAGATATAAATATTTATATTTAACAGATTATTATATTGATGAGGTTTAACTGTACAAAGTACAACTGAATTTGAACCTATGTACATAGTAACTAATACTCTGAGAATGTACACACTCAATAATTAAGAAACAAAAACTTTCTGAAAGAGATCCGATGCACCATAAAGTGTAAAAATACTTACCACGTAACACAGTTTACAACCAAAGTCTTACTGCACTTTCCAATGCATCAAAGTAAAACAGGATTGGAGAGAAAATATTTTGTGGCAAACATTACACTTCACTTGAAGGAACAATAGTAACATGTCATTAAATTAACTTACATTACTAATTATTCATGTTCGCTGATACAGTTAAATGCCCCATAATTAAAAACAATTGCACAATTCCAGTATAATTTTTATATTTCTTAAAATTTCATACACAGCAGCTGTGTGTGTAGTCTGCTCTAAAACTACTGTTTATTCTCTGCTTGTTTTCAACTGCTTTTACATCTGTTTATTGTTGACTGTAATATACTACATTAATAGTGTACAACAACTTAACACTTCATTTTTACTGAAATTCTTGAACCGGTTTTCTCCATGAAGTACATTTCATTATTTACATGAAAAGAAGGAACCCAATACAATATAAGTGTCACTACCAGTAGTAGTCTATTTACTGCTAGAAGAAAAAACAGCCATTTTTTAAAAGTCTTCACCACAAAAATAATTGCATCTGCCAAATAAGTAAATCGCATAAATGTCCCCACCACAGAGTTCCATTTACAGTGAGTGAATGAAGAGATTTGGGTGGCTCTTAACAGCAAGTCTTGAAAGCTGTTGAGGGTGATTGAGGTGAGTATGGAGCAGCAGCGGAATGAAAGGGCAGGGGAAACGGGAGATCCCTGAGAAAACTAGCTGACCAGTGGCATCCTCCGGCACGATTCCCACATGCGAAAATTGAGTCACCCAGCCGGGGATTGAACCCTGTTCACCTTGGTGGAAGGCGAGCAGGCTAACCGTGACCCTTCCACTTAAAGTCTTTAAGAATTAAAAACAAAAAAAAAAAACACATACTGTACATCACACCAAGATGGATCAATGATCTGCTCAGATTTACCATCGCAATGAATATGGGCTGTACATCAAAACACCACAACAGTGAGACACGAATACAACAAAACATGCCGGAAGCTGCATGATTAAACACTTCCAAAGTTTTGAACATTAAAACCTGCACAAACTAACCCAGTCAGGCTTTCTATGTAGAAAGAGCAGTGTCTGCCTGGAGCTGAGAATAACTAGATCTGGTAAAACAGAGATCATGCAGGTTTGGCTGGGTGACAGCTGTGTTGGGGCAATTCAGTGGTAAGTAGCATTAATAGCTGCAGGTTTGCATGTTATCTCTGATACTTACTGGAACACTACATACCACCTCATAGAGAAGAATTGGTTAGGGAGTTTGTGCCAAATGCAGAGTCATAAATTGAAACTGGCTGACTGGGAGACTCTTGGAGTGGTACCTGTTCTTTCTCAAGGATATCTATGATAAAAATCAAGATAATGTGAGCGTGTTCCATCAAATCCCTGACTGATGGGCCAGACTATTCTGGGAAATATAGGATAAACTGGAAAGCTGCAGAAATGAGAATAGAGGCCAGAAATCAATGTAATCTGTGGTGTACTGGGTGCATGCCACTCTCAACAAGACCCATGTCCCCGAGATATACAGAGTTTGGTGGTATCACATCTCAAGGAGGGGAGAGAACCTCAGAACAGTCATGCTGGCAAGATTCATTCCATCTCATCCTCAACCCCCCTTCCAGAGTCTACATGGGGACATATCGGGCATTAGAAAGTACAAACAAGCACCAAATTCCAAGAACCAAAAATAGTAATGGAAATAGCAGTACGTGGAGTGTGGTAAAGCAAATTTATGCAGCTGGTTCAATGCAAACATTATGAACTACACTGTCCCAAGATGCATTCTTCTCCCATATTAGTAAATGATGGTTGATAATGGCAAGACGTAGGTGTAGATTTGAAGAAAATTCAGTACAAAGCTAAAGTCCTCCTTCCAGGTGGGCAAAGTGGGGTTACAGGTCAAGTGAGCACTGGGATATCCTGTATATAATCTTACTCTACATGCTCCCTAAACAAGGGAGCTAGAGCCTGCGAGGCCCTCAGCAGGCTTATTCTGTACTGCCAATGGTAAGTTGTTTCTTGAAGCTATCTACTTAACTTCTTCTGTAGAGATACTGTTTCCTTTCTCGTGAGCGATTCTGTATGCACAAGTTTGCCTCTAATGCTAAAATTTGCTTCTGTGCAAACTGTTGCTTCAAGAAAATTACTTCTGGGGTTTTGCTTCAACGGTAGCCATACATTAGCTACCTTTTAAAATATTTAGTTTCACAACGAAAATGAGAAACATTAGTGCTGCTCAAGTTTGCTACCTTGCCTGTTTAGAAACAACGCAATATATTGAAGAGTGAAACGTTTGCAGACGTGTGCTATGAAATAGATTGAACAATTTGATTGCACATTATACGTAACAAGTAATTTAATTCATGTTTATAATTGGCACAGCCCTTCAATACAATATTACGTAGGTATATATTTTTTGGGTTGATGTAAGAAAGGATCTTGTTTCATGGTAGAAATTGTCTTCTGGGTAACATTTACAGACATGCAGTTGTAGGTTACTATGATTTAACCATACGATATAAGCATTTACCACACTACTATTCCAGTTTAAATTACAGCACATTTGTGGCAAGCATTTTGCTTTCTGCAGGAAAATGCATTGCTGCAATTAATAGTCTACTGCCAAAAACTGGAATATACTTCTTAATTTATTTTTAATTGTTACATGATTAATTAGGATTTTGACTGTGTATAATTAATTTTAAATTTCCTTATACAGTACTATATCCGGTTTTTCAAACCATGAACCCTAAGTTTATTCTAAACCCATACAATTAATAGAAATGTTCTAAGCCAATTTTTACACGACAATACTAGTGAACACACTAAAAATGTATTGACTGGATTACAGTACTTGTCCATTTTTATTTTGTGTATAAGGAACTTAGATTTTTGGAAATAAAATTTTGTAATATTCTTTGGTTGTGAAGATGTTTCTTTCTTATTTCGCGAAAGGACAACCTTGATTTCATGGCTTATTAAAAAATACTGTGGTGTAGATTGGGAAGAAACTTCATAAAGATATTATTTAAGAAAATTGTAACACCAGTTTTCATTAATGGTTTTGGGCCTGAAAATGTCAAGACCATATTCCACACACACACTACACTATGAAAAAATACAGTTTCATGTTTTGCACGTATGTCTCTTTCTATTATGAAACATAATTCAATGGTCATCAGACTTTCCAAGCTTTATTTGGATCTGCCATTCAAGCACTTTTCATAACTGGAAATAGTTTTTATTGCAACTATACTAAAACAGGGTATCCATTTTGTAGTTCCGGAAAGTTTCAGTTTTTCAGGATACATCTCATAATTTCCCCTGACCTATTATTAGGTATACTGAAACCTTCCAATACCATATTTTTTCGTCACTGATAACAAACAACCACCTGTGAAGTTGCATTAAATTACACTGCAACAGACCACAAACGCGGACACTATGGGTTCTGAGTGATGAGACAATTTAAATGTAATGTATGTTGACTAGGGATTTGTGAATAGTGGACTTTGATGTTCAAATATTTTTTAATTGAATAGTAAAAGTTTTTAAGTTTTGAAGTTAATTAGCTCATAGTAAACATTTCATTTGTCATAAATAATATAAATAATTATCACTNTGAATAGTGGACTTTGATGTTCAAATATTTTTTAATTGAATAGTAAAAGTTTTTAAGTTTTGAAGTTAATTAGCTCGTAGTTAACATTTCATTTCAGTCATAAATAATATAAATAATTATCACTTCACTAATAACTAGGGCCTGGAAAGTTTTACAAACTGCGAAATAATGCAAAATATGAAAAATTATGTTTATGTGCTAAATTCGGTAATAATTCACATTCTCACGAAACAGCAATAAAATTTCTTATTAAAATGTTTCGAAAACCACAATTTTGAGCCTCTTTTATCATGAAAACTCTTTTAACAGTTAGTTTTGCCATTTGTAATGTATGATACAGCATTGTCTGGCATTTATTTCACATATGTGCTGAAAACAGCTNATGAAAACTCTTTTAACAGTTAGTTTTGCCATTTGTAATGTATGATACAGCATTGTCTGGCATTTATTTCACATATTTTTGCTGAAAACAGTTCAAATTATTTGTGGTAATCACGTAGTTGACTCTGCAAACGTAAACAAAGATTTGCTCTGGAAAGGGAGTGGTAAATAAATCAATCGGTATCAAGGTCAAAAGATAATAGCAGTAGAACGATTTGATATATTAACCTGAATCTCTAAGCACTTGTCCATGTGCAAAAACATGGATAACCTATTTTATATTATTTTAAATAGACAATTTGAACAAAAACAGTTTGTGATATTATGAAATTAATATTGATATATTTAACAGAGATTATTTTTTTTGGTCAATGAAATAATTACGCACGAAACATTCGTGCAGTATTTGTAAACACTCCCGACTTTACTAATTTTCTGTGATTTGTTGTTAGGTTAATGGTAACGAGCGAGGATACTAATTTTAGGTGTCGACTTACGTTACAAAGTCAGTTAAGAGTAGGGACGTAAATTTGTTTCTTAGATTCCTCGATACCACAGATTCCTTTGCATTATGATAAACTTTAGAATTGAGTGTGTAACTACCTAGATTCTTAATGCTCATCAGCAAATGTAGTTAGCTTCAACCATAGCTAGGGACACAATTTTCCCCCAAAGACGTGAAATAGCAAAGTTTCCACAAAATTTGCTTTAGTTATTTGAAATCGTGGAATAACCAAACACTTTGCAAAAACACAATAATTGTTTAAGATTGACATTGAAGCAAAAAGCGTAGTTGGTTTTAACGATCAACTGTGGTAGTTTGTGCTGAATCAATTTGAGAATGTTATAATTGATTGCTAGTCAAAACCACTTTCAACAGTATCAAATGAGACGTTAAAATAGCTTGCAACTGCATTTGATTAGGTTATCTGAAAAAGTGTTGATTTATTCAACTGAATGTTAAAATATTTGATAGTGCAGTGTAAGTTACGTGTTTCAAAATACCAACGTTGCAGTGTGCAAGTATTATATTAACATATAAAGAGAACATGTGTACTTTAAACATACAAACAGTAACAGCACCATGTACAAAATTGATTGGTTTGGTGCAACTGAACATTACGCTAACTTAAACAGATCAGTGGGGAAAACTAAAATCTAAAAGGATTAGCACATTTTTCAACCAAACTGGTTTTTATGGTGCAAAATGTGAATAAATACTATCAATTTATATAGAGGAATCTTTTTTTGCGTTCATGTAACTTAAACATTATATGCAAGTTGTAGCAGTCTTGTTTGAAGTGATTTTTTTTTTTTTGCATTTACAATCACTAAATATTCTAGAACTCTAATTTATAGTATCAGTATCGAGGTGGAATCGAGTAAAAGGTTTTGGACTTGGAATCACAAATCTAAATCGAGAAAAACTTTTTATTTCAACATCTTTAGTTGAGAGCACCAAAAATAGTAACTGTTCTTTATTGTACCCGCGAAATGCTGAGAAATTATGTTTATTCGTGAAATTCTGTAATAATTTCCCTATTCAAAAAACATCAATGAAATTGCAATTGTTTAAGTGTATCTAAAACCACAGTGCGAGCTTCTTTTACCATGAAAACTCTTACAACTATTAAGTTTTACAATTTTCCATTTGTTATACAGCATTATCTTTCATTTACTTCACATACATTGGAGTAACAAAACTATCTGCACGGTGATCACATTGTGGACTATAAAAACGGAAACATCATGAGAACGATTTATAAATTGATTGGTAGCAAGGTCAAAAGATTACTGTGGCACGCACAATTCAATATATATTGAGCCAAAGCGCTATGGCGCTCATTCACAGGCAGAATCACACCAACCCGCCAAAGTGTATTTTATTTATAAACGAACATCTCTAACAAAATATGTTGGGGATATGACAAAAGTAAATACATAGTACATATACATAACAAATAATTTTTTTTTTGTTGAATGTAATAATTACACATTAAACATTAGAGCAGTATTTGTTAAACACTGCCAACTTTACTCATCTTCTGTGCTTTGTGGTTAGGTTATTGACAACTAGTAAATACTACATTTGCGACTACAGTACACTCCTGTTTATTCGTGCTTCACTTAACCGGTTTTCGGGTTATCCGTGCAGCTTTTTGGCTTTATCAAAGTCTACTGTAACTTCTGCGGTAAGGCAATGCCGTAACGTGTCGTTTAACAAGGAGCGGTACCATGTACGTCTACCGCTGTGCCGCGTGAGCTGATGTTTCTCTCTTTAAACTGTCAGCCTGTCACAGAGACCTGCGTGAGTCATCCATTTCCGCACATTGAAGCACGTTTCTGATCGCACTCATCTCAGTTACCCCCCACCCCCCGCCACACCTGGCAAGTTTACAGATTGCTGGGGCATGGTTATCGTTCACTATTTGTAGTGTCGTTTTTGCAACATGTCAACAAAGCGTAAAAGGACAGTTTTTACTATCGTGGAAAAGTTAAAAATAATAAAAAAAATTGAGCATGGTGCGTTATAAACAAAAACATTAATTACGGTGCCACACAAAAAAAGAACAAGACTTTTCAAGAAAGGCACGGTTTAACTTTTCGTACACATTTTTTCATATAAAATGTTTCCAACAAACTTAACATTTCAGAATTTTTCAACTTGTGTGTATGTCAGTAAAATTTAAATAAGTTCGTAGTAATTAAATATATATAGAAATCTAAGATGTTTCAACCCAGCTAATTGAGACTGAATGAGAAAGCAGCCTACACTTATTGATCGAGGTGAGTGCTTACGTTTTTGTAAAATTCATTATGATTGTCACAAACTTTGAAATAAATGAATTAAGACTTTTTTTAAATGTGATTTCCTTGTTTTAGCTACAGTTCACTTAAGGTTCGTGTACTATATTGATTAAATGCCAGGTTGACTCATTTAAAGTTCCGTTATTGTCTTTACTGCATTGCATTCTAAACTTTCAACTCACTCTGCCATCTCTGTGTGCACCTTGAGGAAGCAACGTGCGTGCACACATGTACACATGAGCGTGTGTACACACACACACACTCTATGCACTGCTTATCGCTCAGTGCTGCCCGCCTGGTGCTGGTTATAAGCTGTGTATACTCGATGTGCCGTGAATTACACTACACTCTGTGCAACATAAATATAAGATAAAATATTATGTATTGTACTATGTACAGTACAGTACTTTAAATGTGTGATTTGTGTTAACTTTCACATGGATAATAGGTAGTGTTTAATCACGATTTTCGGAGCCAATATCACTGTTCCATTAATAGTAAAAATATGTAAATTCGATTATTCAGGTTTTCTACACAAATTCGCTTATTCGTGTGTTCTCTAGTCCCGATTAACACGGTTAATCAGGCATTTACTATACTACTATACTGAGTGAGGGTGGTGATTGTAGTCGGTTGCTTGTGTCGCAAAACTGGTTAACAATGCCAAAAATAGTTTTAGTTTTAGATTGTACCCGGGAGTTTGGAAGTGAAAGGCTTATTTGTTATATAAACTGACAAAAGTGCAAAATTGTGATGTAAACATTGAGTGAGCAGGAAAAGACACGTGCTTAAACACTGCTGTGCTGTATGCACAGTGATTCAGTGATAGTGCACGACATAAAAAATTAAAAAAAAAACTGCATTGGAAGCAAATTTGTGTAATTTTCATATTGCCAAGAAAACAAAAACAAATAGGTTTCTGCCACTCATTTGTAGAAACATTTTTTACTATGTAAGAAGTGTTTTAATTTGATCAATAGTAAAACATTTATTAGAATTTTAGTAGTTAGGTTGTGGAATTGTTTTTAAGTAATATTGAACTGAATGAGATTGAATTAAAATATTATCTGGAAATAAACAAAAGCTGCATGTGGGTGTTGTAAAAATCTTGTAAAACTGAAACACTAGTGAATGTTCTTGGGCAGTTTTAAAAATCTTGATAAAGTTCAAGATTTATAGCACAAAAATTACTGTGACGTGACGCTGTGTGTTAAATGACAAGTGTGCTCTTGTAAGGTTGTCTTTTCATTCTTATTGTTAAATATTTTTTTATGTATTCCACTAAAATATGTACTAATTAAAAGAATGAATAACAAATTTCATTTAGTTTGATTTAAATGGTTACAAAAAGAACATATTCATGTCCTAATAATAATGCATGTGCATAAACACTGCCGCGTGGCTGTGCCGTATGCACAGTGAACTGTAATAGTGAATGTATGCACAGTGCCGGATGCACAGAATGTGCCGAATGCACAGTGAACTGTAAATAAAAACAGCTACATGGAAAGAACTTTGTGTAAATATGCACATATATGTTGGCAGCAATGTTCAGAATGCAAAGAAAACATAAACAGAGCTTTCTATCACATTTCTCTAGAAAAATCAACAGATCTACTATTAGAAACTTTGTGGAAAGATTTGTAATTTGTACTACGGTAAGAGTATTTATATCTTATCTAAAATAACATCTTTACTCGGTTTTTGTGGTTAGATTGTGTATATGTGTTGGAGTAATATTTAACAGTGAACAGGCATTTTGCCAGTGTTAGCTGTTATTTTGCTTTTACTTCAGTTTTAATATTTTCCTTTTCCTCAGTGGTACCATAATTTATGGGCGGAGGGCAACTGCCTTGTGCAAATTCACTAATGGGGTCACATACCCAAAATACACAAACTGTAGAAACAAAAATCAAAATACTCTGTCAAAGGTCAACTCAAGACAGTGTGTTTTTGTTCAAATTAAAATTTTCTTACCTGAACAAAAGCTGTATGTAGCTGGTGTAAAATTCTTAGAAAACTGAAATGCTTGTGAGAGTTTTTAAGCAGTTTTAAATGTCTTGTCAAAGTACATGACTGACCACACATAATTGACATTGACTGTGACAATGTGCATTACATGACCAAGTGTACTCACGCCAGATTATCCTTTCATCCATATTGTTATATATTTTTTAATGTTTTCATGAAGATTAAAACTAATGAATAACAAGATCCATTCAGGTTCAAATGAAATTCTTACAAAAAACAGCCGACTCGTGTATTAATAATAACATGTGCATTTATTGCGATAAAATTTATTTGATGAAATGAAAACATTTTTACAGCAAATTGGTTAAATTTTAATGATGAAATCAACTCATTTTATTTACAATAAATATGGGGTCCTACACACAACAAACTATTCCCACACAAATGATACACGCATCTTCAAGTGGAGTGTGTCATTGACGAATTAATGTTTACTGAACATAAAGTATGCTCAAAAGTAAAACCATTAATAAACAATGCACTAAATATATTACAATTTGACAAGTGACACTTCCTACACATTATAAGTGTCGACTCCGCATCATCACATGCGCGTCACACATGCCCCCGAAGGGAGTCTAACCCCAACTGGTTGCCTCCAAGGCCAGCACCCACATAATGCTAGGAAGTCACGTCATTGCCCCCGCCACTTGTAAACCCACTGAGAAGTAGCCGCAGGAATGCAATAAGCGAGCGGCACACACAGCCCGCAACCACCCTAAACCTCCCTGCCGCCACCCTGCCAAGAGATGGCAGCAGCGGCACCCGTACCGAAAACCAAAAGGGTGGCGGCGGAAGATTACAGAATTGAACGAGGCATGAAAGGAGCCCTCCAGCCGAGGGGAATATAACGCAGTGCGCCCAGCAGAAACGTTAGTTGTTCACGTAGCTCGCCTTAGCACAAGTAATGCTAAGGCTCTCTACTGCACAGCCACAGTCCTCTTCAGGACTCTCTCAAAGACCTTCCAGTCTTCTACCAGTTCTTCAGCCTCCGACGCCTTCCCTAACACAGCAGCCGAAGAGTCGTTGCTACCCTGACACTTGCAGCCAAGAGTCACCACACCAGACACATACACCACACATGGTGTACTGCTACAAGCCACAATTAGGATTCAGTTGTTTATACAATTACTACTATATGTCAGGTATCGTCCGCTATTCAAGCCAGGCTCCTTTCAACTGTCTTGCCCTTTCACAAAGTCCATTTAACACCTAATGTGTGTAGAGGTAGGAGGCAGTACGGGTCACAGTGTTTCTATTCTCAAGGGGATAAAACACGTAGTATAACTAACGTCTGTCTGTCTTCCGTCGCTCGAACGGAGCAGCAGGGGCAGTGAATTGGCAACAGTTTATGACACAGATAGAACTGCGGGCAGCCCCTAAACAGGACTGCACGTATGTCTCACACATACAACAAAATCGACGGCTACCCATACTGTGAACCCGGTACGTAAAGGTACCTGGTGCGCAAGTATGGTAGAGCCCCAACCACTAGAAAGACACGCGATGAAGCATCTGCGCCAACTAAGTCGGCTAACCCATTCCCTCCAGAGCATATAAACTTGCCGAACAGGGTGCCAGGCCTGACGTGGTTTGGCCCAGGTACATCTGGAGTAAACTTTAGCTAGGGGTGTGTTGCCTGTCGCACTCTACATGGTGAACAGTAGTACCTTTCTGGTCCATGACGTTCACTCACCAACCAGAAAACAGGAGGAACGCCCGGAGAACAGCTGCTATCCTTGCATCTCGCCACCCCCTTAGTAACCAACCTACACCAGCCCTCAGCTGCAAGTCCCCAAAGGAGAGAGAACAAGCCACTTAAACATTAGTGGAGCCTCACTCCGCTACCCTCCCCGCCAACCTCTTTGGCCTTACAATTAGGGTTCCCAGAGCTGCCCACCCTGCCGTCAAACTACTCCGCCAGGGGTACACCCTCCCATTGAGAGTGGTCCCGTTCGACCCGGAGGACACCAGCGAGTCACTAGCACCAGCCAACCACGTATCAGCTAGTCCACCAGCACCCCGGTCACCTGCCAGCATCAACCGAGCCAGCCTGCCCAGCCGCCTGCTCCAGCTGAAGCCGAAGTCATCAAGCAAGAGCCAGCGACTGCCGAAAGGAAGCGACAGCAGTGGTAAGCTACTTCAAACCTGTGTGTCCAATACCTGGAGGTATCACCTCGCTCTCACACATTTTGTACTAAGAAGGCACCCAACACGTTCTACATTATACAGGATGAGTATAAAAGAATGCCCCAACTTTGAAGGTCTATAATATCAAAACCAAATAACCTACAACCTTGACTGACCAATCAAATGAACCGTGGAACCGTGAAGTTTGTTTACCATACATTCATAAATGTTTAATGTGACCACCATGAGCAGCCCGAACGACATCTACGCGATAATCAAACTCGTTCCATGCTCTTGTCAGCATGTCCTGTGTATCTCGATTAAAGTGATACTAAATCCTTTTTGTTTTGGTTGCGCACAAGTTTGGTAACATAAACCTATTCTACTTCCATTAATGCTACAGTGAAAACAAATGTGTGTGTAATGGTTTTTCTTAATAATTCTGATTTTTATCACGTTTCTACGGGAGATATTATCAAGCCAATGTAAACAACCTTGCTTGGATCTACAGCGAATTCTCTATCCATCGTTTCTCAGGGAATTGAAAAAAATTTCAATACATATGGACTTTCAATGAATGTGATCTTGAAATGCAGATAAATCAAAAATGGGACCACAAAATACCGTATGTTACATGGATGCAGACTTTCAAACCATCCGGGTTGCATACATAACAGGCTCCACTGTAATGATAGTTGATTTGCTGCCACATCAAATGGGAAAAATTCAGAAAACCCACATTTTTCACGCAGTTGCGATTCTGCGACCACATGATAAACGTGTCGTCCTTCTTTGTGTGTGTGTGTGACTGTTGACAAATACTAGACTGAGTACTTGAGCATCCGTCCTTTTGCATATTATCGATAGCCTAGCAGCCTATTTGTAACTTTTACCTCAAATATTCTGTTTTACAGAGTGAAATATATCTGTTTTGATTTAAAACCATTTCTATCAAAGGCAAAATTCACTGCAAACACAGCAGATGTTGATAATGGTCAGTGGGGTTTCTCAAGGTATTCTTGTTTTTTTTCACTGCTGCATTCCTTTCCTTCTCCATCCTCACCTCATTCATTCTTCAGGCTGGCTGGGAGCAGGATGTGTTAGGCAGCAAACACTGCTTGGCATCAATCACCCTAGTTCAAGCTGATCCTGCCAACACATGCTAGTATTATTTTTTCAACAATAATTCAAAAATCTAAATGGAAAAGTGTTGAGCATCAGAAGGCACCTTCCCTCTAAGATCCGCACATAATGAATCCATTCCCTCAGACTAGCAGTATTTAAAGGTTTGCTGGTTGATTCATCAGCTTTGATTTGCCATTTATGTACTGTGAAACATATCATCCTCCTAAAAGGCACTCGCCCAATTCCTCACAATTAATTAGCAACCAAATTACAAAATTTACAAAACATGTTACAGAAACATCCGTGATTTCAGATAAACAAGACACTCATAACTACCATATTCACCCGAAATAAGACGACCCCCATATTATGAGATCATTTTTCAAGAAAAATTATTTACCCACAATTTTAATTTTCTTGCTTAGAAAGTCACTATGAAATCACAAAAAAAAAAATAAGCTGAATCACTTTATTTTTTTTTGCTTAAGTCTCTGCATGAAATTAAAATACAGTACTAAATGACTGAGATTGATGCTATAAATGTACACTATAATAAATGTTGGTATTCAATTTTTTCAAGATATTTAAAAAAATACTGCATATGGCATATTATTTTAACTCTTTTAGTTCAGAAAACATTTTCAGATAACGGTTTACAAACTTCTGTTTTGTTTACAGTGTTAGAAAAAACATGACCATGGACTAAAATAACAATATGAATGAAATATGTACAGATAGTGCCACCCTTATGGAACCAAACTCATGCATCATTTACTGCAGGTAAACACGACCATGGTATGAAAGTGTAAAAAGTACACACTACTTTCATACAATGTTATCTATGAGTTTCATGCTTTGAATTCCAAATGGCAGCCATTATTTACATAGCAGTAGGTCAATGCTTTAACTGCAATGTAAATATGGAAGTTTAGATATAACTGATATATATTTAGCGTTATTATAAACTGTATGTGTGTATATTTATATGAAAAAATACATGCATTTACATGTGATGTGATTGGCAGTCGAATGTACGCAAACATTGTGTGTATTATTGTAGGTTAAAACAGTTTACTATCGACTATAAGATGACCCCCATTTTTTTAAATACAGTTTAAAGTGAAAACTATAGTCTTATTTTTGGGTAAATACGGTATCTGATCAAGTCTTGCCATTCTTACTTTTATATAAATCCTGAGTTCCTCCACTACCAACAGACAGCCTATCAAGCATGAAAACTGTTCACACTAAGCTCTTAACAGGTTATGCTGGTCCCTTTCTTGCAAAAAATTTGGAACTTCCAAAAGGGTTAATATTTTTACATCCTTTGACTGTTGTTATCTGTTGTGAAAAAAACAATCAATGCATAGTGAACTCAATCAGACATTTCTGCTAATACTTTTTTGGCGAATACATTAAGCAGTTCACTGTTCAATGTGGGAGTTAATTTGATTTGCAGTACACACTTCATCAAGACAGGGTTGCTCACACAATCTAACAAATTTCCTGCATCAGCTGTTCATTACAATGATAATGCTAATCCATGTTCTACCCTTTGTGACACGTAGATAGAATTTTATTCCTCCAGCAGGAGTCACATGTGGGGGTTCATGCAAAGTTTGCTAGAACGCCCTGAAACTTCACAGAAACAGAATTATTTGATGTACCATGGGCAACGATGTTACCCAGCCTCGCCACATCTGCCCCCCTTCAAAGCAAGAATCCTTAGACTGTAAACACCACAGGAATGCACACAAGAAGGCGGCTACTTGTAGCACACCCAGGTCAGCTCACTTCCCCTCCGACTGCTGGGCACAGAGGGGTCGCTTGGCCATGCTTTGCCACACTTGGAAATCTTTGCTTCTCTCTCTCTCTTTCCATCTCGCCCCGTGCTCCCTGTGCTGGCCCGGAAAAACTTGACATATTGACAAGTACAAAGGGAAACCTCTTTGTGATGAGACTGAAGGGTCCTATTTTTAATGTGTTTATGGTAAAGTCAAATATTAATGAAAATACTGTAATGTATTGCTGCATTAGCACAAAATGTAGAGGTTCATAAATTTAAGAACACCATATCAAATTGACCTTCAGAAATAATCATCTGTCGCTAGGTTGTGTTTGAAGAATCTATCTTGGTTGGTTAAACATTTCAAAGTTTTTTTTTTTAACTTTTTATTCCTTCTAGCCAGCCAGCTCTACCCAATTTTTTTATTTAAAGTAAGGCTGAGCCGATACCGGTACTGATATATCAAAACCGGCCGATATCGTCATTATCGGAATTGTTTGCAATTCATGTTTAAATTGCTGATATTATAACCGATATTTTGCCCTAAGAATCTTATGATGATGCTGTTTTCATCTTGCCATAATTGGAGTGGATTAGCGCACTATTTGGTTTTATTAAAGTAATAACTATTTTTAAATTGGTTTTTACTAAAGTACCTAACTGGCTGTGTTTATTTCGAAAGAAAAATTAGGCACGTTTTGCCTAATTGTTTATAAAAAATGTATACAACAAAACAATAGTAGCCACCATTTGCGTTTATTGAATTTTATCTCTGAAGGCAAGCTTGCCGCATTAACAAAACTTAACATTTAATGAGTCTAACACATATTTAATATTAACAATCATTAATATTTACGATTATCTCCATAAATATTTTGTCTTAGTAGTTTCATGTTCAACCGCAAATACGGCGACGCATAAAAAAAATTATGTAATCTTGGTTACATGCTGCACATTACTGCCGCTGCCGTTGGTTTGTTTGCTGTTGCTGTAGTAATATGACGGTGTTAGGTTAGGGAACGAAAGTGGTGAAATTATTTACGTGTGCCTGCAAAAAACAAATATAGCTGGAAGGAAAAGTGACGTGTGGAATTTTTTTACCCTAAGCAACACGCAAGAATGTTTGCAATATTTGCAAATGTTTGGTTTCGAGAGACGGTACATCATCGAGGTCATATAGTACCACAAACTTAAAACGACAGTGTACGTACCCTTTGTAGTGGAAGCTTCAAATTACAACAGTGTTCTCCTAAGCCTGTTTTACAACTCTCAACACAACTTTCTGGCAGACAAAATGTGCCTAACCATGCCATCATTGCGAGTACATGTAGCCACAATTGTGTGGCTACATGTTCATCTAGCCCTGATGTAAACAGGTCTGAACCGAAATTGTATAACGTGTATGAATTAATAGAAAAAAGTAAACCTTATTCTTCATCACATGCCCAAACTGTGAAAATAAATAGTCTCATAGGAAAAATCATTTGCACAGACCTTTTACCATTTAGTATTGTGGAAAGCAAAGGTTGGTTGATTACAAAAATCTTGCACATTTTCTTTACATCAATTTCAATTATTTTTGTCTTGAAAATATGCTTAATTACTAAGTAAATAGAGGTTCCTAGATTTTTATTTATCTTAATAGTTTGACATATCACTAAAACAATAAAAACGACAATTAAAATTTTCTTTAACTAAATGTTTTAACAATAAAGTTTTTAATTTTTTTAAACATGAAAATTTTTCTTTGTCAAGGCAGTATCAATNTATCACTAAAACAATAAAAACGACAATTAAAATTTTCTTTAACTAAATGTTTTAACAATAAAGTTTTTAATTTTTTGAAACATGAAAATTTTTCTTTGTCAAGGCAGTATCAGTATCGGCAATATCAGTTAAGTTTGCATCGGCAATATCAGAAAAGGCTCAAAAACCATATCGGCTCACCTCTAATTTAAAGCAAGTAAGTTTTCAACTTGCACCCGATTTTAAACAATTGCTTATTACCTTGGTAGGGACACGTTGAAAGGTTGCGGTTTCATTTGTAAAATTACAAAATTTAATTTATTTTCAACTTGTCACAGCTTTTTCAGATAAATGCTTATTTCACATGCATGTAGAAAGCCAACAACATAAAGAAGCTCTAAAAATATGTTAAATACGTGAATGGAACAAATCACGAAAAAAGCCGCAAATAACAGGGGAAAAAATGTAAACAAGTCATAGATGCGGACGACTGCATAAACACGCCAATGGTGAAGCTGATCGTCGCAGCACCAAAACGTGTCTGCCAGCGTCAGTGTTGTGGAGAAATGGCCAGCCATTTTGGTTAAAGTGCTGCATGCCCACATATTTGATGCACACAAAAAAAAAACTGTGTTTATTTTACATTAATAGAATCACTGCAATTCTAACGTGAATTAAATAAAATTAAACATGCTATATCAGCTGCAAGCATACATAATTTATATAACACACATTGCCATTAATTTGTTATAATGAAAATTTCACAGTTACCAATGTACAGTGGAACCACATTATAACGAGTATGGCCTATAGCGTCACGTCCGCTATTGCAATAGTTTTTAAATGCACCGTCATTTTCCCATTCATTTGAAAGGTAATTATTTTGTTTATAACGCAAATCTGTTAATGAAGCCTTTCGCTACAGCAATACAAACATTTGTAAACTCGTAATTTTTTAATGTTTAAACACGTCTTATCGCAAGTGACACTCACCCACTAGCCATTTGCCATGCCCGAGTCAGCCTTTGTTAGTCTGTCGCATGGCGACACTCGCATCGGCCGGAGCAAGGGTAGAGGAGAGAGCGGGTGTTGTGAGGGATAAGGAAAAGGGTATGATAGACGAGGGGAGAGGTACGAATGGGAGTAGAGCTAGTTGTGGCCAAGAAAAGAGGGGTACGCTGGAAAAAAAGAAGGGGAGGGGAATGGTGGTGGCGATATGCTAACAGCCTATCGCTCCTTTTATGTTGTCAGGGTAGGAAGAGACTGCTGCTTGCAAGGTCATCGCATCGCCACATGAATGGTGTGTAAGGGAAAAAGCATGATTACGTCTTAACAGTTGCTAGACAATGCTACGTTGTTTATGATACAGTAGAACCCGCTTATAAGGTTCCCGTTCAAAGGGTTTTTCTGGTCTCAAATATTTCTCCAAAGGAACCATAACAAACATTCCCGGAAATAATGTTTTCATTTTCCAGCTAATAATGCAAACTGTTTCTGATTCAGTAATTTATTTCTTGTCTCCAGCCATTTCACGCAATTCACAACTGAAAGTATTCCATTACATATTCACACCTTGTGCCTGCCTTTTGAAATTTTTCCCGTGGAAAGAAGCATGCTGGGAAAGGAAAACCTCAATGGAAAAGATGCACAACTTACACTGTGTTTCAAACAAAGTTTGTAGTTTTTATCCCTAGCTCCACCCTGCCGAGATAATCTACCAGCTTGACACTGACGACCCAATGGAAGGCTGTTTAATAGGAGGGAGACCGACCACAACACAAATGCAATGTGTATTTTCTGTCTTTCTAATTTTGACATGTGCAACAAGGAAATCAAAGTTCATAAAAGATTTAGTATTTAAAAAAAAAGTTTTGTTCATTTTATAAAGTTGTGTGTTTATTACGGTGCATAATTTTGTATCTTTTGGTGTCCAGATCCTTGAATTTTTGTGTTTCCCTCTTATAGCGTTTTCCTGCTTATAGTGTCACTTTCTTGTGGACCACTGAAGAACCTTATGTTTGCACAGAGGGTAGACGGGAAGGGGGCCAAGACAGGAGTAGAAGACGTAGGTGAAAGAGAGAGACAAGGAGTGAACTAGCACGCTGATTGGGGCAACTAACTCCCTCCCGGAGCCAGAAAATTTTGGGGAGGGGAAGAAAAATGGAGGAGAAAGCAACATCGCGTCTGCTGGTCGTTACATAATGCCGCTGTCAGACGTAGATTATTTTGTACTCAGGATCTATAGGAGCAATTAAAATTTAAAAAATGTCAAGGGTGGTGGGGTGAGGGGCACTGTAAATTTTGTTATAACAATAACTCGCTATAGCGATAATTTATTTTGTCATTGTAGACTATCGTTATAACGTGGTTCCACTGTAATTCATTTTGTTAAATGGTGGTAATAAAGGCTTTATTATGGATTTGGCCTAGACCATGATAATACACTGCGTTACCATAGTTCAAATAAAATGCTTTCTCTTGTTTAACCAGTTGAATAAAATTTTAATGCAAATATGCAAACAATGATGAATTATTGTTACCTGATAATTCTTGATAGTCAAATTTGCATTAAAATAACTCAGTACACTTTAGACACTAATATTGCACACTTTTAGTAATGAAGTTTCAATTTATAAGTCTTTCATAATAAAACTGACAACACAGATATCTGGTATTTTCAAAAAACAAATGCCTTAAAATAACACCACAAAATCTTGCCCCTATGCATCTACAATAAATTTTACAATTTAAGTCGGCAACACCTTTTCGTCACGCTTACACTCTGCATACTATACTTATTTCTACAACTTTACACTGTCTCTCTTTGGCACAATAAACTTTATTTTTCAATAAACTACAAGTTTTAGCACTGCACAAATCACTATCAAACCAGTCTTAAATTAAAATCATCAGCTCCCATAATTCATTCTTTCGTAAAAATTTTAAAACAAGTTTTATTTAACAGCATTAGTTTTACTGCCCCCTATCAGGCATATCATGGCACTATTATGACAGACAATGCATTCCCCTAGTAGGTTATAAAATGAAACCACTATTTACCATGAACAAATTAACCTATTGCACCAACTGATTCCATAGTACACACGTGATGCTGACATACTGTCTACAATGGCAAGCTAAATACTTTACCTGCCAGAAAATAAATTGTTACATAACAATTATGTAATAACTGTGTTTCAAATTAATTAACTGCCGGTTCCATATTTCATGACAAACTAAACATTAAATAATTTCTTTAAATATCAATAATGCATTTAAGTTGCCGTGTTAAAGTACAAAATATTTACATCAATCTGTGGTACAAATTTTATTTCTATAATAGAATTTTACAATAAAAAGCTAAAGAAAGATCCACTTACAACCACTATCACCAAGAAGTTTTAAAATCACAATAAAAAAATACCAATAATACTGATATTTTCAAAATGCTGAATCAGCAAGAACAATAAACAGTAGGGGTGTGTGAAGCTTTGCATTTTCGAAGTCAAATCAAAGACTTCCGTCTTCAAATAAAAAAATCTTAGAGTGAAAAGTAGAAGATTTTCACCAAGTGTTTTTTCCACCAAAACTAGTATCAAAACCAGAGCTGTGATGGTCTTTTGAAAGTTTTCCCATGGAAGGAAGCAGGCTGGAAAAGGAATACCTCAATGGAAAAGATGCTCAACTTACACTGTTTTTCAAACAAAGTTTGTAGTTTTTATCCCAAGCTCCACCCTGCTGAGATAATCTACCAGTTTGACAGTGGCGAAGGTCAGCAGAGTGGCAAGGGGAGGGAGTGAATGTTTTTACAGCCAGACGCTTTCCTTTGTTAATTTATTTCTTTGTTTCTCTTTCTCCCTCTCTCTCTCTCTCTTTTGTTAGGCTAACAAGATGTCATGCCTGACACACACCAGTGGAAGGCTGTTTAAGGAGGGTGACCAACCATAACATAACACAAATACAGTGTAGATTTTCTGTCTCGAAAAATTCATGTTTCTTTGCCTTTCTAATTTTGACATGTGCAGCGATGTCATAACAGTTAACGCATTTATCACGTGCGGAAGTTGGGCTGACATACGTACCACAACTGATACGTGTTTTTGGAAGAACTGCACACTTTCCTTTTAGGCAGTGACAGTGGCTCAACTCTCTTGCTCTGAGACCCTAATGCCACCACCATCCAGCAAATTTACTATCTAGCCTGACATTGACAAGGGTCCTTGGAGGAGGAAAGGGAAGAGGCTAAATGTTGATAGCCACCCATTGAAATCACTGTGTGGTGGTGGTGCCAAATGGGACTGGATATATGGAGTATGGTAGTTTTTATAAAGATTGTAGGTATCTAAATGTATAATGATTACTTTCTTGCAGATTTTGATATTTCAGTTTTTCAGCAGTACAAGAATAGGATATGTTTTATTCCATTGCTCAGTGTCTATTAGGCATACATTTATTTGGCAGTAAAGGTACAAATGAGTTGAATACACTTGAAAACTGTAGCCTACTATAAATTAATATATATATTTTTAAATCCTTCGACTTCAATTTTTCTTTGAAAATCTTTTGCATGGTTCAGACTTCGCTTTGCATTAAAAAAACGACCTTCGCACATGCCTAATAAACAGCGGTAGTAACATCTGTTGAGTAAAGTACGTACATTTTTCGGAGATAGCCATTAATTGCTTGAACTAGAAAAACTTCTGAAAACTAAATTAATTTTTTTATGTTAACTTCAATAATTCANTAATTGATTACTCTGGCAAACTTTTGTTCTGTTAGCTTTATGACAACTTTACTTTGTTAAAAAATAGTTTGACAAAAGAAAAATGAACATGTAAAAGTTTTGGAAGACATTTTTACATTGTTTTATTGGCAGGGCTCTTTCTTCGCATCTCTGGTCTAAGTGCACTGATAATGCAGCTCTTTCTAACACCACTGTCTTGTATGACAATGTAAGATGTAATGGAAAGGTACTCATTCCAATACAAATACAAAATCAACCATCAATAATTCAGAAAGCTTACAGCGAGGCTACCACATGTCTACAGTTGCCAACTTTAACGGTCACTCCCTTGACAAGCACTACTCAAGGAGCCAAATCAAATCAGAATTTGATTGTTCACATAAACATTGAATACCCACGTGTTAAAAAAAAGTATTCCATATTTTGAGAGGCGGTAGTATGCACCAAAACAAGAAAAAAATGTCAATTAAACATGTGTCCTAACACCCATACTTGAACAGCTAGACTTAATGGACCTTACTTACCACCAAACAGATTGAATGGTGCAAGGTATCATGATTTCATAGCAAACAAATAGCCGGTCTTGCTGAGGATGTGCCATACCTTCAAAGGCTAGAGAGAGATGTGGTTCATGCATGAAGGAGCACCAGCCCATTTTCTCAAACATGTCCGAGAACACCTTGACTTGTAACACGTACTGGCATAGTATTTATTCATGATTCTGCCTCATCTACATGTGATGTCACCTCGCCCCAAACGGGGTTCAAACTCATGACGGCTTGCTTCCAGAGGCAACCAGCACACCCCTTGGGAAGGGGCACCCAAGAACACGGCACCTGAAGCCGTTTATGCCATTATATCAGACACCATTTGTCTTGTAATCACCCCCGCGTGTGACAGAAACCGGCAACAAAGCCCAGTGCTACCCCTAAGCTACCCGCACATGAGGAAACTCGCCACTTCCAGCCTCTCTTGAGAGAATGCAGCCTGCGTTGCTAAGGGAGGAGTGCACGTTCAAAGATACCCGACCAGCCGAAGAGAGCCGAAGGACCTGCACCGGCCGACTATATAGACTGGCACACAGCCCCAGAATGCCAGTTGTATACTCGGCAGCTAGCTCCACCACCTCTGCCTACCGCTTTCCTCACGAGAGATCAGCCAGCCTTCCATAAGTCTTCTAGACCTGTGTCCAGCGATCCTCGAAGGCGCCCTTACACTCACTACCATTTTGGTAGTGAACCTCGAGTCCCTTCTGAACAACAGTGTAGATTAGTTAGGGTCAGTTTTCTTAGCTACCTAGCTTATATTTTCTGCATTAGGTTAGTTTTACCCCAGGTCCCCTTCACCTAGTTTAACATAGTCTACTTCCACCGGTTTCAGTACAATTGATAGCTTGGAGATAGTACGGGCCACCATGTCTATTCCTCTGGACAATAAACACGTATTCTAGGGTGATTGTGACTTCAGACCTCATAGATGTCAAACCCAAACAGGAAAAGTAGGAGACCGTATCTTGAAACCCACTTTGTTTCTAGTATAGGACTGCAGACTACCCTTAATCGGGCGCACGTACATCATCAAACATAACCCAGTCAACAGCCACCCCTACCTTGAACCAAGTACTCTGGTACTTGGAACATTGTAAGGTAGAGCCAGGCCCGGCAACAAGGGGGGACTATGAGTACAGCTGTACCGTGTCCATGTATTATGTTACATAAAAATTAAAAAATAAATTGAAAAATAGCATTTGTTTTAAAACTACGTATAATAATATATTTTATTACAAAATGTCGTCACAAGCTAGGTAAGTTAACGATGTTGATCTCCTTTATCTTCGGCGCCGCTCTGCAAGCAACGCTTCGGGCTTCGGCCGCGCGGGTAGGTAGGTACCGAGCTCTTGCCTTGCCCGCAGCGACTCAATATCTCCACCCACTACGCGATCACCGGCCGGTACGGTGGCAGTGCAGTTATTTGACTTTGTTTTTATCTTGTAACTATTGATTGTGCGTATCGACTATCAAAAATTGTGTAATTTGTGTTTATAAACTTGTGCAAGTTGTATATTTTACTATACAATGAATCAACATAAATCTGGTGCACAAAAGAGAAAAGATAAACGAAAAAAAAGAAAAGATAAGCGATGACCTGACAAAGAAAAATCTTTTTTTCATGTTTTTTGAAAAGAGATGGAAAACTGAAGAAGTGGCTTCAACAAGTTCAAGCATTGAGGTGTATGACTCAACCACAGTGTGTCACGGTGATTCTAATAAGACTGATCAATTACTTAGTTCAAAATAAACTGAAACCAAAACTTTGGAACCAGAGATACAGCAAAGTAATATAAAAAATCAAAAGAGTCCTGATGATCATACTTCTGAACCATGTAATAGCACTATTGACTTGGCAATGAACTCGACAGAGATATTTAACCCAAAGGATCTGGGTGCATGGCCACGGCAGGTTACAGATCATGACAAGCAACTCATAGTGAAATATGGCTTAAATACTGAAACAAAATTAATAGAAATGGTTACAAGCCTATGCAAAGATGTTGAAGGTCATGTATTTCTAGTTTATTTACTCCATAAGAATGCACCAAACGGACGCGAGAAGTTAGCAAGAGATTGGCTTATGGCAAGTTGCGAGACTAATGCATTGCTTCGTGGTCCGTGTCGCCTATTTTCGTCCGATTCGCAGTCAAAACATTAAGCTAGTTCTCGTATTACAAAAGAAGAGTTTAATCCAAATGTATCAACATGGCGAAAGTTGTACCGGAAACTTCCAGAACATGAAAATAGTCATCAACACAAGAATTGCTATTTGCAGTGGAGAGCACTTGAACGTGCTGTTAAGGGAGGCAGTGTAGGAATTGACAATGAACTGCAAAAACAGTGAGGACCAAAAGAGATAAAATGATTTGCTTGCTGAAACGACTTCTTGATGTTACAATTCAATTAGGCTCACGTGGTTTACCTTTTTGAGGTAGTTCTGAAAAAATAGGAGATGTGCACAACGGAAACTTTCTCGGTTGTCTTGAGTTAATTTCACATTACGACACACTTCTAGAAGAACATTTAAAAAAAGTAAAGAAGAGCCAAGATGATGCAGCTAAACGACTTCAAGCTCACTACCTTTCACATGAAACTCAGAACGAGTTTATTGATTTATGTGGAAAACTAGCTTTAGAAGTGATTTTGGATGAAAGAACAAAAGCAATTTATTTTTCCCTTATTTGTGATGCAACGCCAGATGTAGTTCACATTGAGCCAAATGTATTGATTTTGCGATATGTTTTCAAAGATGAAAAAACAAGACAGAGGGATCATAAAAGAAAGGTTTATAGAGTTTTTCGACTTTTGCCAGAAAACCGGATTGGAAATAGCAGATGAAGTGTTATGCAAACTCTAATATCATGGCATTAATATTGCTGATTGCAGGGGCCAATCCTACGACCATGGCAGCAACATGTTGGGAAAATATAAAGGTGTACAAGCACGAATTCAAGAAAAGCATACTACAGCAATATATTCACCATGTGCTGCACACTCTTTAAATCTTGTAGGCGTTCATGCTGCATCATGCTGTCCTGATGCCATAACATTCTTTCGATGTATTATTCGCCTGTACATTCTTTTTAGTGGCAGCCCTGACAGATGGAGTATATTAACAAAGAAAACGGGTTGTTCCCTTCACAGGCAAAGCGATACTCGGAGTGCCAAAAAAGAAGCTGTAAGACCTATTGCTAGGCATTTTCCCAGTGTTATTGAGGCTTTAAAAGAATTGACTGACAAAAACTCACCGCTGAAGCCTACTCAGAAGCAGTCGGTTAACAAAAATATTTTCCATCTTTTAAAGCTGTATTAATGACAGTCTTGTGGGTAGTTTTAGAAAGCTTTGATGAAAGGAATTTAATGTTACAGTCAAGAGCTATTACAATGGAAATTGCTACAGCAAATATCAAAAACCTAACAGACGAAATGCAATCACTGAGAGAGGAATGGCCAACTCTACTTTCGGAAGCCAAACTCGTTGCACAGAATGTAGGTATTACAGAAGAGTTTCCATCTGAACGTCAAAGAGGCAGCCGAATTAACAGAGAGCACCAGATTGAATGTTCCGAAGATATGAACATTGAAACTAAATTTAAAAGAAATGTTTTCCTGATAATTATGGATACTCTGATAACAGAACTCAAGTATCGATTTGAGCATTTGAATCATATCTGCTCTGTGTTTTCACAGATTCCAAGTTTTCACAATATGAATATAGAAGACATGGGAGAAAAATATAAAATATTGATTCAAATGTACTCTGAGAACCTGACACCAAGCTTGGAGAGTGAAATTATTCACCTCAAAAATATTTACCATGTGACATTTAAATAAATTACAGGTCCTTTAATATTATTGAAGGCGATTTACAAGTTGCAATTAGAAAACATTTTTCCAGAAGTGAAAATTGCACTGAGCATTTTCTGCAGTCTGCCAATCACAGTCGCGGAAGGTGAGCAAGCATTTAGCAAGCTTGCCTTAATAAAAAACTACATGAGCGGAACAATGCTTCAAGAGCGATTGAATAGTTTGGCATTGTTATCTATAGAACATGAAACAGCACGAGAAATAGATTTCAGTGACGTTATAAAGAACTTTACCGCATTAAAAGTAAGAAGGCTCATTTAAAGTTAAAATATGTTTTGTTTCTAGCAATAAATAATTTTAAAAATGTTTTATTATTTTATTATGTACCTACCCAAATACATATAAGCTCAGCTATAGCAGAGTATTACTTGCTACTATAATATACGATCAGAAGCAAAATTAGGGACCAGGAGGGTCCACATGGGAATCAGAGTAACGGGCCTCAACATTTCTGTCGCCGGGCCTAGGTAGAGCCACAACCACTAGGAGCATACGCGACGAAGTGGCTAGACATCCAGATCAGCTAACCCACTCCATTTACCGCGTTGTAATTCGTCAATTGGAGTGACAGGACTGATTTTGGATGGCCTAAC
Source organism: Clitarchus hookeri (assembly GCA_002778355.1). NCBI lineage: Eukaryota > Metazoa > Arthropoda > Insecta > Phasmatodea > Phasmatidae > Clitarchus > Clitarchus hookeri. The sequence continues at coordinate 81,441 of NQII01000698.1, forward strand.
CTCTTCTGGTAACACTTTAGCCAGGGAACTCGTCGCCTGCTCCTACTTTGTGTGGTATACCGTAGTACTTTTCCCATATCCCCTTCACCAACAGAAGCGGTCCAACGCGGAGAGTTAAGAAGGCAGCTACTGCCTCAACCTAGTCAGTTGCGCTGCAACCCATTGCCGTCTGCCCTCAGCAGCCCCTCCCCAAGGGACTGAGCTCAAGCCGCCCGACAACAGGCGAGGCCTCACCTCCCAGTCCCCCTTAGAACCTCATTTCAGCCATCCCCAGAAGATCACCAGAGAACAGCATCCGATCGTAGTCCGTCTACAACTGGGCCTACCAGTGGGAATTGACAGCCTGCACTTCCAGGCGCCGCAACCAGCCAACCAGATGCCATCGTTGCCTGCACCAGCAATCAGCTTCCCTAGGACAGGGACCTCGTTCCAGCCAGCAGCCACAGAGTCAGGATCTACCCCGGGTGAGACCCAAGCAAGGTAAAGCAACATCAGTGCCTCTGAACAACACTATAAAGCCCTTGTCCAACAGTGACGTCATTAGCATTTCTAATAGACGTCATGCATCAACCTAACACAAACATTTAATGGGCGATGGATTGGTCGGGAAGGTCCAGTAAGTTGGCCTTCACGTTCCCCTGACCTTAATCCCTTGGATTTCTGGTTGTGGGGACACCTGAAGGCTTTGGTGTATGCAACCCTCATTAAAGATTTACAAGCACTACAGAAACAAGTCATCAATGCCTGCCAGCACATCTGAGACCAACCAGGAGTGTTTCAAAGGGTGCGGGTATGATTTAGGGCACAAGGATGCATTACTATGAATGGGCATCACATTGAGCAACTCCTGTAGCTATGGTGAGCAAGTGCTCATAGCTCTTATGCTATAAGTTTTCGTACCCGTGTTTATTATACATTTTTTTTTTTTTTTTTTTGGTGCATACTACCTCTTCGCAAAATATGGAATACATTTCATGAATTAAGGTTCATCAATACTCTTAGGGCACCTGCGCACTGGACACTTTGTCGTGCAGCCACCAAAAAAACGCTTACACTGTATTTGGCAACACAACTGTGTCGCAGTTACCAGCTGGTCGTGGCAACCATTGGCATACCACATGGCACACAGGAGACTAAAGGCTCACATCCTAGTTGCTGCAGCCAAACGCTGTATTTTCTGGTCACAGCTACCAAGGGTTGAATGGCCTGGTCGCCTGGATGTGCTGGTACCTTTACAGTTCACACACACAAACAGTTTACAGCCAAATAATACATACATTATGTAACTGCTGTCAAAATGTCAAAGTTGTGCCACAACATACAGAACAAGAACCAGTAACGTTGTACAGATATCTGAAACACACATACAGTAATACCGTCCATTCTACAACACAACTTTCCAAATCACATGGACGTATTGGCATCACCAGCACATTTACAATTGCAGTAAATGCAATTAGATTATGACATATACATACTAATCATTCTGAATGCTGATCACACATCACAAACAGCAGTGTAATTATACAAAAGCAACTGTTATCTTCCTTCACATATGTGGAAATACAAACACATCCAGAACAGCAAAATGACATGTTTGCTATTCTGAACAGGCAAACGAGAGAGATCTGCAAAAGAACTCCAAGTCCGTACTTGCTGGGAAAGAGAACAACTATCCTTCACTGGAGCATACACTATCAAATTTAAATCACTGCCAGAAATTGGATTAAACCTGCACCTCCTCACTGATAGTACACATACTGGTATTTGTCATTAGTCAATAGAAAAATTACATGAAAGTAAACACATCAGTCCTGGTACACATCCTTCAATGGAGAGATACCAATACCTCAGTACAACAGTATTACAGCTCAAAAAATAAAATTTTTTAATAACATACCTTACACTATGCAGTGCAGATATCTGTGTTACATATGAAAGTTTTACAATTTAAATACTGATGGCTATACTTCTGTATGTGATTATGTAGCATGACAATGCATCAAAGTAAGACATTTCGATAATATAAAACAGTACCTTCTGAAAAACGGCATTTTTGAGTTATAACATTTTGTACTGAGGTATCGATATGCTACATAAAGTGTCACCTTTCTGGAATATGGAGAGAAAAAAAAGTATACTATGAAGAATAAAATAACATAAACAAGAAATATTGGAAAAAGGCATTGACCTGTTGCAGATAAAATATTTCACCAGAAATATATGGCAGAACAGGAGTCCCACAATAAAACTAAAGACATCCTTTTGCAGGACACTCAGGTATACAAACTTCACTGACACTTTAAAGTTCATACCAGTTCGGATAAAGCAAATAGTGAGCAGAGGGGGCAAAAAATACATTGTTATGATTCAAACGGCACAGTGCTTTCAAGAACACCATTCTTTGAGGTCAAAAACTACTCATCAAGAGTGGTTCACGTCATCTCCCACCTTGTCGGGCAAACCTAGGTCCTCTAGAAGAATGGTGATGACTGTGCTCCATATTCTGTACCAATCAGGCCTCTGCATACCAACGAGAATCCTCTGACTGTCTCCTGTAGCTTGCGCTTGTTAGCCCTCTCCCTGCAACAATAATACATTATACCCTATACCTTAAGTTTGTGATTAAAGAGTAATCCTCAAGTACTCAAAAACTAATTAAACAAAAAGTTACTGATATAATTAATGAGCCTATTTTCCTTTATACAGGTGAACTAATTTTTTATTAAGTTATTTTAAGCTCAGGTGGTAGGTAGGTATTGACGTATTTTGACAGTAATATCATACGGGATAAAACCAGAAACACACGCAACATTAATGATACAATTACAAGTAAACCATACCAAGGACTTAAACCCAGTACCACAACCTAGCATGCAATCAACTGCATTACGGAGGGAGGATTCGGAGCATCTACTTCGGATGTAATCAGTCTAATGTTTTTTGAATGATAGGGTTTACTAACCTGAAATATTGACAGAGTCAAAATTTTGAAAATATGTGCCTAAGCCACTTAAATACTTAAGTTTACATGGACTACCGTAGTACTACTTGTGTGAAGAATTTGGTGGAAATTGGTTGTTGGCCCGAGATATGGCATAAAAACCTTATTTTCTTATTTGGTGATATCTTATGAAATTGCCTAAAAAGAAGAGGCTCTGTATACGATGCTCATAATAGATACTGTCAACACAGAAGAATTTGTTGAATTTGGTTAAATTGTTTAATATATATGACCAACCAATCAAAATATTTTTATGGCTGTCATCTTCAAAATAAATATCTGACCCCACTTAAATCATGTAAGTTTATATGGCCTTTCTGTAGCACTACTGGTGTATAAAATTTGGTGGAAATTAGTTGAACTGTTCCGGAAATATGGCAAAATGTTAAATTTTCTTACCTGGTACTATTTTGCAAAAAGACCAGCAAAAGAGTATCTCTGTACGCATAATTGATGTTTCTAATAAACACTGTTAGTGTACAAAATGTTGTTGATTTCTGTTGAATTGTTTAATAGACATAACATAATAACCTAAATTATTTATACTAGCACCATTAAAAAAAGCCTGCCGTACCTAAACTACGTTAGTTTTCATACCCTACTGTAGCTCTACTTGCCTGTAAAATTGGTCTGAATCGGTTGATTGGGCCTCTATGATCATAAATGGAAGAAAAAAGATTATGTATTAGCACATTCGTTGATTGTCATAGATACTGCCAATAAATTAAAATTGATTACATAGTTTCGTAGATGTAGCACACTAAGCTAAACTGTTTTGTACCTGCCATTTTAAGAATAATTGTCTGGCACACCCAAAACAAATAAACTAATATGGCCTACAACAGTGTTCCTTTGCCAAATTTGGTAGGAATCAATTGATTGTATCCCAAGATATAACATAAAAATTTTATATTTACATGTAAGGCTATCTTACAAAATGGTGGAGAAATAAAGATATTGTCGGCATTCAAAGTTAGGGCACAAGTCAAAATTTGTTTCATAGTTCCCTAGATAGGTCCAACAAACCAAACTAAAATGCTCACATCGTAGCCATTTTGAAAATCAGTGTGACACACACTCAAAACTTATAAAATGACATGGCATGCCATAGTGCTAGTTGTATGGCGAATTTGGTGGGAATCTGTTGGGTTTTTCTGGAGATATCACAAAAATTTTAATTTGTCATGTGATGATACCTTGCAATATGGTGGACAAAAGAGACTTTGTTTGAATACATTTGATGGTTGTAATAGATACTGCCAGTATACAAAGCAATAATTACAAGGTTCAATAATATATATTTTGAAAATAAGTGTCTGACTTACATAACCCACAAAAGTTTACATCACCTGCCATAAAACTACTCGTCCGTCAAATTTGGTAGGAATTGGATTATGTTTTCCCGAGATATGACAATAGCTTTATTTGTTCATGTGGAGCTTCTTACAAAATAGCAAACAAAAGTAGTTATATGTTGGCATATATGATGCTTGTAGTAAGATACTTTCAGCATACAATATTTTATCAAAATTGGTTACACGGTATCGTAGATATACCAAATAAACTCGAAATATTTGTATCGTTGCCATTTTGAGAACAAGTGCCTAATCAATTTAAATAGCACACATTTGCATGGCTTACCAAAGTATTACTTAGTTGCCAAATTGGCTAGAATTTGTTGAGTAGTTTTCAAGTTATAACATAAAAACTTTATTTTTTTTCATGTGGTGCTATCTTGCAAAATGGCTAACCAATAACAATATCCATACCTAAGTTCAATGCTTACTTTATGAACTGTCAATATACAAAATTTGGTTTATATCAGTTAAATGGCTCCCGAGATATGACATCAAACTAAATATTGAAATTGCCGCCATTTTGAAAGTAAGCACCAGGCATGGCCAAGTTATTTGTCCTTACTAAATACTAGATGTGGACGGTACCAAGTTTGGTGCAATTTGGTTCACACGCTCAAAAAATAAATTGAGAGAGAGAGAGAGAGAAAGGGAGGGGGGAGGGAGAGAGAGAGGACAAGCTTCTACGTGGCTGGACTGTGCTGTCGCTACTTCCAGAGGTAGGCAGCGAAGCAGCGGCGAGAGGCGCTTCCACATAGTGCACGACTGCTGTGCAGGTATGTCTGGATACTGGCAGCAATCACCCAATGAGATGTAGACCCAGTAGCATGTGATGGTGGAACAGTTATGCCTTGGGGGGGCACAGCATTGGCAGAGGCTATAATGGGAATCAATGTCACCCATGGCACGTAAACATGTTCAGTAGAATGTTCAACTCGAATCCTTTCTCAAGTACTTGTATGCTCGAATCCAGTGGATTCAANCTGGATACTGGCAGCAATCACCCAATGAGATGTAGACCCAGTAGCATGTGATGGTGGAACAGTTATGCCTTGGGGGAGCACAGCATTGGCAGAGGCTATAATGGGAATCAATGTCACCCATGGCACGTAAACCTGTTCAGTAGAATGTTCAACTCGAATCCTTTCTCAAGTACTTGTATGCTCGAATCCAGTGGATTCAAAAGATTTGACGAATCCTGGTGACTGTCCCATCCATAATATTAGTACTGGCATAGAATTTTGGGTTAAATTACGGTTTGTGTCTTTTATCTAGTTATTTACAAAATATATAATCTCGAAGATGAAACATTCCAGTGAATACAGTTTCATGTAGAGCTGTGCCAATTCACAAAGTTATGTTGATGTGGCGATTCTATAATGCCAATTCACGAATGTGCTACAGATGCATGAAAAAACTTTTGCTTATATTTAAATTGAATTTAGGTCACTATTATTATCAAACAATGGTATTAGTGAAGTGCAGCATGATTAAAAGCAATTTTTAACTTATTTCAGTTTATAGTGTCCAAAAAGTAAATAGAGTAATAGATTAATGCAACGCCATGTAAGTTCAAGTGAATACAAAAATAAAAAAAATTATATGTTGATCTATATTTTATTTGTAAATACAAAACTGTAAGCACGCATAAGGTTGTTTACTTCTTTTTTGTTGCTGTTATAAGTCAAGAGATACGGCTGGAACAAAAATGGTGGATTGTTTTTATATATGCACTGGTTCTGCAATAAATAGGAATAATGCTACTTGCAAAATATGTACTCTTAAACCTAATCCTTTCAAAACAAAATGTAGGCTAATTGATGTTTCGTGCTTTGGTGCCTTGCTACACATTTGGGTATGTATAAAAAACTTTTGCTTATGAACAGTAAGATTCAAAAGTAACGCCTGTCACAGAATTAATTTTAAAAAAGAAATTAAAATTTTACTAATTAAACCACTAATACAAAAAACCTATTTATAATGAATCTGAAGGGAACACGTTCTATGTTTACTATAGAGGAAAACTTAACTGTACACTTGTTTTGAAATAATATGGTAAACTGATATACCAAATTTACATACACAGAGAACTTTATAGTCTTAATAACTTGTGGTAAAGTATTTTATAACCGAAATACATAATTGAAAAAAAATTGAATATAAACCCAAGCCAAATCTGAAAAACATTATAACCTGTACGTAAAGTTTTTCAAAGGACCAAAATTAAAAAACTGATGCATTCTGATAATCAATGCATGCATACTTGATCTCCATCCAGACTTCAACATCTGGTTTGCTGTGTGAATGGGTGCAATATGTATGTAGTTGATCAACTTTAGCAGAGGCAAAGTTACAAGAATTTTCCGAGATGGATCAACATCGAGTTTGCTTTACATCAGACGCCCGATGTGATTGATGGGATGCACAGGCAGGTGTTTCCACTGTCCCCCCCCCCTCTTCCCAGCCCACTCCAAACACAGTTGCTGGGTCTTTGATCCCCAAAACACAGGCCTAGGAAGATTGACTTGACACTTGCCACACAATGGTTTTCGGTTTTCCACAGTCTGTGCTGTTTAACAAGCCCNTAGGACATCTTGCTCCAAACACAAGAGTGTAGAAAAGCAGCTTTAACAGCCTCCCCCTCCAGCCTTGTACACCTTTTGTTGTTTGTTGTTGAGCCTGTCTGTGAAAACATTCCCTCCCCCTTTCACCCCAAGCACATGTTTCCACAAAAAAAAACCAAGATTGTTTATTACTTATTTATGTGATGCCCAGGTAGTCGATATTCTGTTTAAATATGCAACAACTGTTTTAAATGCAGAAGTTATAACAATGTAGAACCTTGACTTTGTGTATCTTCGGTATGGATTTGTTTGCCCTTTTCGAGTTGGTGGGGGTTGGCGTGAATGGAGAGGGGAGGAGACACATGCTTTCAGCCCAGACACACCAAACACCTCTCCACAGGATCCCTTCATCCCCACCTGGTCGGCCACGAGAGGAAGGATGTGAGGATGCTATGCTGGTTGGTAGGCAACCATCCCCTTTCTCGCCCACAGTGTAAGGGGTGGAAACGAGGTCATGCTGGTCATGCCGAAAACAGCAGAACACAGAGCAGCCGAAGCTTATTCCTGCAAGCCAAAAGTAACCTTTGCACCATAGCAATGGACATAATTTGTGATTGACATGTACCTTTTAACTATACCAGGCACAGAACTTCTTGGCCGATCAAAGACAGTTGATCAGCGGCACTCCTCCCACTAGCTGATGCCAGTAGCCTATCACAGCTGTGCAATGTTACCTTGTTCGCAGTGTTACAGTGGCCACAGCGAATCAAGCAACAAGTTTCTCATCTGCGCTTAAAAAATTGTGAATGATTTCATTAAAATTGAGCTGTTTTTTGCAAGTGGCTCATTTTGCTGAACAAGTTGGTGAAAATCCCAAGTTTGTATCTTTATCCATTTGTATTTTACTCCGTTACGGAATGTGCATGAATTCAAGACTATTTTTCAAATAAAGAATAATGTTCATCTATCATATTTCATAGGTAAATCTAAATTTTTCCGCCCTGCTTTATAAGCAGACGACAAAGTCTTCATTCCTGCTTAGTTGACACAAATAATGTGTAGCACAACAGCTACCTCCGATGTTTGCTCTAGCCTGTAGCCCAGTGGCCCGTACCGTGACTGGCTTTGAACGATCCTCGCTGTTTTTCATTTCCTTGCATGTAAAGTTTTCATTGAAATTATGGTGCTAAGTAAATCTTGTGCTAGCAAACGTAGTCGTAAGGAAAGTGGTTAACAAACAACATTTTCTTTACTACCAAAAAAATTACTTTGCAAAAGTATTAATTTTAAACAAATTATCAGTTTGACAGCAAGAGCGTGTGATGCTGGTGAACGCACAGTGCGACTGACATGCATCTACGTCAAAAGCAATATTTGTGTCACTTAGAAAAAAAGATTTTTTAGGATACTAGTTACAGATTTTAATGATTTTAACAAAAATTTTCTTTTGAGAGTAGCGTTAGAATTTTACGATAAGGAGGAAGTTCCGACAAAAAATTTACGGGCAACTATGCGTGAGAAAAAAGGGTATACGTTTTCAGCAAGTCCACGACAAGATTTTTTCAAAATGTCAGTTTTTGTTATAAGAAATTGAATAGCGGGCAGAAGTTTGTAATGGAAAAGAGTAGCATTACAACTGTTTGGACAGGGAAGAAGAGTTTGTGCTATCATTACAAGCTACAACACAGAGATGAATTTTTTATTTTTCAATGGCACAGAAAACTGTAAGTAAAGTAAATGAATATGATTACATATATATTTGATAGATGTAAATATGTCAGAATGTTTTTACTACGTGTAAAATTTAGCAGTTTGTCTGCCCAGGCAGTTCCTAATAGAAATAGACTTCCAAATATATATTGTATGTGTTCTAGAGATTTCTGTTTCTACTACAGTAGAGCACCCCTCAACCGGAATCGTCAGGGGAAGGCCTATTCCGGTTGTGGGAAAATTCCGGTTATGGGAAATGAGGATGGGATGGTAAGAAAAATAACACATGTTTTATCTGCAAATCAATGAGCGCAAATGATTAGTTTTATCCTTAAAATTACAAAACCATAAAAAAAAAAAAAACACTACGCACTGTTTATGACATAGGAGTCATAAAACTCCCGGCGCTGCAATAATGACCTTCATTCACAACTTGCTAGCTGGAGTTCTTATCTCTTTGCGCGCATCTGCGTGAGTAAGCGAGGTCTAGAGATAATCTAGGGCTGCAGCGGTGACATTATGTTACTGTTTGTGTTGACGTGTAACTGATAAAACTTCCCGAAGTATAGTCAATTCCGTGGACTGTCTTTCACTTACTGCATAGCACGTCGGCACAATATACATTTGCAAGAGCGGGGCTGACATATTATAGACAAAGTTCACAAAGTACCGTATTTCGGAGTGTATAGGCCGTACATTTTTACAAAAATTAATGACAAAAAGTGGGATTGAGCTTATTTACAAGATATTGGGATAAGAAAATGTTTCCCTCTAAACAATGTTCAGACATTTGTCAACAAAAACAGTATGCTCTAATGTTTTAACTTAATTTCTAAGGAAGAAAAAAAAAAAAATATAACAAATGAATAGCTCATCTCTCGTGAACGCATATAGGCTGCACCATACTTTAGCCTGCCTGTCCTCGACAGTTCTGCTTTGTATCACCTCCAGCTGCCGTCCAGCTTGCTCGCTTCCTTTCTCTTTTTTCTTTCTCCCTCTCCCTTGGCTTCCTTCCTTTCCACCTAGTCATTATCTGACATTTATAAAGCGAAAAAAGTTTTTTATGAATACTGAAACGTGTTTTAGAATCCGGAAATATTTGTAACCTTCTTTCTCAAGACAATATTACGATTCATTTCTAAATAATGCAGTTAATTTATCAGACATCACGCATGGTACGCGACAACACAGTACGCTTACTGCAGTCGCCGTCATTACAATTGTGTTATTCTTGTAAATACCTATTCCATATTTTAATTCCCTATTTTGAATATTAGCAATTGCAAACATAAACATAGATGATAATAATAATACGTAAATCAATAAAACGTACAAACAAATAAGTTTTGACATACGATGTAGGCCTACAGTAGCTTTGAAGATCACAATTGTGCAATATGAGACACGTTCTTACCTTTGTAGTTTTACACCTCTTATTTCAGGTTACACAAAACAATGGGAATTTAAGTAATCAAGTAGCATATCGGTTTCTACTTGCGGCAGATTGTCCGAACTGTGCTTTCACAAAGTAGCCTTCCATTTTAGTGCTGCGTGTTTGCAACGGTCCGGAGCCGGCCGTCTGCGTATGACTAGTGACGTCAAACCAATGAGAGCGTTCTGCATTTACGTGACAGCGGCCACGAAAGTTACTGTTTTAATACTAAAATAACTTTGTCCAAACCAATTTTTATGCAAAAACCGGGAATTTTTATTTTTATACGCATATACAAATGTGTTTGCATCATTTTTAACAATATTGGCAAAATTTGCATGTTGCCCACTGTCAAACCTAGAGTAAGACTACAGACTCCCTTAACCGGGCACACGTACGTCGCAAACACATCCATTAGACGGCCACCCATACTGTGCCCCTGGTGTGCAGTATGGTAGAGCCACAACCACTAGAGATGCAATCCACAAAGCGGCAAGTGAACCAGTCCAGCTAATTTACACCATCCACCGCGCTGAACTGTCGCCGGAAGGAGTAATCGGGTACGACTCTAGTTGGCTCGGCCTCGACTTGGCCATACACTTAGCTAGGGGTCATCGCCACCTGCTCTTCCTTGGTGGGGCCGACTTTAGTACCTACCTTTATGCCATACACCCATAGGAGTGGTGGAAAGTGGCAAGCTAGGAAAGCAGCTACCGCTCCAACCCCAACCGCATTTTGCAGCATAACCCACGGGAACGAGCTCAAGCCGCTCGATAGTTGGAGAGGCCTCACCTCCCAGCTCCCCCCCTCCTTATTTCAGCCCATATTTCAAGATCACCGGCCAGCCGCATCAGGTCATCACCGACTCCCGTCAGGGACGCCAAGTGCCACTGGGGATAGCGAACCCGTGGTTACAGAGCACCAGGACCAGCAGCCCTCTGCAGGCACCCTTCAGCACCGCCAGCCGCAGCACCACCTCTGCCCAAGGACATGGCATGAGTTCCGGCCGACTTCAGCAGCAACAGCGCCCACGTCAGGAGCTACCTCGGGCCACGCCCAATACAGGTAAATCAGTGGCTGTGTGCCGTCAAGCCATGCACCTTAGCCTATACACCAGCCGCAGTCCGTTTAGCAGCCAATAAAGTCAGCCAAGCATACCGCCCGTCGCTCTGACTGACACACAAAACCTTGCCCAACCGTGACGTCATCGTCACCAGACATCACGTGTCAATAATAAAACTTTTTTTTGTATGCAATAAAAAAGCTTGAGCTCTGGAACTTTTCAGTAAGCTCACTCAGGCTTAGCTTGTACTAAAAATCCCAGGATCAGAGACCTCTAAAAATATGTAGACACAAACCTCGGCTCCGAAGACCTCGCTGTTAAGAGCTGCCAAAATTTCTTCACCCATTTACAGACCTCATGTTTTATAAATGCATTCTTGAAAAATAATAGGTCACGAATTAAGTTAAAATAAATAAAACTAAATATATGCCATTGACACAACCAAAATTCTACAATAGATGACTTTCAAAGTACCATATTTACCATGCACGACCCGCACATTTTCCCCAAAAATTAGGCTTTCATAAACAGGGTGTGGGTGGTATCTGGTCAGATACCACTTGAGACGTTTTTGCATGCAGGCAGTATGAGAGTTGGTTTTGCTTTGCACGGTGGTACATGCCAGCGCACGCTTGCCGGCAACCGTTTTCTCACACAATACCTACATACACAATTTGTTTATTATGCTGTAGATGCACAAATACAGCACTTAACAATTCTCTGTGTAAAAATTTTTCAATGAAAGTCTACTAAAAAAAACTGGGTGTGCAAAAAACTTTCTTTATGTGGCTACCGGTAATCATTACGGTTTGTAACATTGCTGTAGATTGTAGCAACACCAAACATGTGATACGGCAATGCTGTGATGTAACTTAAATAACTAAATAATATTTTAGTGTTGGAAATTTCAATTTTTGCCTTTGTATGCAGCTGGTACCTGTTCATTTCCACCAGAAGAGTAGCAGAAAACAGTACAGAGGCAGAGGTAAGTACCTTATATTAGGTATCCATTGAATAAAAGCTGAAAACTAAGACTGGGTTCAAATCAGCCAATTTAGTTTACCAAATGGTCTTGTAATACAGTACATTTTAGTTTGTTAAAGTGCGATATTATCCAAGTTGAAATGTAATAAATTGTAAACAAAACCACGGCCTTGAATGAGGTAAAATTCCTTGCAAGTGAGAAAGCAGAAGGGACGTGTAAATAGCCGGCTGGCCACCCGGCCAAGGTCACCGCGTCACCCTTCTGGCTTTTACCTGACACACTACCAAGTTGCGTGTGCTGTCCCGCTCATCAGCTATCTATGTTAATGCCTTTGCCAGTTAGGCTTTCAGAAATGATGTTGCAGCTAAATATGTTACGTTTTTGAAGATAAATTTAGGGCACAGTTGGTAATTATCTAGTTTAGGGGCTTTTCTGAAAAACACAATAAAAATTTAAAATTATGATATATTTCTACTCTACTAATGATGCAGAACACAAATATACTAGGGGCATCGCTTTAAAGTAAGTGCAACATATTTTAAAAAATTGAACAAGTTTGTGAGATGACTGTTTCTGACAGTTTGTTTACGTTTATGAACGAAACGTTTTATGCCAACAAAAGTTGTTTTAATGAATTCAGCATAGCTTACCTAGTTGATATTGAAGCGGCCGTAGTGTTAAAATAAGTAGAACATATTAAAAAAAACTTGCGAAATATGTTTGTTTGTGTCTATTAACGTCAGAGGAATTATACCAGCCCCCTACCTAGGTGAGTCAATTTACATTCTTTTGGTGTGTTTTACGGTTCCTTTAAATCCCTGCAATCCTACATTCGTATTTTAGTGTAAAACCCAAACATCCTAGGTTAGTGTAAAACCCAAACATCCTAGGTTAGTATAAAACCCAAACATCCTAGGTTAGTGTAAAACCCTACTATCCTAGGTTAGTTTAAAACCCTAACATCATAGGTTAGTGTAAAACCCAACAATCCTAGGTTAGTTTAAAAATGTAAAATAGTGATTCGCCCATCGTGGGGTTAGGTTTTGTTAGGTTAGGTGGGCACATATTACGAAATTAGTCGGACGTTAATGCCCCTAGTATATTCGTGTTCTGCATCATTAGTAGAGTAGAAATATATCATAATTTTACATTTTTATTGTGTTTTTCAGAAAAGCCCCTAAACTAGATAATTACCTCTAATGTGAAAATTAAGGTGCGGGTCTTACTCGGGGGCAGGTTGTACGTGGGTTAATACAGGAATTTCAAGCTCTACATGACATTTTGTACTCAAAGCATTGCAGTTCACCATGACTATAGTAAATAAAATTATATAAAAACATGATGTACAGGGAATCTACCATTCCATGAGGAAAGTGTTAAATTGTGATTTCACCTTTGACTAGAGTCACTTCTCCTAACACTGCAGAACTGTCCATTTACCCACTGTCTAGTAACAATACATGACACCTACCTAAGAACCATCTTGACAAATTGTTCTTTCTGCTGTGGCGAAGCACGAGGCAAAAGGACTGCATCCATATGTATGCTCCCATGAAGCCACCGGCTGAGACTGTCACCATGCTTCTTGTTTAAGGCTAACAGGACATCTGCAAAATACTCTAGGACTGATCTCGGTGATTCACCACCTGTTCACAGACAGAACAATCTCTTCGCATGAGTCTGTTTGCCTTTACACAAGGTCAGATGAGAGTTTATTCTAATAAAAACAACACATGCTGTAATTTGTTAGGAAATATATACTTGAGAAATTCTCACACACATTGTTGCTTTAATACTAGTACCCTAACACCAAAATAAATCAAGCTACAATCCTTCAAAATACTTATGTACACTGTAAATTGTTGTGTGACCACATCTTCATTTTCCTATTTAATATAAAACACTGATATTGTAAATAATGAAATTGTCATTATATGTTGCAATTAGAAACTTGCTTACTGCTGATGTGTATACAAACATAAAATACTTTCAGTAATTTTAAAAATTATAGTATAAATGTAACAGCATAGATAAAATATACATGTATTACATTATTCTGAATGTTATTGTAGTGCTGAACCCTTCCTTATGTTGTGACCCAACCCTGGAAGACAACATTATCATGAGTTATCACATTCTGTGTTTCTTCGAATGGAAACTAATGTCTGCTCTGATACAAGCCGCCATGACTAGTATTGGATTCAAAAGAATGTAACTGTGACACACAGCCACTTCCTAAAAGGAAGTCACGCCCTGTTTTTTGAGACACTTTCACTCACATGACTTCCATAATGACAACATAGTGCCAGGTTTACTTTATGGCAGCTGCCAATGCTATGTCTACCCTGGTGGGAGGTTTACCCCCCCNCTTGTTCACCAAGTCCAGCCAATCTGTCACACTCCAATATGAGATTTTTTTCAGTAATTAGCTTAATTTTGCCCACCAAGTCAGTGTTCACAGACTTATCAGATAGTCAAAATAAGCAACTTTTCATTTGCTTTTCGCATTTCGGAAAGTAAAACTTATTCTTCATTATGTTTTTACTTTATTTGTAATCACTTTAACCACTCGAGCACTTCATTATTTTTAGATGAAATTGTTACCAAAATTAACATTTCTAACTCTTCTAATTTCCAAAAAGCCACCTTCACTTAGCTGACAGTTCAGGATTTAGTTTCTTGCAATAAAATGGTTTAAACAATTAATTAGAGTTTACTGGCAAGTTGAGAACTTCAAAACTGCTACTGTGAAAGTTGCTTAAGCATGCAGAACAATATAAAATTTTCTTGAATGATGGGGCTGGGGTGGTGTAGTGGTTAGAATTAGACTACTTCGCTCCCACCTAGGCGAACCGGGTTTGATTCCCAGTGCGGTTGCCCCCGGATTTTCAAATGTGGGAATCATGCAGAAAGATGCTGCTGGTTGGCGTGTTTTCTCTGGGAACTCCCGTTTCCCCTGCCCCTTCATTCCAGCGCTGCTCCATACTCGCGTAATTTCACCCTCATTGGATCTCAAGACCTTGATGTTAAGAGCCTGGGTGGCTCTCTTCACTCACTCACTCACTCACTCAAATGATTTACGTAAAAAAAATGCATACTTTTTTGTATAAATACATATACAGTGGTGTTGCATTTGATTACCCTTACAAAATTAATAAAAATTAATTAATTCTAGTAAGATTACAAAAATTATTTTTCAAATTTATTCCATCTATGCTTACTGCAATCCTATATTATATTACCATGATACTCCAAATACAATTTGAATTCCACAATATATTATGTTACCCCAAATACAATTTAAATTCCACATTATTTTATCACAAAAGATAGCTGTAATAATGTACATACATTCTTTATTATGCTGCTAACATTTTAAAGGCACAGTCATCTATGTGTACTTGCCATGATGACCAACTTTAAATATAACTCCATGATTATATCATGCCCTAATGGACAGTGTCAATGTACCATGAAAAAATTTTCTTAATACAATGTTGTACAACAGAAGATGTTACAACATAAATGTATCTTTAGAGGATAAATTCTGCATTAGTTCAAAAACTGCATTTTCTACAATACTAACCTACCACACATCATGTTAAAAAAAACATTCCAAACTGGGGCTGGAATTTATTAATGTAAAATTGTTATTACTATTGCAAACTGTTAATAATGGTAAGGTACTGGTGGTCTTGAGATGTTGCAGTTATCCAAGTCCTTACATGACTGCTAAAAATAATAAAAAAATAACTGCCACAAATATTACCAATGTTCCGAAGAAGTCTATGAGTCAAAACTTCACCACAGGACTGTACAACAGTAAAAAGTGACGGCAGCTCTCGGCTCTGAGAAATGAAATTTACAAGGAACGATGCACTAGCCTTCACTGTGGCAGATTCTGGGACGGAGAGAGCTAGGATACCTGCAAATCAAAAATGACGAATACTGAATATTATCAGTTACAAGAGAACTAGAAGAAAACAAAATTGACACTTTTTTTACAACCAAATATTCTTTATATTTATTAACTGACACTCATTAAAAACCTCTGTTTTATGCTAGAAGGTTAAATAAGTTTAGCTTACATTCTGAACTAACCTAAACTTATATCTAAAAGAATTAAGTACACCCATGCCATACATCATATGTTATTTATTATCCTTAGTAAAAAAGAATTTTATTTGCAATACTATATTTTCCTACTTTTTTTTCCCCCATTTTATGACACCTTGGTCTTTAAACATAATTTTCTCCTACAAACTTCAATCCACAAGCTATAAATTTATGGATGCTTTCAACTAAAAAAATTATGTAACAACACTGCAAGAAGCTAAACAATAAAATAACTTTCCCACCTCTGATAAACTGGGCATTTCATGATTTAAAAATATATATACCTTTCTTCAAAACACAGCATTTGTCCTGTCTAGTTGCACTTAACTTGACGTAGTTGTGAATGTCCCATGGCTACTTCATTACATGTTGTACTATCATAACTCCACATTACTACCAGTGCATACAATTTAGCAGCATAGAGAAATACAAATGTGATATGATCTCAACTGTTATACAATACTTTTTCAGGACTTTTAAGACTAAAGGTCCCTCATTTAAGTCTGAATTGCACCATATTAGCAGCACTAAAATAAGCAACATTTCTCAAAATATTTTCTCTTGAATTTATGATCTAATTTTTGATATGAAAATGGTGGTTGTATTTTTTACTGCATATTAATTTAGATAATTACATCTGACCTGTGTAAATCATACAAAAACATGAGTACAGGCATGAAAAATCCTAGAAATCAACTTCTCTGAAAAACTAGCTAATAGGATGATAGCTGAATTTAAGGAAAACACAATTTATTACGAAAAATTTTAATCTCTCCAAATAAACTAATTTAAGGAGAACTCTACAATGAGCAGAATAACGAAAAGATATGTGATGAGAGAGAGCAGGAAGGGCGAGGAAAGAAAGGGTAGGTCTTGCGAGGGGAATGGATGATGAGGGAGGGGAGGGTAGCAAGTAACTCTCTGATGTCATACTCCTGAGTAGCTTTGTCTATTGACAGGCTTATGCCCCACTGTACCTGCCTCACCAGTGCCTTTCAGTTGCTTAAGCTGGGCCTACAGGACATACAATTCCTTAGTCATTTTCATCTCATTTTTTGGCTTGTGTTTCTGCTTCCGTGTAGGTTACGATTCAACCCCCATCCCAAGGGGTGTGGCTTCAGTTTTGGACATGCCTAAAATAAAATGTGTTCTAAATTTCTGCTGTACTCCTAAGTTCCCACTGACAAGATGGCAGACACTCAAGTAACAGCTCAAGCTACCCAATTTTCCTTTACATAAAAATTATGGGTTCTGAAAAATTGGTTTGTATATTATATTAAAATCAACAGTTGTATAAATAAGTAGAAATACAAACAGTAACTCAAACAGTCATAATAAGTGAACAAAACCAACTTTAGGTGAAATTATGGCAGTATACAAATGCACACAATGTGTTAAGGCTAAAATTTCTGTTAGGATGTTCAGCGCAGAATTCCACTTCTTTATCTTGGTTTAAGTGTTGAAATCCCTGTCTGGTGGCACAACTGTTTATTATTGTTTGTGACCACAGTTTCACTAAAATTGTTTATTTCTTTTAGCTACTATTGGTTTCAATAGAATAATGCAATGAGTCAAATACAGAACAGAAAATTTACTACTGTAATTCGCAATTAGTGTACATAAACTATGTTATGACATTCCTTGTAATACAGACAATTTATTACAGTTTTTAGAATTTGTAAAAGTTAATAATCAAAACATGTGTAATTCCCTGCTGAATTACTTTTGAAAACAACATATTTATTACTAGGCTCTGGAAATATTTGCCTAATATGTTGATACAGTGGAGGCTGAAATTACTTTTTGTATGTTTTTCCACACGTGTGTCCCAAACATTCACCCAACAAACAACTATTTGTAAAAATTGTGCCTCCACACAGAATTACAAAGGTAGAAGTGAGTGAGTGAGTTTTGTAGGGCACGTAAGTAGTGAGGCCATGAGTGCACATGAAAGAGGTAGGAAAATTATTATGACAGGAGTATCAAATTCTTGAAGAAAATAATTAAAATGGATAAACTATGTGCATCCCAAGCTATGCCATGTGTGCTTTTTATGCTGTGAATAAGAAATATACTAATAGTAATTTTGTTCTGAAACACAATTACTGAAATTCTTAAAAGAAATAGAACCAGAAATAAGCAGAAACAAACTTTGGCAATGTGGATATCTAATTTAATTCACTCCAAAAACTAAACATGGACAAGTATGTCAGATACAGGTCTGTAAGAAACGAGATAAGATAGAATTTTTTTATGTGTTGGGTGCTGGTCAAAAACAAATACAATGAGTCTGCAAATGAGATTTTGCCAGCAAGAAACTAGCAACTGAGAATAGAAACGAAGGCCAAAAATCCCATCTACACTATCAGAAAAAAAAATATCTGGACAACCCTCTGTAAACATATGTAAACGTAAGACTGCCACTGCCACTACAAAAGGAGGCAGGTGGTCAATGTTGGTCTATGCTATGCAATACTCGCAGAATGGGATGAGCAAGGGAACTCAGCGACTTCGAATGTGAGGTAGTTATTGGCAGCCACATCTGTAAGCAATCTGTCAGTGCAATTTCCACCTTTTTCAAGTTGCCCAAGTCGACCAATGGGGATGTGATTGAGAAGTTGAAAGAGAAGACACAACCACAACAAAACCATGGCAGGGTAGGCCATGTGTGTTGCCCTAAAGGGACTGTCGAGCATTGAAGAAGATGGTATGGGAACATTGTATGTCACTGTGTGATACCATCACCCGTGACTTCTGCAATGTCATTAATTATGCAGCTAGCACCATGATTGTGCACCTGGAGTTATGAAGATTGGGGTTCATAGCTCAAGCACCTACTCATAAACTACAAATTTTGCTTGTGAATCGAAAGCGTCACATTCAGTGATGTAAACAGCACCACCACTGGAATGTGGGTGACTGGAGATGAGTGATTCAAATGATGAATCATGCTGTAAAACATGGCAGTCTGAAGGGAGGGTTTACATGTGGCGAATACTACGTGAACGCTACACATTGGCCTGTAAAGTGCCCACTGTGAGATTCGGCTGAGGTGGGGTAAGAGTGTGGGGGTGTTTCTCATGGAAAGGACTTGGTCCTCTTGTAATACTATGGGGCACTTTAAAAGCAGAAGGCTAAAAGGACATTTTTACCAGCTGCGTATTGTCTACAGCACAAGACCAATTTAGAGATGATAACTGTGTGTTTCAGCATGACAAAGCTTCCTGCCGTAAAGCACAGTCTATTCAAGAGTAGTTTGTGGATACCCGAGTTCTGTAAATTGACTGGACAGCCCATAGCCGCGACCTCAATCACACTGAACAGCTCTGAAATAAACTGGAACTGCAACTGTGTGCCAAACACCAACAATCCACATCAGTGCTGCACGAAGAATGGTCGGCCATTCCCCCGGAGACATTCCGACACCTGGTTGACAGTCTCCCTCATAGGGTTAAAGCTGTAATAAAGGCTGCTACTGGGCAGTATAGCCAAGGCAGTTCTGCATGGGTGTCTGGATGATTTTGATTAGATACTGTATATAAAACTATAACGAGGGTTGTTAAGTCTTTCATGGAACCACTTCCTTTAGGAAAACAGTACAGTAAAGTTACAAGGTAATATTTACCTAACAATTTTCCAGTAGCAAAAATTTATAAAATGTACAATATGAGTAGAGAAAAATAATTTTGGAGTGCCGTATTCTTAATCTTGCCATATTTTTTCTATTAAATTTAATTTAAGCTTTGGACCACCTGAATAACCAGACATTGATAAATGTTCCAAGTGCATACAATTTAAGTTAAAATTGAAATTAGGTGACAGGTCATGTGAAATAGATTTGTTATCGCACAAAAAGAGGAGTGACTCACTCTCTTCCTAACAAAGACAGATGAATAAGGGCAGTATTATCCTTATGATTAAATATAAGAAGAATCAAGTGTTGCCAAGCATTACTCAGAAAGTTGTCTACTTTACTCTTACATTTTAATGATGTGTAAAAGATCTTCCAAACAAAACCCACATAAAGAAAAAATTTTCACGTACACCTGGGTTGTATTATATAGCTGCTAGAAAACTTGTGGAATGTCGTTCCATTACTAACAATATGTTTGATTTCACAAGGGAACAAAACAACAGTTTTTCACTCGTTTTGCCATATTTGTTGAATATAAAAGATTGAAACTGCACAGTACGTATACAAATTTCAGCAAACTTCATCTTACTTCACATGCTAATTGATATAGGAAGCTTAACATCACTGCAAAATGGAGTACACCCCCCATTTTATGACTCTCGATTTTGCGACTAGAGATTTTATGATAACACGCTCAGGAGCCATTAACAGTAGAGTGGAGTGGAGTGGAGTGGAGTGGAGTAGAGGGATTTGGGCTGCTCTTAACATCAAGGCATTGAGATCCAATAAGGGTGACGTGAGAAGAGTACGAAGCAGTGCCGGAATTCAAGGGTGGGGTAAATGGGATATCCCCGAGAAAACCAGCCAACAAGTAGCTTCATCTGGCATGATTCTCACATGCAAAAAATTCTGGGAGCAACCTCAACAGGAATTGAACCCGGTTCGCCTAGGTGGGAGGCGAGTAGTCTAACCAATAAACCACCGCAGCTCCCAGAAACACCAAGAAATCACAAGAATTTATGAAAAAAAATTTGTAGCCAAAAAAGCAAGAATTAGCAATTAAAGTTCATTAAAATAGGTTTGTTAGCATGCAGCACTAAAAAATGGGGGTTGTGATGCTACCGTTAATTGGTAGGCCAAAATACACTGAAACCTTCGTCCAACTGTGCCTGAAGCATGTACCTGGTAAGTTAGGCTGCGCGCGCAACTTGTTGTGTCTTAAAGAAAAGCTTTGTCTCAAACACTCTCTCCATTGCTACACTCCCCTTATCAGTGCGCACATATGTTCTATACTGCCCACATAGCAACAGTGTTAGCCATCCCCGATTTTACTAGCACGGATATTAAGAGAGTTGAAATTTTACGAGGTCATTATCAGGAACCATCAAAAAATTCCAAAAGTTGAAGAAAAACATGTGTGGCTAGAAGAGGTGAGAGGACAGCCCAAACCACCATCCCTCCACTTGTTTGGTCACGAGAGGGGGAGGGTGCAAGGATGCCATGCTGGTTGCTAGGCAACTATCTCCTACTTGCCAACCACATAAGGGGAGGAAATAAACTCACTGGATGACAGTCAAAACTTATCCCTCCAAGTAGGATATTCACAAGTTTGTGTTTTCGCTTTATGGATACTGCCCACTAGAGATTTTGCATCATACAAGACATTTTTATTTTAAAGATGTCCAACTTTTGAAGTGATTAGTAATATTCAATTTAAAAAAGAGATTTTTAGGACAGCTGTGAATGAATAGTCATTAAGATTTGTTTATTTACAACCTTCAGTAATTAATAATTCAAAACAATATTCTCTGATTTTACGCTCAAAATCCCACTTGGTGCTTGCAGTGAGTTATGTAGCGCTCAAGCTTGGTAATTATGCATCATTTGGGTGTAGTATATGCCCTTCCAAGATATCAGTTTGTCGCGTGGCGGTTTAGGGATTATAGCACGACATTGGCTCACATCCATCACCCCCTCACACCACCCCCGCCTAGCGCACTTCACTGGCGCCTACGAGACGGCACGTGGGACCACAGGCAGGTGGAAAATTCCGGTACTCGTGGAGCTGAAGCGTAGGCCTTCCCCCTTCACCCCGGACACCTCTCGCCCACCGCGAGATCTGTGGAGTGCAGGGCTTTTTCGAGTTATCAGCAAATTATCACGTGTAGTTCGCCTGAACGCAGAAAATACGCACCACGGAAGAAATACTGACGAGCTGTATTGGTGCCGAGGTATTACCCCCGCCCCTCCCCTACAAGGCGCTACGTGCCAACAATTAAGCGAGGACACGTGTGGTGGAAGGCTTTGTTCGGAGCTCTTCCACCTCACCCCCTCACACCTCCTTCCCACCCCTACAAGGCGCCACGTGCCGACAATTAAGACTGGGGGGCTTGCCAGCATAAAAACCCCGTTTCGAGAGTAGAGGGGGGACAGTTGATCATCACCGGGCCGCGGGGAGAGTTGCGTGAGTACGAGTCCGAACAGCAGTCCAGGGAGAAGCAGCACAGGGGGCCTGCATCCAAGGCCTACCACTTCGCTGGAACTCATCCCCAGATGACAGCCTACCCACACTCACCGATGAGTTAAGTATAAAATTTGTCGCCTACAGAAGCCCCACTCAACCAAGAATTCGCCCAGTAAATCCGAGTAACCGAACTAGCACAGTACCGCACCTCTAAAGTTTTGATGTTGTGTATTTGTGAATATAGACACGAGACAATATATTCATACTTCAAAATACAACAGTAATAGTCTACCTCATTATAATACCCGCAACCCCCACGCACCTTATAGTCGGTGCCTGGGGGACATTAACTCTGACCATATAAGCCGTCATGTCTTCAACAGTGGCGGTACCTGCGTCAAGTTAATTTTGAAAATGTGTTATTGAAATAAATTAATATTTCAACAACAAATTCTCAGATTTCCTCACAAGAAGACACTGAAAATGGATTTCGCACTCTGTAAAACTTAAGCACCACACAGTATTTAAACATTTCTGACAACAAGGGAACGTCAAGTACACACGCCTGGGGTATCATTTTATTCAAAACACGTCAGACAATTGAATTAAGTTTTCTTCTGCCAAAAGACTTTTTTGATTAATTGAGGACAAATTCTTACTACTTTAGTTCTCATTTATGGTGAATTGTGGTATTGTACAAATACCGGTGTACCAAAACAATATGGATTCCTAAAGCGAAAGAAAAGAATTAACTTACCACTAATGGATGTATGTGTTCTAAAGATTCCAATTGTAAAAAGAGTGGTAACTTTTCATTTAAGCAAGGGCTGGGAAATGATGGCAAAACTCAAGCTCTATCATGAAATAACTCATCAGACATGATCAACAGAAGACCAAACAGATGAACTTGGAGATGGGGTAATTGAGGTCAGAGGAATTTTAGATTTCAAGGTTCTTAAACTGAAACAAATTTCCCAGGTTCTAAGAAACTTTTTCATTGCAAGATTGAAAATTGTACTCACCAAGACTTCTTCATTCATTTTTTTCCACTTATTTTTCATTTATAATTTTCCAAAGCTGACCATTTGCTGCAACATTTGTTAATTTTGGTATAAATATCTGTGACTTCTGTTATAATATACTGTAGTAATATTTTTATACAAAATGTTGCTTTACTTAAATGCATATGAAGTTGGACTTTTGTACTTTATTTATGTTCTGCAGCATTAAAGATGATCCTTCCAATGCTTCCTACATTTCTAGCAATAATCATTATGCAAACAAAACCAAATTTGGTATCATTTTTTAATCAAAAATAAAATACAAACAAAACAAAGTTCGGTATAAAGTAATTCTTTTAAATACCAAACTGTCTCTTGTCTAGGTGTTTTTTGTCCAAAATGACTAAAGCCCTCTGTTTTGTTCCAGAATATCTTTTGCCTAAATTTAATAATTATTAATTCATAAAAGTTTTGTAAACCAAATATGAAGATAATTTGGTTAAAAAAAAAAAGTATTGTAAGTTATTTACAATACACACACCCCCACCAGCATTAATTCAATTTTCCAATTTTCTGGATTTGCTCTACATTTTTTGTGTCATACACTTAAAACTTGTTGTGACATTAGCCAGATGTTATCTCTAACGCATCAAATGTCCAAGAATTTTCTTGGAAAACCATATTAATATTAATAAACCCCGTGCTCCCAACAAATTCAGCTTGTATAAACGTTCTCCCACGAAAACATGCCCACCAGAATTCCAGAAAGAAAAACTGGTTCTGAGAAAATACTCAAATGGCAGATGGATGGAATTTTATTATTTTTATATTAGATATTCTGATTCCACATCCCTTGAAATGTACAAATAAAAATTTTTAAGGGTAGAGTTTGAAATTTTTTTATTTTTGTCATAAACTAAAAGTGACAGTGCCCTCCATGCAAAATAAACTGCCACATTATGCTTTTCAGTCACAAATATCAGATGGTTTCATGTTTATGAACAGAGTAAACTACTTGGCCTTCAAAGGTCTGAAGCCAATTTGCATTAAAAAAGCCTTTGAAAATATAAAAACCATCTTGAATAAACAGAAGGTTTTCTGTTGCGGACGTTTTAAAGATATATTGCCACATTTTGAACGAAAACAAAACATTTTTGTAACAGCCAAATTTTAACAAACTTTGATGCATATTTATTTACACAAACAGTAGTTATTTTTATATGGCAATTTCACTCTCTGTGGTTTTTCAAGTGACTGACTGATACTTTCACTCACTGTTGCTTTTCTTGTGATGATAATTTAATTCACTATGACGTTTCTTGTGACAAATTATTTCACTTATTGTTGCTTTTCTTGTGACCACACTGTCTCGTAATGATTGTGGGACCTACGCAAATACTAAATATAAATGTCTGAGAAGTTGAGTTATGACTGGATGAATGTTTATGGAATAACTGTGAATGGCGTACCGAAAGTTTGAAAAATTCAGATACGAGCATGAAGGCAACTTTGCTACACATGGTCGAAATACAAATTAATCTCAAATACTACAGTATATATTTAGAAAAGAGTCCACAGGAATTTGTCTAATTTTCATTGCATGATTCACAATGTTAGATGTACATGCATACATGTGTGTGTGTGAGTACATATGTACCTACGTGCATGTATGTGAGAGAGAGGAAAATTAAAATGTGTGAGTGAGTGAAGAGATTTGGGTGGCTCGTAACAGCGAGGTCGTGAGAGCTGATGAGGGTGATTGAGGTGAGTATGGAGCAGCGCCAGAATGAAAGGGCGGGGAAAAATGGGAGATCCCCGAAAAAACCTGCCAACCAGCGGCATTTTCCGGCTCGATTCCCACATGCGAAAATCCGGGAGTGACCCGGCCCGGCATTGAACCCGGTTCGCCTTGGTGAGAGGCAAGCAGGCTAACCACTCAGCCACTGCAGCCCCAAAATGAAAGAGAAAAGAAGGGACATGTAAAGGATGAGGTTACCAGCAGAGCTCTGTGAACTGCCACCTGCTCTCCATCACGGCAGATCCACAGGTCTAGGCTCTCCCCACCTTCACTTATTATCGAAGGTATACTAGTGTATAGTACTCTTGTGTATATCGTGCACCATAATATTTTGCAACTTTTGGAAAAAACATATTTTTGCATAATGAAATTGCACCAATAGTTTGTGGTGTCCTGTTAAGTAAGTATGTAAGAAATGTTTCTTTCTTTATATTTTTGTGTGGTGATTGTTGATATGTTTGGGAAATACTTTGTATGCTAAAAGCCCAAACACCATGGCGTACTGTACCATCACAGTAACATGACTGCAGTGTCAATGTCGGTGAATGGGGTGGCCGGCTTCCTTTCTTTTTGCTTCCTCTTTTACGTGGTGGCATGCTGGAATGTGACACTCCCGTTCTCCCAAATAAAAGTGGTGTACCCCGTTCATTCTTGCCCCTTCCATTCCTTCTTGGCCCTGGATGACTCTCAGTGTCATACTCAAAAATTTCTCAAAGGGGAACTCAAAAGGTGTGGGATTACGCTGACTGAAGTGAAGGAGAGGAAGTGACACCGGCATTAGCGGTGCTGGCACGTGTTACTTAGAAGAAATTCTAGGAAGAAAATAACTCTCAGTCTAAAGTATGATAAAATAAATCGTAGTTAAACACAATTAAGTATTTTATCACAATTTAAGGCTTGTTAATAATTTTAATACAAAATGTCAACAACATTCCTTAGGGCAAAGGGGGGATTCCCCAACTCCCCCCCACCTATTCCAACAGCCTCTCTTCGGTACACAAAAACAAAGAATGCTTTGCAAGCAAGTAGTATCAGTCAGCAACAGCTGGCCAAGGGAGGGCAAATGTAAACAAGTTAGAATGCACTGCTTGTTGCCAGGAGGGGAAGTGTGTGACTGCCATGGGTGGGAAAGTTGAGTTGTGACAGACACTTGTGAAGTAACAATACTGACATGCCACTGTGCTCAGAATGCAACTCAGTTACATTACTCTTGCAAATATTTGTAGGGGCACACTAAGTAACACACTGCAAGCAGCCTGCACTAATTAAGACACAAATTATGCATTAGTGAGAAACACTGGCAACAGGGATGTACATAAGGACAAAACAGGGGTTGCTCACAGAGAGGGTTTCAGGGGAGGGTTGTAGAGATGGCGAGAGAGGGAAAAGGGAGAGGAGGGATAACAGACTGTCCCTCTACATTTTATCATCCTCTAAGTATATCCCAACAGTTTATGAATACTGCATCACCTTTCTTTTTTTAACCTTTTTCCCCATGTATAGCGCACACCTCAGCATTTTTTTAACTTTATTTTGGACAAACAAGGTGTGCTTTACACAAGTATATACATTATGCTTTAATCAATATACCATTATTTTAACAGCACTTGACGAGTTTAAAAACAGACTCTGGATCTGTGTTCATTTTGTAGTCTAACCTTATTATATCAAAATCTCTTTATAATGAATGTGAAAAAAGCTTCAACTTTCATACTTGGTATTGAAAGTGTTTTGTACTGGAAGTCTTATTTTAAACCTTTAAAACATGCACTTAATTAAATTATAGCACAAATAATAATTTAAATACAAAAATACGCATTTTTTTAAAAAAATATGAAAATGCACAAATTACATCCTGCAAATATAAAGTAATGTGTGGTTTGAAAATAGTATACATTGCTTACACATTGGTAAAGTTTCCTTTGAAAAAATCACACCACTTAACTTAAAAAAATAACACTGAAGGAAGTTTATATATTCAAAATACTTTATCTTTATACTTTTAATTTTCCCTAAAAGAAGCACTTGGAAATTGACATAACACTGAAAAATGCACCGTTCAACATTAATTAAAATTTGATTTTTTTTAGGGGTTAAAATTGATTGATTTAGATTTTTACGATGGTTGCAATTCTACAGTCATTCTCGTAAGGGCATTTACTGTATGTTATGAGATGCAGTATCAAAACCAGTATATAAAGCTTCCCATTTCTACATACACATTTTGATGTATGAAAGGATTCAAGAAGGTGCTTCATGCCAATATCATTAATTAATCCATGGTGTTATGGGTTGACCGTGAGTATCAATTCTTTGCAGAATGTATGTAAACAATATAATGAATGGAACTTTGCAATCTGCATGGTTTTATACATGTTGTATTGGTAAACAAAACCCGATTTAGGATGGAAATGATTAAAGAAATAAATAACTTTACGTAGAGCCCACATATGTACATTTAATTAACCCAATTTTGGAAGACACGAGGTAAAATAATCTTTGTTGTACTAAAAGTTAAACTAAAATTTTTATGTGAAAGTAAAATAAAGTATTTGAGCTGGAAATTAAAATTATTACGTTAAAGTGAAAGAAACATTAATGTGAAGTAGATTATAACAGGATTTTAATGTATTCCAATGAGGGAAAAAAAATAATTTAATTTTTGAAACTAAAAAAAAAAATGAAATTAGACATGATTATCTAGAACTGTGAATTTGCAACATGAACAAACCCATTTTAACAGTGGAAACTCATTTATGGGTTTTCAATCGATTATTGAATTTAAAAATTTGGGCCAGCTAGAGCTGCCACCAATAGAAACAAAATTTCAATATAAGCAAAATACATTTAGCCTTAACTAAAAGTAACACTACAAACACTTACTCACTGACTCACAGTTGAAAACCACTTGGCCAATGAATGCATATGCATAAGTGTTGTCACAACTGCATAAGTAAAAATTAAAACCAAAGAAAAAATGTATGCAGTTTGTAGACAAGTATACCAGCATCCTTTATATTGTCTTTTGACACCATACAAATCAAGGGGAAAAAAAAGCCTCTTAAAGTGTCCTCAGCAAGAATTTTCAAAAAAAAATTTAAACTTCCTAGCATTGGAGTATGAGTCCGGAGACACTGGGTGACCAAATGCAATGCTAGTGTGAGTAAATAAGAGTAATGCATTTAACATTTTAAATTCTACATATTTATGTAAGCAAGTAAACGTTCCAGTGACTACAGTCAACTCTCAAAACTACAACCTTTCATGGTTCCCAGGTAAAGGGTCTTTATATTGAAGAGGTCGTTATTTTAATTTGGACGGATTCTCATCCATCCCCACCTGCTATATGCAAAAATAGAATAGAAATTTTACGTAGGCTGTTATTGCACGGCTCCAACAAATAAATTACACATTACATTTGTTAAATACAGTCAAATGGTACCCAAGATTTGACTCGTAAGATCTTCTTGCTTGTAAGATCAGAGTTGATCTCATATTGATTTTGACCAATCCCTCAACAAAAAAAAATTGCATTATTATTTCATTGTTTCTAGAGTGAAAATAACATGTTGTTTTAGTGAAACCTTAGTTTATTTTATTTTTCCTGCATGTGGCACCTGGCTCATATTAATGCGGCCCCATTTTATTATAAGGAAACAAGTAAAATGTGGCCAGTGTTAAGTGCACTCATAAATTAAACATAACAATGGTGCATGGCACATCTATTTTGGGGTTGTACGTGTACAATGGAGGAAACAAAATAGTCAGACCAATGAATTAAAAAAATTATATTTGTTTTTCTTCTCTCTAAAGTTAAACAAATCCAAACTTACAACTCAGTTCACAGACAGATGGGTATTTAAAAAGTATAGTTAAAGTTGTTTCTATCAAAGATATTTCACTAGATTTTGAAGAACTGGTAACTGAAAAGAGTTGCCAGATTCCCAGTTGTACTTAATGCTTTCCTAATTAGGTACATGACTGCATTCTGGCTGATTTTGTATTTGTTTACAATGCATGTGTATATTTTTCTTTTACCATTTTGAGTTGTGTAATTTAAAACCGATATGTTATACAGGATAAGTATAAAAGAATACCCCAACTTCGAAGGTCTATAATATCAAATCCAAACAACCTACAACCTTGATTGACCAAACAAATGAACCGTGGAACTGTGAAGTTTGTTTACCATCTTATTAATATTATACATGTAAAAAAAAAGAGAGAGAGAGAGAGAGAGAGAGTGCGCGCACGCGGGTGTGTGTGTGTGTGTGTGTGTGTGTGTGTGTGTGTGTGTGTTACCCCTCAGCTTCATAACGGCTGAATGGATTTTGATGAAATTTAGTATATAGGTACTTTAGGTCCTGGAATAGGACATAGAATACTTTTTATCCTGGAAAATTGTACGGTTCCTGTGGAATAACAACAAAACATAATTCTGCAATGGCTGGGAACGTGACCGAAAATTTTTTTTCCTCTGGTGTCAGAGCTTATCAGGCTGCCCAAGGACCTCTGAAATGGCCTAACAAAAGCTATCAATAGATAACAACCGGGACCGAATATTTAACGTGCACACCCACCGCACCGTGTGCACACGCCTATGCCGACAAGACGTGGAACGTGTTGTAAACATGTAGCCGCTGTTCTTTATTAAGTCAATAATGAAAAAACAGCAAGACAGGCATCCCACAAACCATTAAGAAAACCAAGCTACACCAGGGCTGGAAAATAAAAGTATTCAAAGAGTAAGAGAATTAGTGAATTATTCTCTAAAAATAACTAAATCTGTCAGTGCCACCTTCTCCATTAAAATTCAATGAAGTTATAAATATCTAACTCGTCTACGTCATCTGATGAATGAAAAAAACAGAAGTGCAGTGGAAATTTCAGTGTTACTAGAGGAGTGTAAAAATTTAACTACATAATTCCTGTAAAATCAATGTGATTGGTAGTGGAGTCAGTTTTCAGACCACAAAATTGGGTAGAACAGTCATACCACGAAAATAACGCGCGTGTTGGTTATGAGACAGCACTTCGAATTTCTATAACATTCAATCAAGCAGAATGTCAGTTTAGAGACAGCCATCTCCAAATTTTGCAAACAGCAAGGCTCATCGAATCAAAGTTCGAAGAAAATATTTTTCACAGTGGCAAGTTATTTTTTAATAGACTGTAATTAAAGTTTAAAACGTGTTGCAGCATGAAATGTGATATATCGGTAGGACATGGAATATGAAGTCATAGAAAATTATTGAAGAATACGAGAAACTAAAGTGGTACGCTGTGTTTTTAATGGGTTTCATAAATTACAGCTATGACTTTTGGAAGCCTAGATAGTATTGTTGTTAATAATGAAAGAGCTCCAAGTATTTTAGAAGTAAAGTGTCCAATTTCGTAAAAGGATAAGTGCATAGAGAATGAAATGGGCAATGTTAACGCTATTTGTTTTTAAAAATAGGAAAAATTTTGAATGAAAGAAAATTGCATGTATACACCCAGTCTCACATAACAGGTTTGAACACATGTGAATTGTTTTTTATGGTAGAAAACATCCGATGTGCAAAACATTACAAATGGACTCAAAATATGTTCAGACTTGAATGAATAAAATAGCAGCATTTTATTTTTCTCACTATTAACCAAAACACAGTTGTCTTAGTTTCACATTATGAACTTTTTTGAATGAGGGTTAACCCTGAAGGGAGTGACTTTTCAAACATACAAAGTCAAGTTTTACTCTACCTGGGCTGGATCGAATAACTTTTTGTAAACGCCCATAGATACGTACGTAATATGGATGCCAGCTTTAGAACTTACAATGTACTAAAAACACCCAAGTAACGATAATTTGAACTACCAACTTTGAGCAGTGGGTAACATTATTTACAGAAGAAGTATGAACCCTTTTGGATATATTGAAAATTTTGAATTTGATGTGTGCTCATTGGAAATGGCAGTGACATCACAGTCAGACAAAGGTTTCTTGGGTGCCGGACAGACACACTGGCTATAACTCACTGAGGGGGAGTTTGAATGATCTGTGGCCTGGTGGTAACCCTGCTGCTTTTTGGATGGGGTGTGTAGATCTTCGACATGGCACAAAGTCAGGTGTGACGATGGTTCTACGTACAGTAGGTTTTGACAAGGACACTCTGTTATCTGCAGTGAGCTTCACCCATGGTAGATCCTGGCTTGGTGGCTGCTGGCTGAAACTAGAGCCCTGTCCTGGAACGGCGGTGGTGCTGCTGGCTGGGTCGGCTCCAGCGTCAGGCTACTAGGTGTCGCAGGCCGAAAGTATGGGCAGGCAATACCCAAGGGTACTGGAAGTCCCAGTCGTAGATGGACTACGAGCGGGTTAGGATCTCCGGTGATGATCTGGGGTAGCTGGAAAAGGGAGCTAAGGGGAACTGGAGGTGAGGCCTCACTAGTTATCAGGCAGCTTGATTTTGATCCCGTGGGGAGGGGCTGCTGAGGGCAGACTGCAATGGGTTGCAGAGCAACTGACTTAGGTTTACAGGCAGTAGCTGCCCTCTTAGCTCTCCACCTTGCACCGCTTCTATGGGTGAAGGGCATATGGGAAGGTACTAAGGTCTACCACATGAAGGAGAAGTAGGCAACGATTTCCCTGGCTAATGTGTAACCAGAAGGGGTTAGGCCAACCAGAATCAGTCCTGTCACTCCAACCGACGAAGTTCAACATAGTGGATGGCGTGGGTTAGCTGATCTGGATGTGTAGCTGCTTCGTTGGGTGTGTTCCTAGTGGTTATGGCTCTACCTTAGAATGTTCCAAGTACCATAGTACATGGTTCAAGGTACGGGTGGCCGCTGACTGGGTTAGGTTTGGTGACATACGTGCGCCAGATTAAAGGTAGTCTGCTGTCCTATACTAGAAACAAAGTGGGTTTCAAGATACGGTCTCCTACTTTTCCTTTTTGGGTTTGACATCTACGAGGTCTGAAGTCACAATCACCCTAGAATAAGGACACGGGGTTAGGTAAGAATACGTGTTTATTGTCCAGAGGAATAGACA
Organism: Clitarchus hookeri; assembly: GCA_002778355.1. Classification (NCBI taxonomy): domain Eukaryota; kingdom Metazoa; phylum Arthropoda; class Insecta; order Phasmatodea; family Phasmatidae; genus Clitarchus; species Clitarchus hookeri. Next base: position 113,597 of record NQII01000698.1, read on the forward strand.
TGGTGGCCCGTACTATCTCCAAGCTATCAATTGTACTGAAACCAGCGGAAGTAGACTATGTTAAACTAGGTGAAGGGGACCTGGGGTAAAACTAACCTAATGCAGAAAATATAAACTAGGTAGCTATGACAACTGACCCTAACTAATCTACACTGTTATTCAGAAGGGCCTCGGGGTTCACTACCAAAGTGGTAGTGAGTGTAAGGGCGCCTTCGAGGGTCGCTGGACACAGGTCTAGAAGACTTCTGGAAGGCTGGCTGATCTCTCGTGAGGAAAGCGGTAGGCAGAGGTGGTGGAGCTAGCTGCCGAGTATACAACTGCCATTCTGGGGCTGTGTGCCAGTCTATATAGTCGGCCGGTGCAGGTCCTTCGGCTCTCTTCGGCTGGTCGGGTATCTTTGAAAGTGCACTCCTCTCTTAGCAACGCAGGCTGCATCCTCTCAAGAGAGGCTGGAAGTGGCGAGTTTCCTCATGTGCGAGTAGCTTAGGGGTAGCACTGGGCTTTGTTGCCGGCTTCTGTCACACGCGGGGGTGATTACAAGACAAATGGCGTAGACGGCTTCAGGTGCCGTGTTCTTGGGTGCCCCTTCCCAAGGGGTGTGCTGGTTGCCTCTGGAAGCAAGCCGTCATGAGTTTGAACCCCGTTTGGGTTGACGTGATGTAACATGTAGACGAGGCAGAATCGTGAATAAATATTATGCCAGAATATGTGTTACGAGTCAAGGTGTTCTTGGACATGTTTGAGAAAATGGGCCGGTGCTCCTTCATGCATGAACCACATCTCTCTTTAGCCTTTGAAGTTATGGCACATCCTCAGCAAGACAGGCTATCTGTTTGCTATGAAATCATGCTACCTTGCACCATTCAATCTGTTTGGTGGTAAGTAAGGTCCATTTAGTCTATCACCAATAATTCCTGCCCATACATTAATTGAAAATCTGTATTTTCTTGAGCCCACACATGTTTATTATGGAAATTAATAATCCCAGTTCATGTTACGGAGATACGCAGTTTCACGGTAGCGATGGTGAGCTAGTGTTCATAGCTGTTCAAGTTTGGGTGTTGGGACACATGTTTAATTGACATTTTTTTCTTGTTTTGGTGAATACTACCTCCTCTCAAAATATGGAATACTTTTTTTTAACACGCGGGTATTCAATGTTTATGTGAACAATCAAATTCTGATTTGATTTGGCTCCTTGAGTAGTGCTCAAAGGACTGACCGTTAAAGTTGGCGACTGTAGACATGTGGTAGCCTCGCTGTAAGCTTTCTGAATTATTGATGGTTGATTTTGTATTTGTATTGGAATGAGNACTGTAGACATGTGGTAGCCTCGCTGTAAGCTTTCTGAATTATTGATGGTTGATTTTGTATTTGTATTGGAATGAGTACCTTTCCATTACATCTTACATTGTCATACAAGACAGTGGTGTTAGAAAGAGCTGCATTATCAGTGCACTTAGACCAGAGATGCGAAGAAAGAGCCCTGCCAATAAAACAATGTAAAAATGTCTTCCAAAACTTTTACATGTTCATTTTTCTTTTGTCAAACTATTTTTTAACAAAGTAAAGTTGTCATAAAGCTAACAGAACAAAAGTTTGCCAGAGTAATCNTTTCTTTTGTCAAACTATTTTTTAACAAAGTAAAGTTGTCATAAAGCTAACAGAACAAAAGTTTGCCAGAGTAATCAATTATTGAAGTTAACATAAAAAATTTAATTTAGTTTTCAGAAGTTTTTCTAGTTCAAGCAATTAANCAGAGTAATCAATTATTGAAGTTAACATAAAAAATTTAATTTAGTTTTCAGAAGTTTTTCTAGTTCAAGCAATTAAGTGCTATCTCCGAAAAATGTACGTACTTTACTCAACAGATGTTACTACCGCTGTTTGTTAGGCATGTGCGAAGGTCGTTTTTTAAATGCAAAACGAAGTCTGAACCATGCGGGTCCTTCGGCTCCCTTCGGCTAGTCGGGTATCTTCGGACGTGGGCTCCTCCCTTAGCAGCGCAGGCCATATTCTCTCGGGGGAAGCTGGTAGTTCCAGTTTTCCTTGTGTGCGGGTTGCATCTCTGCTCTCTGTAAGGGGCAGAGCTGGGCTTCGTTGCCGGATTCTGTCGCACGCGAGGGTAATTACAAAACAAGTGACGTCTCACATAATGGCATAGGTGGCTTCAGCTGCCGGGTCGTTGGGTGTCCCTTGCCTACGGGTGTGCTGGTTGGCTCTGGAAGCAAGGTGTCCTGGGTTCAAACTCTGCTCGGGGTGACGTGATGTCACATGAAGATGAGGCGGAGTTGTAAATAGCCATTATGCCAGTACACGTCAAGCGTCAAACTGTTTTGATGGTGCAGATCAAGTACTGAGTTACAGTTGACGAGTGTTTCAATATACTTAACCAAAAAATAACACCCTTGCAATAAAATACACAGCGCTTAATGTAACTAAATTGTAATTTTGTAATTATTTGGCGTTATACTATTTAAGTGACAACTAACCTTGGTGATTTTTGAATAGTTTTGCTAGAAAGTACTCGTGAAACAAGCAAGAGACATTATTTACTGTCCAAAATGTGCAGTCATTCTCCAGAGTTGTGTTGACTCATTACTGCAATAACATTTTATACTTCTGAAAGTTATGGAAAGTTTACAGGAAACAAGTAAACTTGTACTCGTAGCTACTTTTAAAGTGTAAAATATTAATAACTANAAGTTATGGAAAGTTTACAGGAAACAAGTAAACTTGTACTCGTAGCTACTTTTAAAGTGTAAAATATTAATAACTGCACTTTACGAGCAGGGTTGCTGTGCTGTACGTTCATAATCTGCACTTCATGAAAAGGTCATAACTGCAACTCATGATTTTGAAGCTAACATGTTTGCAATTTGTGGAAAGTAGTGGCTAATAATTCCACGGAAATGAAATTGCAACCAACAAAAGAAAGTATTACCAAAAACACTATGCAAGTATTATGTATATGACTGTAAACANAAGTTATGGAAAGTTTACAGGAAACAAGTAAACTTGTACTCGTAGCTACTTTTAAAGTGTAAAATATTAATAACTACACTTTACGAGCAGGGTTGCTGTGCTGTACGTTCATAATCTGCACTTCATGAAAAGGTCATAACTGCAACTCATGATTTTGAAGCTAACATGTTTGCAATTTGTGGAAAGTAGTGGCTAATAATTCCATGGAAATGAAATTGCAACCAACAAAAGAAAGTATTACCAAAAACACTATGCAAGTATTATGTATATGACTGTAAACAAAACACTGAAGTGTAAACATTAGACGGTCTGTGACTTCACANAAAACACTGAAGTGTAAACATTAGACGGTCTGTGACTTCACAAGCAGTTATTATAACTACCATACCTGCATTTTAACATTCTAATGTAGAGCAACTATGAAAATAAATTTTGTGCATTACAGTGTGGGTTGAATTAGCACTTTTACCAAACCCTCAAGTTGAGTTTGAAAGCCTAAACTATAATTTACTGGAAATTTTGTCACAGAAAACAAAGAAGACATTACCTTTTTAACAGAATTTGTTGCTAACAGTATCCCCGTTCACTTTTTTTTTTTTTTTTCTTGCATTCCGCTTACAATTTATTGTTTAATAATCTCTTGCACATACTGTTCTTGCCTTATTTGTAAATCTAACACAATGAAGTAAAGCAAGCATGCTTGAAACATTCAACTACTTATATGTAGAACAACCTNCTTATTTGTAAATCTAACACAATGAAGTAAAGCAAGCATGCTTGAAACATTCAACTACTTATATGTAGAACAACCTGATTAAGATGTTTATTGTAGTTTTAAGGATTTTTAAAGATATTTGGGAGCTGGAACAAGGATTTTTATTTAAAGATCAGTGGCAACCGTGGATTATTGTTTCATGAATGAATGTCTTATTTTCAAGGAAACTGCAAACAAAACATCTCATTGAGCACTGCATCTGAACAAACTGTCTTGCAACTTCTTAGGCCAATTCGTGATCCTGTTTTTATGCCAATTTTGACAGTAATGTGTGTTCCATCTCCGCAGTTTTGAGGCTCTTCTGAGCTGTAAAGTTTAATTTACTCCATCCCTATCAGATAGAGGAAAATAATCCTAATTTCCCTTCCTCTTGCTGTATCGTGCAAATTTTTTAGCTTTCAAGTTTCCTTAACAATGAAAGACATTTAGTGGGAGCTTTGTGGCTATCCAATCTAGAAATACTGGTTTCCTAGTATCACATTGTAGGGCAAATTAGTATGAATATAATGCTTATAGTCTATTAGCGGTTTCTCCACGCTTTTTCAAATCAAACCTTTGAAAAATCACCCTATATATGACATTTCTGGTTGTTTCCTCAATATGTCACATTTTATATATGTGTCAACATTAAAGTACCTTATTTGTAATTTGATTTAACTTTTACTTACATTTTATCTATAAATTACAATATTTTCCTTTAATACAAATATGAATAATGACAGAGAGAAAATAGGTGTGTTGGTAACGCCTAGTATGAAATAGTGCTTATGCAAACTAATATTATACTGAGTGAGCACAAATCTGGTGCATTGTCCCTTTGGTGTCATTTTTAATAATTAAACTTTGTTCGCACGAGGTTGAGGAAAATCCTGGAAGTAGAACTCCAGCAGGGCTTCAAAAAAGTTGGAAGTAACCTTAAACAACTTATAATTTGTGATATTGCACAAAGTTTCCACCTTGCTTATTGCTCTAATAATCTAAAAGTACAAAAAAAAAACTGTACCCGGATATAAAATTTGACTGCCGTGTCAAAAAAATGATAGTGTTTATTCCTCCTTTCAGCAGTTCAGTTTAGCATTTTCTAATTACGTTTGGTCTCACAAAGGGCAGTCTGGGCTAGGCAAACCTGGCGTGTAATGTATGTAACAGCAGGCGCACGTTGGTAAACATTGACAACCTTGATGAAAGGGGCAGACAGTCATGGCTTAGTGAGGTGGTGACTATTTTGAGATTTTTCCTGCTTTAGAGTTGTACAGAAATAACAAAGAGAACTGCAACGTAAATGACCAAAATAAATTCAATACTTATTTTTTTTACTTATTTCCTTAACATTTTAAGATGATTTAATTAAATTTTTTAATTATTTAATTTTATTTGTTCCAGTTACCCAAAAAAGGTTGTTAAAGGTTGTTATTTCCAAAGGGTTGTTATTCCTGAGGTTGCAGTATCTTGATTTCACTGTATTCTTGTATCACTACAACTTACTGAATTTATTTTTTCGTTACAACTTACTGCACTGAAATATCTTCTCCAAATCAAGGCCCTTGGCCAAAGCAAAAAACTGTGGCATTTTCTTCAGGAGCTGGGCAAGAAGATTGAAAAAGTACTCAAGGATGTCGGCCTGATCTGAGAGGTTCGTACAAACTGGAGGACTGGTACGGTGAAGAGTTACGGAACACATCTCTTGCAGCAGTGACTCCATTAACGACACCTGTGCCTCTTCTTTTCCAAACATAACCATCAACTGCAAACAAAATCAATTTTCCTACTTAAAAACTTGTGTAATTGTACATTAAGAAAAGTAAATATAGATGTGACAATACCAAAATAGATAAACAGTGCACAGTGAAACCTCTATTATTCGTTTTTCATGGGACCTACTGAAAAAAAACTCAGCATGCGGGAAAACTCAACATGTGAACCTCTCTACTCAAAAAATAAAACCTAACCTGGAAAAAAAAAAAAATTACTTTCATCCTTGGGTATACTGAGTTGATTGCCTGTAATGAACAGTGGGCATCTCTTAAATACTGGATGAAAAAACATATTTAAATCGTTCAATATAAGTATTGTATTATAAAATATTGAAATGCACTTTCAAAAATCTGCCGAATATTTACATAAACTTCACTAAATTTCTGCTAAATGTAAAAAAAAGGGGCAAAAATAAAGCAAAAGTTATTAAAAACAATGATTTAAAATAGAAATGTGCTAAAATTTGTTAAAATTTAAGTACAGTAATAAAGTACGTAGTTTCACCATAATAATGCTGTATTTGATATTTTTTACTCTTTTTGGAGGCAAATTTAACACAGTTTTTTGAGTTTGACATGTAATAAATAATCCAATTATTGGAAATTATATTTTACTACGCTAAAAATTCCGTTGTCCGCTAAATGTTTTTAAANATAAAATATTGAAATGCACTTTCAAAAATCTGCCGAATATTTACATAAACTTCACTAAATTTCTGCCAAATGTAAAAACGGTGGCAAAAATCAAGCAAAATTTATTAAAAACAGTGATTTAAAATAGAAATGTGCTAAAATTTGTTAAAATTTAAGTACAGTAATAAAGTACGTAGTTTCACCATAATAATGCTACATTACATATTTTTTACTCTTTTTGGAGGCAAATTCAACACAGTTTTTTGAGTTTGACGTGTAATAAATAATCCAATTATTGGAAATTATATTTTACTACGCTAAAAATTCCGTTGTCCGCTAAATGTTTTTAAATTTCGCCAAATTAAACATAAAGTCTGCTAAGTTGACAACACTCGCNATTTTGCCAAATTAAACATAAAGTCTGCTAAGTTGACAACACTCGCCATCTTGTGTGACAATTGATATCACTGCATTACTCTTAAAAAAAGTTACTAGCATAATTTTATCTTAACAGAATTAATCCGTTAAAACGTACTGTTCCCCTTTAATACTTGTAATTTACATGGTTATTTACCGTACTGACCAAAAATTATTACGTTTCCTTTGTGGTACGAGAGTTAAGTTCACATCCGTTCCGTCCATTATTAATTTTTGGTTCCACATCCATTAAACATACGTGTTTTATTTTCGCGAATATTCGTTTGTTGACTTGAAACAAAGAAATGCCTGCAATTATTATGTTTGACCTGTTTTTCGACGTGAGTAATTTAAAACATATAGTGATTGAATTATCAAAAATAAATTACGTGTTTGTTAACAAATTGCAACGTTTCACAACTATAGTCGGTTCACGACTGGAAGAGACTTTCTTGAAGCCCTGCTAAAGATCTACTTTCAAGCCTATTTCATATCCTTCCGCCAAAGGTAAACAAACATTGCCATGTGGCAGTCACATGGCAATGTTTACATGCAATGTGTGTACATGTGTTCGTTATAAAAGTACATTATAAAAGTCATATATATTATTAATAGATATTCCACAAGCGTAAAGTTCTTAATCTTGAGAATTCCACACAAAATAATATACGATGCAAGCGAAAAACATGTCATTCTCTAAACCCAAAAATATGTATATCTGTGTGTGTGTGTGTGTGTGTGTGGTGTGTGTGTGGTGTGCGTGTGCGTGCGCGTGTGTGCGTGTGTGTGTGTGCGCGTGGGTGTGTGTGTGTGTGTTTGATTTTGACTGGGGGGTTGGGTGGGGGAGAAAAACTTTCACTTTGATTACATATTATAGATGTGGCACAATACTTTGCATTGAAATGTGTCAACATTCAAGGAGTCCATCCAACAACATAAACATGGCACCGCCAATCTCTCATAAGCCCCCGGATGGCAGTGCTGTCACAAGGTCAGGAACCGAAGTTCCCCTAACTCTTATAGTGGGTTTACAACAAAAATGCAACCCGAAAGATTTTGTTCAAATAATTCAGCTGGCGGTAGGCTGCTGTGTTTATGTTTTAGTTGGGCTCCGGGCCTGTATTTAATGCTGTTAACCTCTGTTGGTATCTTAAAATATTTTTCCAAACAAAAATCTAACTTAAAACTAATACAAAAAGACATTGGTTTCACTAATGTCTAATATTCAAACAATTAAATTGAAACATGTTGCTAAGCAAATGCTTAGAGGAGNGTAAATGCAGAGGAGGAACAAAATAAGTGTGGCACAGATTTTGTAAAGAAATCCTATAAAAAATTAAACATAACTAAAAAATGTGGCTCCAGTAAACAGAATATTAGAGAGAACTGTTGTTTACAATAATTAAAGAAGCTGACAATGGTGTATCCTAACATCTCCAGTTTGCATTAAGTTAAAACATCCTAAAGGCATAAGCCGCAGTACTTATAAATACTGTTTATTTATTTAATAGTTAGTTAGAAGTATAGGTAATAACTTATAGATTGTAGTGATTCATTTTGCTACAGAATTACCATAGATGAAAACAAAAAAGTACATAAACAACTCAACACAGCAGCAACTATATAAAAAAAATGAATACATCCATTTCCACTCCAAAAATTAGAAACCAATTATTCAAAAAAATTACATACTTCAATAGCTGCTCTCTGATGTAGACTGCTACTTTACATATAATGCTATAATGCAATAACAACAACATTACCCTACAATTTAACACTACACAAAAAGATTTTGCAAAAAAAGGATACAGCAAACGGAATGTTGTGCTCCTGCAGCCAATTGATGATGGCATCCTTCCTCCAGCTACTGTTGGGGAACTT